>VDFB02000015.1:435457195-435644167 GCA_007258455.2 Sequoia sempervirens | reverse complement strand
TTATTGTTATTCCCCTTGTTGCCATGATTCGGCTATCGACTCCGTGGTAGATTTTAAGGTCTTGGTTGCCTGTAGGTTGTTCCACATTTATGATTCTTTTTTCAATGAGATCTTGGATGATATTTTTAAGTATCACAATTGTTTGTGGTGTGACCTTTTATTTTGTGAAATTCACATAGTTGATTTTTCGTTATAACAAGGAGGTTTGACATCAGGTTCTTGGTAATTTTCAAATGTAGGTGCTTTGATGAGTTTTTCATTGATGATCTTTTTCATGATGTCTTCAAGTGGTTCCCCTAAAGTAGTGTATTTTCATTTTGGATAACTCTTGCGTTGGGGTGGTCCTCTTTGATCATTGAGGTTATTGATAGTAGGATTGTTACTGGGTTGATATGTTGTGTTTTGGCGTTGATTTTGGATTTGTGGTGTGGGTGTGTTTTGGCGTGGGCCACTAATGACCACCTTGGCATCTACTACACCATCATTAGTAACGTTCTTGTTCCTTTCCCATGTGCGAGGTTTATCGTTATAATTGGATGATGGGCGGTTGTTTTGTTGTTCGTAATATGATGTTGATTCCATAGGTTGAGTCACAAGGGCTCTTTCGATGCTAAACACTTTGGGGATCAATTGATCATATGTGGTGATTCCCTGAACCTTGAGATGAAATGACAAGCGACTTTCAAGGTTGGCTATGACGGTGCAAACTTGTTGTTCTTCTGGCATGGTCCACTTGCTCCGATTGGCCTTAGATTGCCATCATTGAAGGAATGAAGCAAAAGATTAATTCTTTCCTTGTTTTAGAGCATATAGTTCTTCAAGACTGACATCCATTGTAACGTTACATGCATATTTTTTAATGAATGTATCCATTATTTCTTGGAATGTTCTAATGCCTGAAGGTAAGCGAGAGAACCATTTTATAGCGGTACCTGCCAAGCTTCTAGGAAATAGCCACATCAAATAAGTATCGTCATATGCAACTTCCATGCAATGAACCTGAAATTCCCTAATGTGATCTTCAGGGTTTCCCATCCCTCGATATTTGTCAAATTTTGGGATTTCAAATCCCTTAGGGAATGGTTTCATTTCTAAGCTCCTATCAAATGGATAAGGACACAAGTTACTTGATGTTTTGGTTGTTCGCCCTGATTGAAGATCAAGCACTTGTTGCGAGAGCAACCTGAGTTGTGTTGTCACATCATTCTACATATCAGGGGGTGGGATGAAAGTGTTTTGGGGTGTTTGAATCATTGGTTGAATGGATGGGTTGGTTGGTGTGTTGTTTGATGGTATCGATATGTTCTGGCGGGCGAAGTAGGCTTCTACTTCTGCTTTTGTATGAACAAAGCTTGCTAAGCTGATCTTGCTGTTGATGTGCTAAGATTTCCAAAGCCAGGTTTGGTGACCATGTTGTTCCAAATAACGCTTTGTTGTTGTGTTGTTCCCACAATGCTCGCTGTTGGGCCGCCATTCTTGTTGTTCTGATATTGTTTTAATGCTTGTTGGCACGCTTTACAATTGTACATTCACAGCTATGTTGCTTGTGCAGCTTGTGGCTTGTGTACTTTTGAGTTTGTGCAACTTTGTTGCTGCACAATAGTTGTGCTTTGATGACCCTTTTCAGGTTTTGTAATGCCTATGCAGTCCTTGGGCAACTTGAGCGGCTTGTTGTTGTTGTTGTTGTTGTTTTAGTAAAGCTTGAGCTTGTAATGCATCTTTTGCAGCTCGAGCGGATTTTTGTGTGACTTGAGTAGCTTGTTGTATAGCTTTTTGTTTTTGAACTTGTTGGTATCCTCTTTGGAAAGATGCTTGCAATGATGCGTCGTATTGGTTTGATGTGGTGAACGTTGGTGGTGGTGGAGGTGGTGGTGGATTTGGAATAGTGGTAGATGATGATGTTGTGTTGATGTTTTAGGTGTTTGATAGTGGTATTGATGTGGTTGGTCTTTGAGAGACCATGCTTTGTGATGTTAGGGGTGTGTTTAATGGTGTTGTCATTGCTTGTGTATTTGTCATTTGTTGTTGCGGTATCAATGAAAAATTTTGTGTTTGGTGCAATGCTTTTATTGATGGTTGGGATATAGGTTTGATTGATATTTGGTAGGGGAGAAAGCCCTAAACCAAGGAGTGGTGTGGATGATAATGGAAATGGTGGAAGAGGTGGAAATGTGAGAGGAGTGAGTTGTGAAAATGTCGTGGTGTTGAGTAAGCCTCCTAGCCCGAACGTATCTCCCTCTTCTTGTGAATTTGTGAGAAGAGGTGTTTGTGGTGCTCCATGAAAAGATGTTGATGATGGGTAATAATGTAAAGTGAGAGGAACATTTTTGTGTAATGGGTTGTTGAGTATGTTTTGTTCCAAGGTGGTGCTTGCATCCAAGTTTTGATTATTAACAAGGGGATGTGATTGAAGAGCATTAAGGAATGTGTTTTCCTTGTTGGCATTGGGTTGTGTTGGAGCAAACAATGTTATGATTTGCGGGATGTTTTGGGTGATGTTTTGAGATGGGGGTGTAGATGAAATGGGAATGGTGGATGAGATCAGAGGAAATGATGTATCCACTATAGTACTCACATCAAAATCCAAAGGCAACTTGGCCCCTTGTTTTTCTAGTTCAAGCATGTACAATGAAGGGTTAAGTCTCATCATAATGTTGATGATTCTATGATTGTCTAGGTTTTGGAGCATTTCTGTCATTTCCTCACGAGACATTCCAAAGGTAAGGTCCTCCCCTTGATTTTCTTCTTGTGGATTTTGGGATGATGAGAGGATCAATGGATTGCTTGATTCAACTGGATTCATTTTTGCATTTGTTTGGCTAAGATCGCTTGAAGCGGGTGTTTCTTTGTTGGCTTCCATACTCTTCTTGTATTGAGATCTAGTTTGAACCATAAAACAAGGATCAACCTTTGAAAATATGGGAGATGAATCTCTTGATTCCTTGGATCGATTGTTATTTTATGTCCCAAAGTATAAAGTCTTAGGATGCTTTGAGGATCAAAGGTGATGATAATGATGTTTTAGGGATGGATGATATGGATGTTTCAGCTTTTGATAAATTTTGAATGAGACACTAAGCTTTTTAGGACTTTGGATTCTTGATTTTGGATTTTGAGATTTTGAGATTTTGTCCTTGATTTTTTATTTGGTTTTTTTTATTTGGATTTTTTTTTAACAAAAAGACCCTAAGATGTTGGATGATGATCTAAGGGATAGCTTTGTCCAAAGGATGATATTTTGAATATGTCTAAGGAGAAGGATGCATCTATCCACACCTATTCAAACAAGATGATTATTTCACTAAGCATATGAAGAAGGATTCATCTACATACACTAAGCTAGACAAGATGATTTTGATAACTTTGACTAAGTATATGCAAAAGGATGCATCTACACATACCTAGCCAAAGATGTTTTTGCTAATGTTTTCAAGGATTTTGTCTCAAGGATATTGATGATTTTGATTTTTCCATAAAGCCTAGTATCAAGGATGATTTCAAGATTTTTCCAAAAGGTGATGATGAGATGGAAATTGTTTTGATGTTTTGGAGGATGGATGAAAAAGAGATTTTGATATGTTTTGATCCTAAGAAGAACCCAAAAAGGTACACTTTTTTTGCTTAGACCTAGGTATTGAAGAGCATGCAAATGCTTCCTAAGGACCTTTGTAACCAAGACATGATTTCATTTGAACATTCATTTTTGGATTTCCAACCAATGATTTTTTTGTTTTGGGGTTGTAAGTTTTAAATCACATATGAAAGTTCATTTTGTTTTGCTTTGCTTAATGTCTTTATTTTACCAAAAACACTTTCTTCAATTAGGTTTTCAAACTAAGATGTCCAATGTCTTAATTTTGTCAAACCCCACAAGATATGTTATGTGTAAATTTAATGAACTTAAGGGAAGGGTTTTCCTAGTGTTGACTTAAGAAAACAAATTGAGATATAATCCAATGCTTAGAAACCTCTAAGGACGTGAATCCCAAGGGAAATCAATAACATATGGATTGAGTCAATTGTATTTGTCCTCAAAAGGGTTTGAAGTTTGGATAGTGTTAAGTGTTTGTTTTTGAGATGTTTTTGATCAAGCAATGTATTTTGTAACCCAAGAATAAGTACAATCCTATCGATGTGTAAGACAATATTTGTTGGATTCCCACTTGGACAAGTCAAGCTACGCTTATCTCGAGCAAATGGTTAGATGCTTGACCCCACTGGCTCCCCTCCACGACACTCACTTATACAGGGTAGCCAAGCATCAACAACCATGAAACTCCCATGGTATGTTTTCCATTTCTACTAAAAGACCGTAAAAGTGTGGGGCGGCTTCAGAACGACCGTTCTTGCACCAACAAATAGATAAAAGGATTTTGGAAAATTCTAGCACATGGGTTTTAGTAAGGGCTTTTCCATTCATAGGAATTGACCCATACGGCAAGAGTCCCCTTTCGGATCCATCTTGTTGGAATCAACCGCGTGATATTGGTGTTTACCCAACACCACATTTCATATACCAGTTGGAAAATACCTTGGCTTCTTCAGAGCAAGCCACTGCCGAGTCATTCCCTCAGGTGAGCACTTTTTCCCAAGGCGCCCTCTAGGATAAACAGCTAATGAGCATAAATGATTGTAACTCAATCAATCCTTGCAACAAGGAGAGAGAATGTATGCAACAGGTGCCCCCACCTCACACCTCAGACAAGATTTCGTTCATTTTTAAGCCCAAATTGAAGTGTGGAGGTGATTGCTTTGTCTTAACCCAAAGTCATGGAAAAGGCCTTTTGATTCTCAAGATAGCTATAAAGCATGAGAGAAGCGCATATGTCCTTTTCCAATGGCTTTAGTCTAAGTAAGCCCTCACGAAAAACACAACTACACTTGTTCTTTTTAAACCCTCAAAGCACAATGTGAGTTCCTTTTAGAGCACCAAATGAAGTGTGAGAAATTGCCTTGTTCAATTGTTAATCCAATAAACCAAATCTAGTAAGTTGTGATCCTAAAGTTCATTTTATCCTTTGTAAGAAATGGAAAAGGTAAGAAATGGAAAAGGTTCTTTTTAAGCTCAAACAAAAACTTAGTGTCCTAAGAAGGAGAAGGTAACAAATTCTTAGAGAAGTGCTAAACAAACACTAAAGTGTTTAAAAACACTTTGATTGAACAAAATATCCTCTCATGCTTCTCTTTCTTTTGATTTTGATTTCCAACCTGAAAAAGTGATCAAAACATTAGATGAGATCAAAAAACAAAAGGATATAGGGGTTACATGAATCATTAACCAAAACACCCTAAAATTTAGCCAAGTTATCATGTGTTTTGAATTTAGATGCAAATTTGAAAATTTTAACTCATTAATAAGTAATAAACACCCATATTATTGGATAGCTTACGAAATTCTACCTTATTTAAAAAAAAAAAGCATCAAAAAAGACCTTCGTATGACCAAGATATGGTCATTTTAAAACTGACTCTAAAAAGCGCTAAGATAGTGATCATATGCGCTAAAACTTCATGGGCACCAAGAAAACATTAAAGAGCACTACGAAAACATTAAAGAGCGCTTCGAAAACTTTAAAGAGAGCTACAAAAACACTAAAGAGCGCTATGAAAACTTTAAAGAGCGCCACGAAAACATTAAAGAGCGCTACAAAAACATTAAAGAGCTTTACTTAAAACTTTAAAGAGCCATTTAAAACATTAAAGAGCACTCACATAAAACTTAAAGAGCAAGCGCTTAAACATTAAAGAGCGCTTCGAAAACTTTAAAGAGAGCTACAAAAACACTAAAGAGCGCTATGAAAACTTTAAAGAGCGCCACGAAAACATTAAAGAGCGCTATGAAAACTTTAAAGAGCGCTACGAAAACATTAAAGAGCACTACAAAAACTTTAAAGAGTGCTATGAAAACATTAAAGAGCGCTACAAAAACATTAAATAGCGCTACGAAAATAGTTAAAATAAGCGCTAAAAGATCTTAAAGAGTGCTAAAACAGTGTGAATAAGCGCTAAAAGAACCTGCGATAGTGCTAAAACAATGAAAATAAGCGCTAAAACGATGAAAATTTTAAGAAAACGTGTTAGATTTGTAATCCATTGCCCTCCTTCTAGCGCCAAATGAAGAATCCCTAATCCAAATACTTGAAAAACACAACAAATGAATACATTAGGAGATCAAATGCAAGTAAGAACAAGGATTCCCCATGAAATCCATTAACAAAACTCAAAATAGGAATGAAGAGAAGAAAATAATGAAAGGATAAGAAAGTAGATTAAATCCTATTGAAAGCAATGCAAACTCTTGATCCCATGGGGGAATTGGTAACAATTTGATATGAAAATTGGCCCTTTCCCAACTCCAATGATGCAAGCTTGATGTGTTGAAGAGATTGATCCACTTTGTGAAGATTCAAATGTGCTCCATGGTGAAAAACCTGCATAACCTAGCTATGGATGAATCTTGCAAATGCTTGAAGATGTATTTGAGTAGAGTAAGTTTACTCAAATTGTGGATGATGAAATGAGGAGATGAGCTCTTCATTTATAGAATGAGAAGATGGATGAATGATCAAAATAGAGCAATGTGGGATTAATTTTCAACAAATGAGAAGAAGCCACATGTCATCATGTGAATGGTTGAGGAATGAGCACATTTTGAAAAATGTGCAAAGATGGGGGAGATTCAAATTCAAAATATGGCTTGAAGAATGAGCACATGCACATGGCTCAACAAAAGGACATGTAAGAGATTTTAAATTCTTTGTTGAAAGGGACAAGTCCTTTTTGCCGGGGGGGGATTTCAAATTTGAGGAATATTCTCACTTGGATGCCTTTTTGAATGAAAATAGATGATTTATAAATCAATTAAATTGATTTTCATGTGCAAGTTGCAAAATCTAGAGGATTTGAGTGATTGGGATTAAATTAATCAAGATTTGATTAATTTAAAGGAGATTAGCTGATTTTGACTTTTGACTTAGATTTTTGGATTAATTTAAATCAAAAAGAGATGAATAATGATTTAGATTTAATTAAATAAATATTTTGATTTATTTAACTAAAGAGGGATGATGTTGGATAAAGATTGATTTAATTTAATAGAATGACTTAGAGATATAATTAAATAAAATGTATTATTTAATTAAGAGGGGGATTACAAAATTAATTAAATAAAATTGATTTATTTAATTAACAATAGATGATGACTTAATTAGATAAATGATTATTTATTTAATAAAGGGACGAATAGTGATGATAAGCTAAAGAGGTGATTCAAGACGAAACAATGTTAGTTAATCAGATCAAGTGCACAATGTCAATCAGTATATTTTGCGTGTCTACAGGGTTTAAATATGATTCAATTTGGGTTAGGGATAAATTAGGGCTAGGATTTAGATGGGCTTAGGGTTAGGGTTATAAATAGTGTTTAATTAGTCTTAGAGTTAAAAATAGGGTTCAATTAGGCTTAGGGTTAAAATTACGATTCAATTAGGGTTAGGGTTCATTTAAAGGTACGATTATATTTCAATTAGGGTTATGATTCAATTATGGTTAGGGTTTTGGTAAATTATAATTATCTCACATATATGAGTTTGGGGTTAGAGCTAAGATTTTGATTTAATTAAGCTCGGGCTTAAGGTTAAGGTTAGGGTTTAATTAAGCTCAAGGTTAGGGTTAAGGTTAAGGTCGGGGTTTGATTAGGGTTATAATTAGAGCTAAGGTTGTCATGAGAACTATGGTTAGTGTTAAACTAAGGATTATGAATAGCATTAGAATTATGGTTAGGGTTAGAATTATAATTAAGATTATAATTAGGGTTAGAATGAGAAGGGTTAGGATTATAATTATAGATAGAATTAGGGTTGGGATTAGCATTAGGGTTAAGGTTAGGTTAGGATTACCATTTAATTAGAGTTGAGGTTCTAGGATAAAGCTTGGGTTCAATGATAGGGTTAGAGTTGGGGTTAGAGTTAAAGTTCAATTACAAATAGGGTTAGTGTTCAATTAGGTTTAAGGTTAAGGTTAGATTAGGGTTAAGGGATTCAATCTCAACAATAATTCTCACTCTAACTCTAACCCTAAACTTAATTGTAAAACTAACACTAACACTATTTTTAACCCCAATCCTAACTAAATATATATCTAACCCTAACCTTAATTCTATAACTAAAAGTAATTCTAATCTTGTCTTTCATGTTGTGTTGTAAATGCTACTAGCATATATATATTATTTATTAATATATATAAAATAACCTTTCCTCTCCTCAACTGGTTCTTCTCTCAATCACTACTCCTCTATCTCCACCCTTTAAACCTAAACCTTAAACCATCTACCCTTCACCCTTAACCCTCTCCCTTCTATCTCTCTCCCACTCTCCTCTCTTAGGTCTCTCTCTCTCACTTATCACTCCTCCATCTCTCCTTAACCCTAAACCCTAACTCCTAAACCTTCTACCCTCTACCCTTAACCTCTACCTTCTCCCCTCTACCCTTTATCTCACTCCCCCTCCATCACTCTCTCTCACTTAACCCCTCTATCTCCCCCCTCTAACCATAACCCTAAACCCCAAATCCTCTACTCTCTACCCTCTCAAGTCTCTCCTCCTACCCTCCTTATCTCAGTCTCTCTCTCTCCTCACTTCACTCTCTATCTCTCTCCTCTACTCCTAACTCCTAAACTCTTAAACTCCTAACCTTAAACCCTCAACCTTCTATCTCTCTCTCTCCTCCCAAAGATTCTCCCTCTCCTCACTCCTAAGTCTCTCCAATCTACCCTTAACCCTTAAATCCTCTACCCTCTATCTATCTCCCACTCCCTCCCTCTCTCTCTCAAGACTCTCCCTCCTATCCCCTCTCCCTCTCTCAGGTATCTCTCTATCTCTCTCCCCTTTGATGGAACTTTATATTTTTGCTCCTTATGTTCCATTCCTACCCTGCCTAGTGTTTCTAGTCTTTCATGGTGTCAGAATTTTCCTTGGGTTGGTGGTTTTAGCTTTATTTTCATATAAAACCCTTGTGTTTATTTTACACCTTGGTTGGGATCTATTTCGATGTTACTTTTTGAGGGGTTTTAAAATGACTTATGTCCTATCATTCTATCTAGGTTGAGTCCCTTTGTTTTAATATTTTATTTCCTCTACAGGGTTTTATTTTCCTAAGTCTTGGTTGGCCCCATGTTTCATCATTTAAAAACAACTTATTTCATTGTTTACCATCCAGCTAGTGATGTCCCCTTGTCCTTTTAATAAATTTTTTATTTTGCAGAAGGATGAAGTTTGCGTGACCATTGATCAACTATCATTTGATCTCTGCCGCTCCCCGCCATCCCGCGATGACCCTACCACACTGCTTTGGTTGATCACAATATCACAGGCGGGTGCCATGTGTCCTATCTGGTGAGGTTGAAGGTGATAAGTTTGGTTGATTGTCGATCTATTGTAATAAGATCTTAACGGTTTCCCGCCATTGCGTGATCCAAAGTTGCAAGGTTTTTACTGATCACGATATCATGGGCAGACACCATGTGTCTCATCTGATGAAGCCGAAGGAATGAAGGAAATAATGTGGTAAATTAATCCAGCCTTAATACATTAAAAGGCGGGTTACTAAAGTGTTCTTGAGGTGCACATGTTTTAAATCAATGGATATGTTATAATCTTGATGGAAAAGTTGCTCGACAGTTAATAATAAGGCTGGCGACTGTGTTGAAGGAACAAGATCACAAATGCTCAAGATCTACAGTTTCCCACCAATGCGTGATATAGAGTTGTAGGATCTTTACTGATTGCGATATCGCGGGTGACTACCACATGGACGGCTAAAATTTAAATCTGCATATAATATGGTTGGAGTCATTCTTGCAGTGCACA
The DNA here is from genome assembly GCA_007258455.2 of Sequoia sempervirens. Lineage (NCBI taxonomy): Eukaryota > Viridiplantae > Streptophyta > Pinopsida > Cupressales > Cupressaceae > Sequoia > Sequoia sempervirens. The sequence continues at coordinate 435,634,301 of VDFB02000015.1, read as the reverse complement.
AGTGAGCTTTAATGGCGGATGAGACATTTGCTAGCATGATTTGATCAAGATAAAATCAATTCTCCTATTTTATTTGTATCACAAAGAATTCAAGTATTTTGCGGAGCAGTTTTAGAGCTTCCTAGCCAAAATTTGGGACTTTTGCAAACAAAGTCGTGAGTTAATTTTTGTACTTCCCGATCATTCTGCACTTTAATTTAGGAAAAGATTTGTTGTGCTTGTCATTAAGCTTGTTAATAAACATGTTAGGGCTATACTTTAATTATAGTTGTGACAAATTGCAGTGTTTTGTTCTGTAATTTCCTATCTCTAGTTAGTCCTAGCTATTCGAAGTGTGAAATTGTAAAAAGACCCTAGTTTGTCCAAGATGGCACTGCCAAAGCAACATTCTGGCCAAGTTGACTATTTAAAAAGAAACCTGTAAGATGATTTCCTGGATCAATTTCCCTGATCAATGAATGATAGGAAGAAGGGATTGGTTCTAATGCGAGGAAAAATCTTGGGGGAAGGGTTAGTATATAATTTCTCTAACATTGTCGATGCTAGGGTTCCTCTCACAAGCTTGAAAATATTCAGATTATGGTATGGACAGAGGAATTTGCCTCACCCCTTTTCAAATGGATGGATGTATGGTTTGGGAAAGCTGGTGGTCCCAAACGTGTTCCCTGACATAGACTTACTTAGGGTAGTGGCTGCAAGATATGACCCTATCACACGAGTGATCAGGGATAAAGATGGAAAGGTTTTGTTGAGCATTAATAGAGAAGAGGTCTAGCAGATTTTTTACTTGAGTGAACCGAGTGAAGACTTGGTTCCTATCAATCTTGAAGAAATGAAGCAGGAATATGCAAAGTTGAAGTCTCTTTTTAGAGCTAAGTTGCTTCCACCTCATCTAGCCAGGGCAAGAGGTTCATGATTTCATATCAACCCTAGTGACCAAGAACCTTTCGGATTAAACTATTTTGAAAATAATTTCTTGGCCACTTTCTATTCATTGTGTCAGATTTTGGGTTTCAGTCCTAGTGCGGTGATGCCTATTGCATACATGTTCATGGGGGTGCAAATACAACACCCTAACTTCTCTATGACATATGACTTTGCTTCTTTCTTGGCTGAGAAGATATATGAAGGGTTGTCAAAGTTGCAAAAAAATGATACCAACACTCAATTCTTCTAGTATTCTATGCTAATGCATATGTTCTTGTTCAAGAATGTTGACTTTTTCTCTGAAAAGATAGAATTAAGGAAATCGGTTGATGGAGAAAGATTGCCAGTAAAATTATGGGTTGCAGATTTATCTTGCAATAAGGAAAGCACTAGTTATGTGCAATTTGATAATTTCTTTGATTCTAGATTGAGAGCTAGATTGATGGTGAATGTACCCACGATCCCTAAGGAATTGCATGATTTCCTCAGGCCAAAAGGGAGGAAGCCAGAATTGAAAGTTTGGCATAACTGGGGTGACATTATCCCATACCCAGTCAACATTGTTTTGAGAGTATATGATTTTCAAGGAACCCCCCATATACTGCCATACAATGTGCCACCAAGAGTGGGGTTTGTAGAAATTATGTGGCAAATAGGTTGTATCCATGAGGACAACCTCACAGGGGGGGGTAAGGGAACATTTTTCCCTGATTATACAGTGGTGTTTGATTTTTCCTTTTCAAAAGGAGGCTAGGTGCATTTTGAGAAATTCTTTGATGATTACCATTTGAGGTGTGGTCCAAAGCGGTAGCATGATCCTGAGGGTTTATTTTCCCTTTTCAGACAAAGAATAAAGGCTAGAAAATTTGTGCATGAGTTCAACTTTCCTAAGGATTTGATCAGAAATGAATTTAATCTAAATAGGCAGGAGTTGAACAAGGAGAAATGGATAGCTTATGATAAGCTATTAGATATTGTGCATAAGATGAATCCAAAGTATGGTCCATTGTTGGAGTTCAATCCATACTATAAGAAGATTAACTTTCTAATGGAGAACTTCAAGGAAATTATGGGCACATTGAGGACCAAAAAGATAAATTTAGAACTGAGTATGGGTGTACAGGAACAAGGTGCCAGGCCCATTGAAACAAGGCCATCATACCAGCCTACAAAAAGGTGGCCTACTTATAGGAGGAAAAAGGATGATAATAGTGATGAAGAGGAAGTGGACAGAAAAGGAAAGCAAATAATGAAGTTGCCTTCACAACCAAGTCCAAAATTCGAAGTGCCTAGGGCAATTAAAATCATTGATTTAGAATCATCACCAGAAGATAGTCCCTCATCACCACCATCCGAGCGAAGCCCTAAAAGACAAAGAATTGATCAACCACAGGAGGATATGATGGATGAAATTATTGTTATTGATCAGGACATGTAGGTTGGTATGCCTTCCCCTCCTAGGCCAGCTAAATTGGTTCTATTTGATTTAGATATGAAAGGAAAAAGTGTACAAGATGCAAAAATGGAAGCATGTAAGGATTTTCTAGATGACAATACATTTGTAAAAACTCCTCTATTATTGCAATTGGTACGGAGGATGAAATTTGAAGAATATCAAGAGAAATGTAAGAAGAGAAGAGAACTAAGGCTTGATAGGTCAGACCAGGATAATGATGGGGAGGTAAAAGCTGAATTAATGGAGGAATTTGAGAACATCACTCCTGAAGAGGGAAGAAGACTAGTGAGTTAGGCTGGTGTGTTGATTCTGCCTGAATGGGACATTGTAGATGTTGTAGCATTTAATGCTATTTTAAAGTTCAAGCATCCTTTGCAAGACTCTGAAGAAGAAGTCAAGGCAGCATTGCAATATTCTTCCTTCAATGAGGAATATGAAACTTTGGTAATTTGGGTATTGGCCCCTCAAGGAAGAAAGCCAAATGTTATGGATATTAATCCAAGTTTCAGAGGAGGATTAATAATAAAGAGAGCTTCAGAGACCTCAACCATTGAGGCCACTAATTTGACTATGAATGTGGCCAAATTGGCCCAAAAGACTACTGAAAGGGAGGAGGCTGAAAAGAAGAGCCTAATGGAGAAGTATAACCTTTTGATTAAGGAATACAACAAGATGCAATAGAGGAATGTTGAGTTGCAGACTAAGGTGGAAAGGTTTAGGTATAAACAGATTGGGGAGACATCAAGTGCTCCAGGGACCAGTACATTACCTTCCATAGTAGGGTCAGTGCCTCTTGCTTCTCTAATTGTTTCCACCCCAGGGTCTCCCAGTCAGAATCTTTCTCTCACCCCTCCTTTAGAAAAAATTGATGAAGAAATAGAGTGCTTTGTTGATCCTACAAAGAAGTAGCTCTTGCAAAGAATTGATGAATTGCAGACATCATTGAAGGTAAGTGAGGAAGGATCTCTTTCAAAGAAAAAGGAGATTGTTACTATTGTCTTGAGGCATTTAAATGAAAAGGTTGATAGTAAATTTCTATCTATACATTCTTTATATTCTTTATTGTTAGATGCAATAAAGAATATTGATAGGGATCAAGAAGTAGTGATACCGTTGATTGAAAATTGGATCCTTAGGGCCAATGATGTGGATGTCATGTATAAGGCTTCAAGGTTTGATACAAATAATAGGCCTCAATCATTAAATCCTACTCAAGTGTTGGTTAAATCATTGCAAGGTTTTCAGACCCTACCAGATGATTTGAGTAGGAAGATTAGGGAATTGGTGAAGAATTTTATTGATTGGGGTAACACATTGTTACCAACTATAATTGATGAGTAGGGGAAAATCAGGCCACTCCAGCAGTGGCAGGATCAAGCAAGTGAAGTCATCAATGATCAAATTAAATTAATTTGTGATGAGTCATATTATGACTTGTTGGTGAATTGTATGGATAAAATCATTAGTACCTGCTCATTTTTGGAAGCTTTTGAAAGAGATGCAAATCAAGTAGCAGTAAAATACACACCTTATAATACCAAGGTGAATGAGGTGATTAGCCGACTGATGAAGAATACCAAAAGTGGGTAACTAAATATTTGACTGAGGAAGAGTAAAAGGAATGGACTACTAACAGGTGGTAAATCAGATATTGTGGTTATAATGGTTTCTAGTTTTGCTTTGATGGAATTCTCGGTGCGGATTTCTTGTGGTTTTTTGTTGTTGCATCAACTTTTCTTAGCTGACATGATGAACAAGAATATTCTCCAAGGTGATGGCTATTGTAACAATTTTTGGAATATCACCAGATGTGCCAATTGGCTGGTGACATGTGTACTTTTTGGCCTGATGCTTGTTTGCTCCTTCATTTTCTATAAGAAGGATTTCAAGGCCAAAAGTACGAGTTAGCAAGTTAGATAATTTTTGGTTAAGTCTAGGTGAAGTTTTAGAGCAAATTGTAAAGTCCAGTGGTTTTAGAGAGAAATACAATTTAGGTTCTAAGTTATTCTATAATTGGTTTTGAATTCATGGGGATTTAATGTTGTATAACAGTAATAGCATTTGAGTTGAAATGATAAATTCAAACTCATGTCTCTCCATTGTACATGCATATCCGAATTTTGAATAAGATGACTAAGGGTTGTTTCATTCATCTCACTGTTGTGGTGTGTATAATCCTTATTTAGCTTTAATTCAAGGAATGCTTAAATGTGATTATAGGTGGCTATGTGTTGTATAAGGATTTGATAAGTAGTATTGGGTGAGAATGCATACTAATGAAATTGTAATGCAATATTGTCAGGGATCTTATAAGTTATATGTTATGTATTAAATTTGTCATAAACCTTTAGATGCTTATGAATTTGACTCCTGCAATGGATATATGGCACTGATCTAAGTTGTACTTATTTGTGTAGTTCAATAATTGTTTGTCTTTTCCTAGACATTTCTACAAATTGAAAATTAATGACTATATTTTACTATGGATTGTGTTGTAGTTATCTCATGCTCCACATAGTTGATATTATCGGTGAACAGCCAATTTTATTGATATTATCCTATTGTGTTGAGCTATTCAATGGGATTATCTATTATGTGTTAATGTTGTTTATGATATTGGTGCAGAGGTTGTAAACACATTAAGGGATCACCCTCCTGGTCTTGCAGAGCCCAAAGTGTAGGAGGCTTTTTAAAGTCCTCATCAATTGGTCCAGGTCCTTCGAGCTGCCCTTGATTGGATTTGGCAATCCCATAGGTAGATTAGAAGACCAACCTAGTTATAGTGTAAAAAATAAACCAACACCCTCTACCTTTAACCCTAAACCCTAAACCATTAACCCTTAAACTCTAAACCCTTAAACCCTCTACCCTCTATCTCTCTCCCACTCTAAACTTTAAACCTTTCCTTGTATTCTTTTATAATTTTCATTATTCTTATTTATTTTACACTTACATTTACAAATACACATACATATGCATTTATTGTTTTCATTTATTTCTCATGTAGTTTAATAATTTGATCGATTTCATATTATATGTGTTGAAGACTTTAGAATTTCAATTACATTAATTTATGGATATGTTTTATCTATAACACTACAAAACCATATGTTCTTTGCATTTACACTTGCATTTAGAAATACACATTTATATACATAGATATAGATTTATTTAATGATATGTTGCATTTATTGTTCTAGGAGAGCATCCAATAATTACATTTACATTTACATTTAAAAATACATATACATATATATATATGTGTGTGTGTGTGTGTGTGTGTGTGTGTGTGTGTGCATGTGTGTGTGTGTATCATCTATATTTAGTGCTAAAAAACAACCCATTAGGTCTGCACATGGATAAAAATTCATAAAATTAGATCTCCCATACATGTTTTGTTGAAACTTAGGCTTGAACCTCTCATTTCACATGCTTTTCTTCAAAAAACTCTTGAGGACAGTAGTTATGCCTTCTTTACTTCTCATCCTATGCCCTATTCATGCATCCTACAATTACAACAGTATCCATGGGCCCTCTTACAAAAGCTATAGTAATCACAAAAAGTGTAAGAGCCCCTTTATATCATGTTTGGACTACAAAACCCTCAAAAAACAAGGTAACCGAGCTGTATGCAAAGAAATGAAGTTTTCTAACTCAAATCAATGCCTTAAGCCCTCAAATCAAAGCTAACACATATATTCATGACTTGGAATTGATTTCACATAAAAATATGGCTGCATGTGACCGTACAGTGCTGCATAAGAGGAAAAATACATAAATTTTGAAGAAAAAAATAGATTTTCAAATGTCAAGAGCTTGTATTTTAAATTATCAACCATCAACAACCATTACAATGATCACTTTATGCCTTTTAAAGGCCTTTACACATCAACCACTGAAAAACCACCTCTACAATTGACTTTTTAATCTTTTATGGTCACATGAAACATAAAACACACTAATTTAAAGGTTGTTAACATCACTATTGAAATGTTTTAATTTTTTGACCTTTCAAACATTAAAAAGTACATCATTAAATTAATTATGTAATGGCATAAAAATTAAAAATATCATGAATTAATTATGTAACCACATAAGTCAAATATAATTCTATCAAGAAATTAAAATCAAATAGATAATATAATCGCATAACTCATACATTTTAATGTCATTGATCTTCTTCTTCATCCAACTCTTTGTTTGTATCATCGGATTAACATTTTCTCCTTAGTTATAATGTTCACGTGAGACATCGGGTCAACAAGAACACCTGCTACAGTGTTCCCATTGATCCATGCATGGATGTAAAGAGGAGATGGTTATCTATTAAAACCCATTAGCAGGTCCAATGAGGTGAAGGTTATCCCTGTACTACTACTAGCAGGCTGTGTAGAGGGGATAGGAAGATCCAAAAAAGAGGCCATTGCACACATTGAACGATACTCTCACAAAGCCTCCCAAAGGTTTGAAATAGGACGGTGACCTAGTTAAGGTTTCACTCCGCAATACTTACATAACCTTCCAACTATGCCTACTGGGGGTCAGAGGCTGGGTTGTAAGGTGAAGAGCCTCACAACACTCACACCTACAATGCTCTTAGAACACGAGAAAATGATCCTTTAGTACTGCCAAATGGAACCAAAATGGTTCATGTTAGGTTCACCAAATATGTAAGAGAGGGCGACCAACCACATCAAGGCTCTAGGTCATGGAGAGCCAAGAGTGGAGGGCTGCCCTAACTTACCTCACTCTAAAGAGTATCTTGGAGTAAGGATCAAGAATGATGAGGACTATAATGTACTTCAATCACTCTATAGATCTTGAACTTAGGTTGAGGCTAGGCGAGCCAGTTTCTAGAGTTGGTAGTATGCCCTAAAAAACTCTTTGTCTAAGGACGACAACTCATTTCTAGGATGTCAACGTGATGCACTAATGTCTCTCGGGCGCATTGGTGTCTATACGGTCAGAAAATAGTGAACAAAATACAAACTACTCAAAAACTAACTTACAACCTAGCTAGCTAATCTTGACGGTAAAAATAGAATGAGGAAGTATAGGAAATAGAAACTAAAGTGATAAAACAAGTAAACAAGAACTAGGGTGACAAAGATAATCTGACAAAGATGCACTTTCTCCAACTAGCTCCACACGTTCTCTCACCTACACACAAGAAAGAAGGGGAAAATTGTTGGGGTTGTATATGGACCTGCCTCAGTCAGACCCCTATTTTGGTGTCTCCACCTCCACGAACAACCATAAAGTAATGAAGTAGAAATATGCAATAAATGAAAGAAGGAGAGCAATACACACTACAAAACAGTATTATGCTACTCAACCAAATCACAAAGGAGACGAGTGAAATGTTATGGCTTGCTTCACACTTGCTATGTGGAGTTGATGGAGTGTTGCTATTGCAATGGAGTGTTGAAAAAATGTTGTTTGAGAGTGAAGTGAATGTTGGATGGCTTGAGAATGTGTGTAGAGATTGCAAGAGGATGTGAGAGAGGATGAAATGAGATGAAGATAGATGAATTTGAAGGAGAAGAGGGAAGAATCTACCATTTTTGGGGTCGGTTGGTCAAAGAGGGATGTTGCAAATCATTCCCAATCGAAAATGTAATGCCTCTGCCAACTTCAAATGCAGGAATCCATCAGGGACAATAGTGCACCACACAGACATTTGTGCACTACACATGTGTCCCTGATAGAAATTCTCTCATTGACACAATAGATAGAAGCCAAGTGGTAGGAAGGCAGTTGGGTGATGTGTAATTTTTCCTTCAGATTTGATTTTCTAAGTTGAGGTTATGTAAAAGGGAAATTTGTGTAAGGGGTACAAATTCAGTCCTATACAGGTTGTAACTTGGAGTGTTGTATGATTATGCAACTCCTACAATGTTATTTTTAACTTCAACATATGTACTTTATAACTTTAGATTCAAAACCTATGTTTGTACACTAAAATGGTTGTTTTGGTAGGGGAAAATGCCTTACGCACATTTAGGGATTTGTCTCAATCAAATCCCTAGATTTGATTTGACATGAGTTTTGTGATTCTATAAGATTTTGTACAAAGTGAGCACTATATACAAGATAAGTGTACATCATTATAATAATGGAGGCACCTATTGAATATGGTTTGCTATTATTTTGTGTAATGTATTCTACCTAGTGTGCTAATGCTTTACTTTCCATTTTTTTTATTAAGCTTCAAAATTGGTTGTCAATGATGTTTGGGTGGATTATGTGGTTTGCATGTGGAGTGGGATGAAAATGATGAATTAGAATGAGAAAACATAATTTTGAAGCATTGGGAACACTACTATATGTGGTCCAATTTGGGGGAATAGGACTATAAGCATGTTAATGTCCAAGGTGGTAGAAAGATAAGCACTGAAACATGAACAAGTGTTCATGAGTTGATGTAGTACAAGGATGGGAGGTCTTTTCAAACAACCCATCCAAGCAACCATAACATCACATACACCCTCATTTCACAATTGTAATCATATGCAAATAAAAATCCAATGGAAATTATTTCCAATTCTTCTTCAAACAACACTTTGAGAAAATCAAATCTTCATTAACATTGAAAAATTAATTCAAAATTCTTTTGTGCAATACAAAATCAAAACATGGCTAGCTTAAATCAGCCTCAAACACCTGCAAATTCACCTCTAAATTATTTTCAACACTCAACTTGTTGTCGGTATCTTCGTCCACAACATTTTCCTACAACTTCACTACTACACCGTTTCACCAAAATTTCCTCTTCTCAAATCTTGGGCATTGGATTCCCATACCTAGAGCTGCCAATTAAAATTTTAAAGCCACTCCCAATATGGTGTTGAAAACCTCTTGCAACCCAACCCACTACCTGCAATTTGGAAAAATGCATGCACAAATGTAACTCCTTTTTCCTATAACCTTCCTGCAACAAGTTAATCTTCTAGTTACACTTGGGTGTTAAATCTATCTTCCAACCATTATTTAATGTCCTAAAAAATGAATTTTTTCAACTTGGGTGAACTAGGTTTCAATTTTTACATAATTTTGGCATTTTCAAAACATTAAATGTGCACCATACAATTCACAAAATTATAATTTTTGAGCCAATAAATAAAATAGTAGTTACATTAATTTGACCCCATTTTTCATCCTTTGATAACATTAAAATACCCAACTAACTTAATAAATACAATTTTCCATGCCCTGAAAATGCCCAAACTAGATGCCTAAAAATTGTCTGTAGCTAGAAATCACATAGAAAACAACAAAATAAAATAAATTATTTTTGGGGATGTAGGATTGTCTGACACCCCTAGATGCTCTTGCATCATGAGTGGACAAAATTATTTGTGATTTAGAGTGTGGATCTAAGAATAATCATTACACCAAATGATTAAAAACAAAAATAGCCTTGCTTAATCAATAATGAAACTAGAAGTGAACACTAAATGAAAGGAAAACATCTACGAGCATGATAATGTCTAGGGTGCTAAAAGGACAAAGCACTAAAATAGAAATTAGTATTCAAGTGTAAATAGAATTATTTGCAATACAAGACATGGGTTTAAGAACAATCATTGAACCAAACAATTACAAACATAACATTACTTAAAAAACAAATGTACTAAAAATAAATGTAAAAAAAAAAAAACAAAAAGTGCAATTTTTTTTTATATCTACATTGATTTGAATAATTTTTTATACTACAAATTCAAACTTGACACCTTCTAATATCTACAATAGAACAAACAATACATAAACCATTACAACAAACTTTTTCGCCTCGAAAGTAAACTCTTTACATCTCTACACCAATATCTACACACAAACTTGAACACACAAAATAAGTACCCTCAAGCCACCATTCATACTCATACAAGAAGCCATTAATACCATTAATTTGAACTGAAATTTAAGCTACTATTGACATTTATACATGAAGTTATGGATTCAAGAACCTCATAATGGACAAACGACTTGAACCCAAGTCCCAATAAATCCCCCACCTTAGCAAACAGAAGGCTTTATTGCGTTGAAAAATGATGCTTTCTGTTTTTAAAGCCATTGTTTATTGCGTTGAAAATTGACTGTCTGATAATAATGGTCTGATATACATACAAACTACAGCTACCATACAAAATCAAAATGCTCTTTACATTGAAAGTTGGGTTTCGTACACTAAATTTCTGTGATATTAAATAAGATCTCTGCAAATGTGGGTTCCCAAGGTTTTGGCATGAATACAAATTTGCTGTAATACACATGCTGCTTCCCCTTTTTGGCATATGCTACATATGCACATGCTATGCCACCAACTTTTTCATCATGTTCCTTCTAGATTTCTATGATGTTCATCATTTTTGCTTTTGGCAAGGCTTCTATAAAGAAGAAAATGGAAAGAAAATAAGTGTTTGGTTGTTACAATTGGTTTCTTTAACATTATGCAAAGGTGAAAAGTGCATAGTTATTTATTCTGGATTTGTTTTGGTTTGTTTAATAAGGGATTAGGGGTGATGGTTTAATAGTCGATCGAGGTATTAGTAGTTGTAATAATTTGTATTTGTTTAAAGTTTAATATTTTGAATGGTATAGTATATTAGTTGTAAGAGAGAATTCAATATATAAATATTTAATACTAAAAATTGAATAAAATGTATTCATTAGATTTAGAAAAGGAACAAATCATGTGATTTCACATTGGTACATTGACAAGATAGGACTTATGCACAACTACTGGTCAATTCTTTTTTTGAGGTTTACCATGTGATACCTCAACAAAAAAACATGTTGATGACATAAGTTTGACGGTTCATAGTGATGGTGAAACAAAATATTTAAATTATCCACATTTTTGACTACTTGATGGAATAAAATTTTAATGTCCACATTACATGTACTTTGTCATGTGAACCATTAAAGTTGGGATTTACCACTATTGAGCACTCTCAAATAGTGTGCTATCTAATATATTTTTGTGTGGAAGTTGTAGTTATTCTAAGCCTTGCCTAATTTATATTTATATATTTTCAGGATTTTGATTTGATTTTCAGCTTCACTTTTCTATCATTCTATGCTAGGTGAGAGGACCTAGTAGTTGAGCATGTTTCAATAGTTGTGATAGTAGTAGTTTATATAATGTCAAATAGTTGTGATAGTAGTTGTTTATATAATGCCCAATAGTTGTGACTTGAATACCCAGATATAGTAGTTGTAAACAAATGAACCAGTGAGATGATAAAATTAAAATGGTTTGATCAAATTTTCTAATGTATATTTTACCAATTTTATTTAAATACTTTAAAGTAATTTATCTATTATTTTATTGGATAATAATTGTGAATAGTAATATTAGTTTGATGTAAGCTATGGAATCTTTTAACTATTTCATTTTGACTATTAAAAAGTTAATAGTGCAAATGTATTTTCATGTCACTTTCCAAATCTATTTATTGTCCTATTTGATAAATGTCATTATTTTTTATTTAAAAGATTGTGGGCCAATGAATATAAAAAATTTAAATCATATTTGAGACAAGTTTAATTGATTGAAAAGGTAAAATAGAAAAAGTATGAGAGATTGTGATTAAAATAATTAATAATAATATAAATAAAATTTATATCTATTAATTTAAAAAAAAAAAACAATTAACAATAAAAAAATATTTAATAAAAGATAATGAAAAGTTATATTTTTTTATCTATTTTATAATTGTTTCATAGTTTACTAAAAAACACTATATATGTAAATTCTAACATATTTTATCAATTTAAAGTTAAATGCATTCATATTCATATTAAATTACATCATATTTAGAGCTTTAATTCTCATTTGGTATTGCCTCTTTTTTATTAACATTTGCAACATAATTCTAAGTTTTGTTGAATTAGGTTCTTCTATTTTAACTTTTAAACATCGTTTAGAAGATTTTTTTTAAAGTAGTTCAACAAATTTCAAAATCTTATTAGTATTAGCAAATTAAATATTCTACCAATAATACTTTAAATCAACTATCATAGTACACATCTTACTGATAGGAATGAGACATATAGTGTCACTTGTTTAGTGTAGAAATGGATATTTCAAACAGATCATCATATGACCCTAAAACTTTTAAATTCAAATTTTAAATTAGACCCATGTTGGCATTAGGTATAGCCAAATGTGAAATAAGAAATGTAGAATAAAATTCAAAGATTAAACCCTAACATCTAACTAATAACTTAGTTACAACAAGAAACTGTGAAAATATGAACAAAATAAACTATTCAATCTCATTACAAGGATTATTGTTGCAGGTCAAAGGGTGATTGTGATCAAAAGATTGCTATTGAAAAGAGTGCGGTTGCTCATAGTAGTAGCATGATGGTACATTCACCAAGTTTTATATGAAAATGACTTGTGGAAGGATGCATTTATAGATTTTCAAACTGGTAGATCAATGGTGAGGATTGGCTAAGAGATCAAAGATTGGGATTAAGTTGGCTAGGTAGTTGTGAAATAGAGGATGGAGATAAAAGGAGGATTTTTTAATTATTTTAATATATTTTAGGTACAAATGATTATTATTTATTAATTATAATCTTTTAAAAAAATTAGAGAGAAAAGGTGGGATTTTATAAATATACTTTATTAAATCATGTGAAGTGGGAGAATGGGGAAATAAATAAATGTGAAATATATTTATTCAAGATTTAGGAAAATAGGATTTAGGACTCAAAATTTAAGAAAAAATAAGAAAGAGTTAATTTTTAAGGATTTATCAACAATTCATGAGTAGATCATTCAAAGCGGGCTAAATGATAAACTGTATGAGGAACAAAAGCACTTGCAGGGAGAATGGGCAGAGTTGTGTGCCAAAGAGGAAATATACTGGAGCCAGAAATTGCATGAATTATGGCTTAAAGAGGGAGACAAAAACACAAAAAAATTCAACACAAATAAAAAGGGCTACATCAACAATATTTTCAATCCAAGAGTCTTTAACTGGTAATTGGTTAACATCGGAGGATGACATAAAATGTGAAGCTATTAGATTTTATTTGAACCTTTTGTGTGCTCTAAAAATTATTAATGAGCAGCGAATGGAAGATGAAAGAGAGATCCTTGATGTTATTCCTAACCTAGTTCGGGTAGAGGACAATGACAATTCATTAAAGCCTTTTACATTGGAGGAAATAAAAAATATGGTGTTCTCTTTACCCTTGGATAAAGCACCTGGACCTAATGGCTTCACAGTAATTTTCTTTCAGAAAAGTTGGGATTTTTTGTGTTATGCTTTATTGTGGGCCCTTGAAGAATCAAGGCAAATGGGTTCAATGCTTGAACAATTCAATGTTACAAATATTGTGATTATTCCAAAAGTACAAAACTTGGTAACTTTTGTTGATTTCGGGCCTATATCATTATGTAACACAGTTTATAAGATCTTCACTAAGGCCATATATCTCAGATTGTAGCCCCTTATTCCTAGGATTATATCTCCTAAGTAGGGAGGTTTTTTCCCAAGTCGAGAAAATTTTGAGGGTTCCCTGATAGCACATGAAACACTCCATTCTATCACTTCAAAAAAATTTCCTTCCTTCATTGTCAAGCTTGTCATGACGAACGCATATGATCGTGTAGATTGTGTTTTCTTGGATAAAGTACTTGGAAAGTTTGGCTTTAATGGGAAATGGTGTAGATGTATTTGGTCTTGCTTGTTAGGTGTTATGTTTTCTATTATTCTTAATGGTTCTCCTACAAGTTTCTTTGCAACATCACAAGGTGTGAGGCAAGGGAACCCCCTTTCCCCATTTCTATTCATCATCATGGAAGAGGCGCTCAATAGGTTTATCACTCATAAGCAAATCACAAGACTTTGGACAGGTATTAAAATTTTAAACTCAAACATTTCAGTTACTCACTCTCTTTTTGCTAATGATACCATCTACTTTGGTAACTCATCGGTGGAGGAAGAAAATCAAATTAAACAAGTTTTAGATACATATTGTTTTGATTCAGGGAAAAAAGTTAATGCCTTCAAATCAAAATTATATATTTTCAATACAAAAGATGCGGTACAAGAAAAGTTAGTGACGATTTTGGGATTTTAGCAAGTGGAGCTGCCATGTGCGTATTTAGGTATTTCATTTTTCAAGGGTCTAAACAAAGCTACTTATTGGGTTAAGGTGATAGAAAGATTAAAGGAAAGGATTCTAATGTGGAAGGCATGGTGGTTATCTCTATTAGGTAGAATTTTACTAATAAAATCTGCTTTATCTACAATTCCAAACTACTTTTTGGCAGTGCTCAAGGCTCCAAAATCTATCATTTTAGAAATTGAGAAAATTATCAAGAATTTTCTATGGAAGGGAAATATAAATGATAAAAAGAAAGTGCCTTTAATATCATTGGATAGTATGTCTTTGGGAAAATTTCATGGAGGAGTAGGTATACATAATATCTCAGTATGTAACAAGGCATTTGGAGCTAAATTAGTGTGGAAAATATATGCAAAGCTAGAAGTGAAGTGGACTAAGATAATGCAAGATAAACACCTGGATGACACAAACCCCTTGAAGATCCTCACCATTTCTAGCCCTCCAAAAGGTTCAATTATGTGGAATTTCTTAGTATCATGCAGATCTATTATTACTTCATATATCACTTGGGAAATTCATAACGGTCAAAGTGTGAAATTTTGGCAAGACTCATGGGACTCGTGAGAAATATTTTGGAACTATAGCCTGTAATGGAATTCTTGGTCTTAGAATGAGGTGAAAACTTCTTGGACTATGTTCAAGCAACATAAGCCCTAACAGGGAAAGTATTTTGGAAGCAGTATTCTGGTTCATTTTTATCGGCCAATTAGACTTCATTACTTCAAGAGATATTAAATAGTAGAGTAGTGTTCATTTTAGGGAAGTTAGATAATATTTTGTGGGATCCATCAAAAGTAGGTGCTTATTTAGTGAAGGAAGGCTATAAAGTGTTATCTCATTAAAGGAATCAACTAGTACCACAAAGGGATTATGCTTTTTGTTGGAATAATAAGACCCTAACCAAAGTTGGTGGTTTCACTTGGTTAGCATTGAGAAAGAGAATTTTAACAAGTGATCGGTTAGTAAAGTTGAAAATAGTTGATCCTTTTAGATGCCCACTATGTGATGTAGAATTGGAGAACGTTGATCATCTGCTTGTTCAATGCAACTTTGCACAAGAGTGTTGGATGTTTATCAAGGGAAAACTGAATTTGTATAATCCTTTGCCAAATACACTTTGGGACATGTTCCAAACTTGGCCTCTTTTATTTAAATCATCCTTGTTCACTTCTATTTGGCAGGTTATTCCATCCCTTGTAATATGGAATATATGGTGGGAACACATTTTGCACATCTTCATGAAGACATCTTCCTCAGTTGAAGTCATTAAAATTAAAATTGAAAAGGCAGTCTCGAAAGTGGTTAACACATACGTCTTGAAATGCAAGAATTCCTCTTCTTTTTATATGAGTTGGGATGATATTGTACTGAAAAACTGGAAAAACATTGTATTGCCTTTTACAGGGAGCTTGTATCAAATCAAAAAAATGAAGGTGAACAGAAAGGAAATTAAATGGAAACCTCCATGCTCTAGTTTTTTAAAGCTCAATTTTGATTATGCATTGAGAGGAAACTCGACAATTCCAAGGGCAAGTATCTACATTTGAGACTCATTGGGGAACGTTATTGCAGCAAGGTTTTACCAACTTTCAGTAGGTTCCAATAATATTGTTGAAGCACAAGCAGTCCTACTAAGTCTGGAAATGGCTTTGAAGCTATGAATCTCAAAACTTCATGTGGAAGGTGATTACCTAATAATTGTTAATGTCTACAAGGAGAAAAAGATCCAATGTTGGAGCCTCAATTATATTTTGTAGAGTGTATGGCTCTTGTTGGACAAATTTTAGTCATTCATTATTTCACTTACCTATCAGGAGGGGAATAGAATGGTAGACAAGTTGGAAAATTTGGGATGTGAGGGAAAGGAAATAGAGGTTTATAATACGTCACAATTGCAAGTGCATTCAGGAATTTTTGAAATAGCTCAGTTGGAAGTGGACAGTTTGAGTATGGATTTAGAAAGTTTTTAAACGTTTGTGGAGGGAAAATTTTGAATATAATTTTAAAATTTGATTGACAAGCTTACATAAGCAGTTAGTTGGCGGGTGTTAGCAAACGTGATGCAAATGGTACAATGTTGAACTAGCATGTCACTCAAGTTGCATGGCTGTCATTAGCAAAGAATTTTATTTCCAACACATTGTGTTTTCCTATAGGTAACATGTCAATTTTTTCATCATTTTTCAGGCTTTTGCACAATCTCCATCATATTTTCTTATAGGAATTTAATGTGTATCTTGTTGCATATCTATGAAGTTGTTAACCTAAATTTAGAAGCTTGTCACTTTCAACGTAATATCTACTAGTTTTTACTAATTAGCAAGTCGTTAATTTAGCAAAAAGTACTTGGGTTAGTAGGTGCTTTTTCTTCCAAATTTATTGGGAAATGGAGAAATCCTTGTAGCGTGTCAAGTGTGTTCCAAGAAAGAGTGACATGTGTATGTTGTATATGGTGTTTATTCCACATTAAGTATGCTCAGTATCAAATGTGTGAGCACGGGTTTTAAGATGTTTCCAATTATTTTCTCTTCAAAGGTGTTGGCGACAACAAGGGCTCTACAAAAGAGTCAATTTTTTATGGTTTTTTACTAGTGTTATGTGTATATACAGTTGTAGCTAGTTTTATTAGTTTATGGTAAAAGGGCGTGTATGTGGGTGCATCAAAATGGAGTGGTACATATGGAATTATAGAGTTAAGTTTGTAGTCTACCTGTGGGAGAAGTCATTTTTAGGTTGCATAGAAGAACATGAATTGTAGGAAGTTTTTAAGGTAACTTGTTCCACTGTGTTGAATTGCGTAAAGACTTTGATAGGGGAAGAGGTATTGCATACAGACTCTCAGAGGTTAATTTTTCCTTCAAACCTTCTTTCCATTTTCATATCTAATATTGTGGACCTGGTTCAAATTTTGCAAATAACACAAGATATTGCAGTAAAAGTGGTAAAAGACATTTATTTGGAAAACAATTCACTACTTCATAATTTGTAGCAATATGAGTTTGGTTAGGGCGAGAGTCATGGGTGATCCCACAATAGTGGTTTACAATTTTTGGCCAAACTGGACACTGAAATAATTTTTTTTAAATAAATTTTCACTTTCGGGCACCTATATAGTGGCTAAACCGTGAGGAATTTGATACAAACTAGAGTTTCATGAAATTTTGTCTGTAGATTCTAAATTTTTTTGAAATTTTTGGAATCAGATTGCACTTCTTTTCCATCTCCTTGAAAACTAGTTTTTTTTAAAAACAACATTTTTAAAAAGTGACACTCACTTGTATAACACATAAATTTTTCCATGAAGGATTAAATTCTAATTCTTTTGAATTTAGACTTGTAACTCCAATATTTAGTGCTTCCACTCGGTTAGATAGTTTTTTATTGAATATTTTTTCTTTAATCAAGTTTTGAATTCAAACCAATTACAATTCAGACATAGCACAACCGTATAACACGTAACTTTTTTTGTATGTATCAAAATTCAATTTCATTTTTTTTGGATCAAGGACTTCAATATCTGGTGCACTCATATTTTTCAAAAATAATAATTGATAATCTGCTATTTTTCCACATGTGCAGAACAAAGAGGTTAATTTTCAGTGAAAAACCTACATTCACAAGAAATAAAAACTAAATATAATAATCAAATTAAATTTTATTAAAATTATACTTTTTTGGAAGCTTATAATAAGGACTACATACTTACAAAAAAAAAATGAATTCATTTGATCCCCCACAAGGTAAATCAAAATTGGTTTTTTTATCAACATTTTGATAGGTGTAAAGGAGACTATGTTATAGGTATGATTTAAAACTAGTGAGGTTCTATCCAAGGGGACTTGGTCTAAGGTGGTTTGATCAAACCCTCTTCAATTGGAATCCTTTAAATGGAACATTTCAAGGCTTAAATCATTATATTCTCTAAAAATGTGATTTCAGCAAAAATTAGGATCTCCCATAAATTGTAAACCACTATTGTGGCAGCACCCTCATGTAGGTGGTTTTTTTTCCAAAACACTATCTTTCCAAGTAGCACTATTCTAATATGTATGAGAATTTTAAGAATTATGTCTTGAATGACTCCTCGGGCCACCTTTATAGGTCTCTTTATCGTTACCAGTTTGAAGTAGGGGAAGAGATAGTTTCCAAATTTAAGAGAAAACTTCATGCAATCTCATATTGAGATCCCATTTGTTTCACCAAAGAACGAAGCTAAGGTTGCGAGTAGAAGGTCAAGGTGCAAAAAGGGTTCAAGATAAATTCCCATACATGAATGTAGTGTTGCAAGAGGATCAAGGGGAAAATTTGGTACAAGGTCTGTGCATGAGTTTTTAGAAGCAGTTATCTCATATCCAAGAAGTTCTTTATGTGTGTCGGGTCTTTTGAAATCACAATAAGTTTTTTATCATCAGTTTGTCGAGTTCCCAAACGAGCTTGTAGCTTATTCAATAATTCTTGATGATGGAGAAACGAAAGTGCTCTAGGGTTTTATTATTATTTAGTAAAACTCAAAGGAATGAAAGTTTTTGTTAGGTTGGGACTATTCACATAAAATATAATATCCAACCTATTTTTGGATATCCCATGTCAGTTGGGTCTCTGAGTTGGTTTCCTGGGATGGGATTTGAATTGTGTGTGTCAAAGTAGCCTTATGGGAGTTGAATTTCAGTTGTTTTTTGTCAAAAGGAAATGTAACAATCTGGATATAAAAGAACCTCTAAAGTACTTGTAGTTAAACTATATCTTGTAAATTTTATATACCTATAATATAATTATATGAGCTACATGCTCTTTGCTTTTAAAAAAAAATTAAATATATTATTGTAACTTATTTAATTAGTGGGAAATGAAACGGATTACAAGGAAAAATTCTTGAGAACCATATTTTTAAAGATATTGTGAATGATAGTGTAATTTAATAAAAAGTAATGACTTTGGAGGATGGCTCTGCAAGCGCTGCATGAGGCCGCAGCCATCTAGGCTCGGCCTGCATGTGGTCTTTTGGTGGTTGCATGTGTAGTTGGGGGTCGGATTTGTTCTCTTCTTCTCTGAAGCTTCTTGGGGGTGGGTTTTTTTACGCTATTTGGGGGGAGGCTCTTTTCTTTTGCAGCAGGTGTGTATTCTGGGGTTGGGGGGTTGCGACCTTGGTGTCCAGTGGAGTGTGCCTTCTTCGAAGGGCTCTTGGTTTTATTTGGGCCTTGCTTGCTCATCTTGCGTTGTGTGCTCTTTGATGGATACTGGAGAATCTTCTAGGGTTTGTCCCAATATGGACTTTCGTTCTGCTTTTGGATCGAAACCCTCTCCACAGGGTTCGAAGATTTTTGATAATAATCTTTTCTCGGTGGAACCTGAGAAAGTCGAGATGGGCTCGGTAGGGGGGCCTAGAATTCCGAAGATTAATGGGTGCCTCGAACGGTGTAAAGAGAGGCCGAGCGTAGTCATTCCAATGGAGATGTTGGCTGAAGACATTGATTATTATGCACGACATTCTCTTTATTGCAAATTCTTAGGTTTGAAAATTTCTTTGCAATTCTTGGAGATGTGGGCTCAAAAGACATGGATGCCTGAGGGAGAGATGGAGATCCGCCTCCTGGCAAATAACTACTTCATGGTTACTTTTGATTGTTTGGCTGATCGGAATAGGATTTTTGAAGGGGGCCCGTATTTTTATAACCAGGTGGGCTTATTTATTAAGCCATGGCATGCTGGCTTCAACCCGGTAGAGGAACTTCTGAATCGGGTTCCGGTTTGGGTCCGTCTTCCAAGGCTCCCTATGGAATGCTGGCGAGAGGATGTGTTGTGCCTATTAGCCTCGAAGCTGGGGAAACCTGTGGGTTCTTCTCAGCAAACACAATTCAAAAAGGTAATGACTTTTGCCCGGTTTTGTGTAGAAATTGATTTAAGTAAGCCATTGCCAGACTCGTTAGAAGTGAGTGCAGGAGATTATTCATGGGTGCAACAGCTGGATTATGAAACACTTCCCTTCCGTTGTCGTTTCTGTCATGAGTATGGTCACCTCTTGCGCAGATGTCCAAAGGCCAAGCCTTTGGAGGCTCATTCTTCTCAACCTTCAGCTAATCCACCTAGGGTGGATAAGGGCAAGGCCCCCATTCAGGGTTCTGGTGGTAGGGAAGATGGATTTATTCCCGTTAGAGGCCGAAACAGAAATAAAGGTCATAAAAGGACTTTGAAGGACAGGCAGGAGGAGGACACCTTCAACAGGTTTGAGGTGCTAGAGGATCTTAGTCAACAGGAGGTGAACCCAGGATTTTTGGATCTAGATCATGGGACTCTGGATATTGATCAGCATGGCCCTTTAGTTGAGGCAATGCTTACTCCCCAACAGGAGGGGGGTATGGGAGTGCCATGCTTAGATGAGGTTGGGAAAGATTCTAGTCAGGTTTTGCTCAACTCAGAGGGGATTATGGCTCCGCTTACTGATGGGACTTCGGCTCTAGGGACAGATCGTCAAATGGAGGTTCAGGTTGAGTTGGGTGGTAGTGCTGAGGTAGTGAAAGATAGTGTAGATAAGGTTCACCTCTTGCAAAAAGTTGGTCCAGAGGTGGGCAAGAAGAATATTAAGGCGTCCTCTCAGTTGGGTGTTCTGCAAAAAGTTCTCAAGAAGGGGGGGCCGGAGAAAATTTCTAAGCTGGGAAGGAAGAAGGATGAGGAAAAGATTAAGATGATAGGGGAGACTTTGGTGGAGTCAGGGTCAGTCAAGACTCTGGATTCGCATTTTTCATGCCCCTCGAAATGATAGTTCTCTCTTGGAATGTTAGGGGCTTGAACAGTGGCCCTAGACAAAAAGTTGTTCGGGATTTGATTAGGTGTCATTCGCCTGATGTTCTTTTTTTGCAGGAGACTAAGCTCTCTGTGGAGGGTATGATGGATCTAGTTCCTAAGTTATGGGGGAATGGTGGATGCCAATGCATTGGTGCTCAAGGGTCTTCTGGCGGGGTGGCATGTTTATGGAACCCGCGTAAGATTTGCCCCCTTTGGTGGGTGTCTTTCAGGTCCTCCCTTTCCATGGTGGCCTCTTGTTTTATGTCAGGGGAAATTGCTCTCTTCTCCAATGTGTATGCGCCTGTGGAGTTGCAAGGAAAGCAACTTTTGTGGTCCAACATTCGTTTAGTTCGCAGCTTATTTCCCTACCATCCTTGGATTATTGGAGGCGATTTTAATGCTATCACGGAGCTTGCAGAAAAACGAGGTGGTATTGCAAGGTTGGAGGCTTCTGCATTATTGCTCCAGGACAATATCTCTGCTTTGAATCTTGTGGATATCAAACCTGGCAATGGTCTTTTTACTTGGAATAATAGGAGAATTGGCGATGCCTCTATTTCTGAAAGACTTGATAGATTTTTGGTGTCTAGTTTTTGGGTGGGGGACAGGTGGTTGATAAGCTCTGAAATTTTGGATGGTCGTGGTTCTGATCATTGGCCTATTAAGCTAGTGGTTGATGTGCCTCAACGGTGTGCTAGACAGACCTTTAAGTTCCAACTCATGTGGCTTAGGGATGAATCTCTTCATGTTTTGCTCCCTAGTTGGTGGGATCAGGGGAAGCCAGCATATGGCACTGCCATGTACTCTTTCTCAAAGAGGCTCCAGTATGTTAAATACAGATTGAAAAGATGGAATAGGCAGCATTTTGGTAATTTATTTCAGGAAAAGCAAAAGGCGCGAGATAATCTAGACCTAATTACCAGACAAATTCGAGATCAAGGCCTCTCAGAGGAGCTGAGTTTATTAGAGGTTGCTGCAACAAAAGAGCTTGAGGAATGGGAGTTAAGAGAAGAGATTTTTTGGAAACAAAAGTCTCGTATTGAATGGCTCCAGGCTGGGGATCGAAACACTGCTTTCTTCCATAACTCAGTTAAGGATCGGAGACAAGGTAATGCTATTTCTTCTATTCTGTTGCCTAATGGGGAATCTTTGTCCTCTTCAGCCTCTATTTCAGCTGAATGCATTCGATATTTCTCTACCCTTTTCTCTGAGGATTCGCCTCCTGCGGAGGAGGATGAAGCTAAAATTTTAGATTGTATCCCGAAGCTGGTGACTAATGAAATGAATGAATCATTGCTTGCTCCTATTACCTTGTCGGAGCTTGAGAAGGTTGTATTCCAGATGAAGAAAGGTAAAGCTCCTGGGCCTGATGGATTCCCCATTGAATTTTTTCAGGAGTTCTGGGAAGTGGTTAAATTGGACCTTTTAGAGGTTGTCCAAGAATCCTTTATGCATAAACAAATGTTGAAGTCCCTAAATGCTACATTTTTAGCTCTTATTCCTAAGAAGGTGGGAGCTAACTCCTTGGATTTGTTTAGGCCTATAGCTCTATGTAATGTTGTGTATAAAATTATTACTAAGTTGATCGCAGAAAGGCTGAAGCCTTGGCTTGATGACTTAATTTCTGAAGAGCAGGGGGGTTTTGTTGCTGGAAGACAGATCATGGATGGGGTAGTTATTGCTGCTGAGGCCATCCATTCTATGGAATCCTCAAAAGATAAATCTATGTTTATCAAGTTAGACATGGCTAAAGCTTATGATCGTGTTAAATGGAGTTTTCTATTTAAAATCCTTGGAGCTTTTGGCTTTGCTGAGGGTTGGATTGAATGGGTTAGGAGTTGTGTCACTTCCTCCTCCTTTTCGGTGCTTATCAATGGTGAGCCCACTTGTTTGTTTGGTGCTTCTAGAGGCCTTAGGCAAGGAGATCCCCTATCTCCTTACTTATTCATCCTCCTTGCGGAAGGCCTGGGAAGACTCATTCGTGCTCAGGTTGCTAGTGGATTGCTTCAGGGATGGAGTTGGGGAGATGGTATTCCCCCTCAGTCTCATCTGCAATTTGTAGATGATACTGCCTTGATGGGTAGGGCTAAGGTTGAGGAGGCTCTCAATTGGCGCAGTGTTTTGGACAGTTACTTGGCAGCTTCTGGGCAATGCATAAATGAGGGGAAGTCCTTCATATATTTCTTCCACACTCCTAAAGGTATTCAAAGGAGAATTGCTGGTATCCTTCGGTTTCAGATTGGTTCGCTTCCTTTTTCCTATCTTGGAATCCCTCTTGCTGTTCGCTCTCTCCCCAAAAGGTTTTGGCAAGAGACTCTTGATAAGTTTCGAGGATTGGTCAGTCATTGGACTTGCAGGTGGCTTTCTTCAGCAGGTAGAGTGACTCTTTTAAAGTCGGTGGTCCAGGCTCTTCCTATTTATAAATGCTTTGTTCTTTCTGCTCCTTCAAGTTTTATTAGAGATTTCGAGAAATTGTCTCGTCAGTTTCTGTGGGCTGGTAATCTTCTTCATAGAAAATGGAGTCTTGTGAAGTGGGATGTTGTTTGTAGGCCAAAGCAAGAGGGGGGTCTTGGTTTACGGCGGGCTGATTTGAATGGGCAGGCCTTGGCTGCTAAGTTGTATTGGCGCTGGTGCTCTCAACAGCATATGTGCTGGGCTAAAATTCTGACCTTCAAATATTTGGGGGCAGTAGAAAGTAGGGAGGTATCAAGGTTTAGTATGGAGGGGAAAGGCTCTGTGATCTGGAGTACCCTTAAACGTGGTGCCAAGTTGGTTAAACAGGGACTTTTTTGGATTTGTAATGGGGGTCGAGATGCTCTTTTCTGGTATGATTCTTGGGATGGATACCCACCCATTGTGTCATCTCATCCCCATCTCCAAGATTTGTGCCAGATTTTTGTGGAGGCGGGTTGGAGTCATGTGGCTGATTTTAAATCTCAACAATCTTTGGGTCAAATTTCTGTGTCTAGGTGGAAGAGCCCCTTGGATTGGCCTCCTGGTGGTGCAGTGGAGGATCGTCAAGAGCTTGCTAAGATTTTATCGAGTCGTGTCTGCAATTCTCTCCAAGGGGCTGATGTGCTTGCTTGGGGACCTGACTTGAAAGGAAAATTTTCGGTTGCCTCTGGTTATCAGGTTTTGGATAAACAGGTCTTTGGAAGCTCCCAGGTTTCTTGGTGGAAGCATGCTTGGAATAAATTTGCTTGGCCTAAGTGTAATTTTTTCTCTTGGCTCGTGGTTCAAGGTAAGTGTCTTACTTGGGATAATCTTTGCAAACGTGGGTTCCAGGGCCCCTCCATGTGCATTCTATGTGGTCAGCATGATGAATGCTTATCACATCTATTTTTTCAGTGCTCTTTTGTTAAGACTATCTGGCATCACTGGTGGAATCTTTGGAGCTTACCATGTTGCCATGTCTCTTCTTTGGAAGATTTTTGGAAGAGACAGGGCTCTTCTCCTGCTACAACCTCTTTTCTTAAAATTGCTTGGAGCATTGGTCCTAGTTTGATTGTTTGGCAAATCTGGTTGGAACGTAACAGAAGAATATTCTTGGATAAAAAATTGCTCGTGGGGCAACTTTGGAGGCGAATTCTTGGGGCTTTGCTGGAGACTTTGACTGCAAAGTGTGACTTGTCTGTGCCGATTGCTCCTGGGGACTTGGGTGTTGTAAATTCCCTGGGTCTTGCCACAGGGGGGAAGTGTATTATGAGTAAAGTGCATCGTAGGCGTGGGCGTGAGAGGGTTGCTCGTGAGGGCTTTTGGTGCCCACCTGCTCTAGGGGAGTTGAAAATTAATACTGATGGGTCTTCTAGGGGTAACCCTGGGCATGCTGGGGTTGGTGGTATTGGTAGAGATAGCCTTGGAGTGGTGGTTTTCTTCTTTTCTATGTATCGTGGTTTGCAAACTAATAATCTTATGGATGCTAGCGCTATTCTCTTGGCGGTTGAGCGTGCGGTTTCCCTTGGATGGCGGCGGATTGTTTGTGAAGCTGATTCTCAGGTGGTTATTGATATGTTGAATAATCAAAATTTGGAGGATGTGAATTGGCAGCTAGCTGTGGTTGTCAAACAGATTATTTCTCTGTGCTCTACCTTGGAGTCCATTGTTTTCTGTCATATTCCACGGGAGTGGAATAGGGTGGCTGATGGGCTGGCTAGATGGGCGTCGGAAAAGACTGATTCTTGGTTTGTGGATGATTGGAGCAATCTCCCTGTTGATATGGCCCCTATTCTTGAGGAGTGGGTTGCTGAGGATATGAGGTGCTTCTTGGGTGTGAATTAATTCTTGTTGTTTTTGGCCCCTTGTGGCTTCCTTCTTTGGACTTTGTAATGCTGTTATGATTCAATAAAGTTTTTACCCTCTTTTTATAAAAAAAATTAGTGGGAAATGAATAAATAGTAGGTGATTGTAGGATGACATATTTAGGTGTATATTTTTCTCCTCTTTGAGATGGTTTTGTAAAACATTATTTCAAAGAAAGATAGAAAATAACACTTTTAAATGGAAAAGGATAAAAATGATGGGAAAGATAGAGATGATGGATATGATTATGTGATAATTCCCCCTCAAGAGGATAAGTTAGTTTTAATAACTTGTGTGGGCTATTGAAAATAAAAATGAGGAGAGAGGTTAATGATGTAGGGGAAGATAATCATGTTAATTAGTGTGAACAACCTTATGTTTGATGTAGCACTTGATGTTATGTACCAAGATATAAATACTAGGGTGACAATGTGTCAAATGAATAAAGGACTGACTCACAAGTACAAAAAATAAAAATGATGTCCTACCACATCACAAACCATTTAATGACCTTGGTGGGTACTACATTGGTACAACCAAAAAAACATGACACACAAAAATAATACCATGCCCTAGTCACACCATTCAAGATGCACCAATATATAAAGGATTGTGGTGACCTTGAAAATGTGGGACAAAAAGATAAACAACAATCAATAGATATACAATAGTTCACATCTTTCCAAAGTGTTGAAAGAGACTTAGGATGATGATGATGATGGGGAGGAGAAGGATGATTCTTAATGTGAGGAATGATATATTTTGTGAAGGAAAAAGAGAAGAAAAAAATGAGAGATGGATGAAAATCTGACAAATTATTCAGCTAGTGCATGTTATTAAGGATATAAAAAGATGGAAGTTTTCATTGGAAGTTTAATGTTTCAGTTGCTAATTTTGTGAGATGTAAAGCATGTAATTAAAAAATACTTGTGATTGCATGAAACTCTAAACTAATAAAGGGACTCACCCAAGATGTGAAAGGAGAAAAGCAAGAATGCCAAAAATCATTTCCCAAGGAAGACACAATTGGCTACCCCCAACATAGAAAATTGTCATGTTGAATACATAAGACAACCGGGGGGGTGAATCAGTTGTACATTAAAACATCAAAACCCTTATTAACATTCAGATTTGCATTATCTCTTAAACCTTTAACAACTATTAAACCCTTGTCATGCATTAGCAGAATGTAAACATGAGAAACAACAATGCAAACACGTCAAAATACATGAGAACACCACATTTACATGGAAAACCCAAGAAGGTAAAAACCACGGCAAGGATTAGCTCACAATATAAATTAATTGTAACACTGAATACAATAGACTCATAGCCGAAGGGCTCACTGCCAGACTGGAAAAAAAGATAGAATATTGTTACAATGAGAAATCCATCTCAAAGAAATAGAAAAGATCCACCACTGCATCACTAGACCATCCACAACCTCAATGAAGAATGTAGACACCTTCTACTCACTACTTACAGTAGTCTTAGGCATTAAATCTCACACTGTATTTCACACTTTTTCACTTCACATATCAATAGTTCCCACCACACACTCTACTCTATCTACACACACATCCTCCATCAATCTACCTCACATATATACCATCCTCAACCTTGAAGACAATCTACAAGGTCGGCTATGCACCTCAAACATGTAAATTCAAATTAGGTATGCACCAAAGCATTCTCGTAGTGTAGAGGAATGAAGGTGGAACACATCACACCTTAGCTCGAACCTAAATCCACATATACATACCATTCAACACTTCCACAAACACCGAAGCATATCCACAAATAGTGTAAACACCCAAGGTCGGATGAACTTGTGTTAATACCATTGAACATTAAGTACACACTCCCTTTGATCCACAGATGACTCACATACCACACACCACTTAAACACAATCTAGAATATTCCATCAACACCTTGAAATAGAACAAATCCTTCACATCATACACCTAAAGAATGTATTCATTTTGTACAACCAGTTAACCTTCCACGCACTGTAACTCATGAATCGAACCTTGTGGAGCACCAAAAATCAAACAACTCAAACTAAAGATATATATAAAAAATATGAGCATGCTCATAGATCTACAAGACCAGAAATCACAACATGAAAAAATGTGGAGCAAAATTGTTTCTCCCAAATAGCTCTGCTTTCAGAGTTCATACACTGGTGAAGACAACTTCCTCTTTTGAATGATCCAGAACATGAAACTCTAGATATAACACCTATGAACACATTTGATCAACATAACCAAACCACACAAGAAAATTTTGAACCATGAAGAATAGGGAGAAAAACATTGAACACTACTCTATCATATAAAACACTCTTTACCACAATGTTTCCTGTTTTATTCAAATTTTCTCAAAAGAACTAGGAAACCAAGCACCACAAACATCATCTCCATATTTGCAACATCTTCTTAAAATCCCAATCACACAAGAGGTTGATCATCCAAAAATACATGCTCATCAAAGCAACATTAGAGGTTGACATCAGTGAGACAACTAATGACAACGCAATGCAACCGATCAAAACATCTCAATAAGTTGACATCAATGCAAGAACATAGATCTATTGACATCAATGATAAAACGAGCTTCCAAAATCCCCCCCTTTGTCATTGATGACAACACGTGATATGAAAAACCATCAACAACAAAAATTACAATAACTCTAATCATCACTTACTACACAATAGTGCACATTGCTCCCCATTACACAAGCATCTATTCTTTCCAACACTTTCTCTTTATCCCCCTTCATATGGTTTTTTCAGCTAAATTTCTCTCCCCATTTAACATCAATGGTAAAGGGAAACACATATCTTCTTTTCTTTGCTTCTCCTTTGTCATTAAACTCACATATATATGCTCTATAACTTCCTTTTCTCTTACTGCACTCTCTTTTCTTCACACCTTTACTTCTTTGCACACTCCCCCTTAGGAGCACATAACATGCTTCTCCTAACTGCATCAATCAACAACCACAAATACTTACTATTTTCCTTCTTCTTTGCTCATACCCTTTAACATAGCTAACAAAGGATAACATTTGCATGCATACTTTATTGCCACACAATGACAACACTTACTCCCCTTGACTACAACAACCAACAATGCCACTACCTACTCCCTTTGAGAGGTAGCCACCAATATTAGTCTAGAACAAGGAATGGATCTTGAAATCCACTAGATTGATGCATAACCTTATGCATCTAATTGAAGGAAGGAGGGGAAATAACCCCTAACTTCTTCCAGAGATACTCAAATGTATCCTTAGGAAGGGCCTTAGTGAAGATATTTGCAACTTTATCCTTTGTAGGCACATACTCCAACATCACCTCATTCTCTGCAACCTTCTCTCTTAGAAAGTGATGCTAGATTGAAATATGCTTTGTTCTTGAATGTATTACCATATTTTTTGAAATATTGATAGCACTTGTATTTTCACATAGGATAGAAATTGGTTCATCATGTGATACTTTGATATCCTTCAATGTTTTCTTTATCCATAATACGTATGTGTTGCATGATGTTGCAACAATGTATTTTGCCTCTGCAATAGATAATGACACTATATCTTGTTTCGTGATTAACCAAGACACTAACTTGCTTCCAAAAAAGAAAGCACCACTAATTGTACTTCATGTATCATCCACACAACCTTCCCAATCTGCATCTATATAGGAACTTAGAGAAAATTCAATATCCTTTGGATATCGCAAGCCATATTCTGGAGTGTCATTCAAATATCTAAATATTCTTTTTACTATTGCCACATGTGACTCTCTTGGATCTTCTTGAAATCTAGCCACAATACAAATTGCATGCATGATATCTGGTCTAGTAGCAATTAGATATAGTAGACATCCACTCATTGATTTGTACTTGCTCTGATCGGCCTTAGGAGATTCATCATTCTTGCTTAGCTTTCAACCAGTAACCATAGGAGTGCATACCAGTTTAGAGTCTTCCATTCCAAACTTCTTCAGCATTTCCTTGACATACTTTGATTGTGAAATGAAGATACCTTTTTCTATCTGATTTATTTGTAACCCAAGGAATAAATTCATCTCCCCAAACATTGACATTTCAAACTCTTTTTACATTTGTTCTACAAATATCTTACACATTTCTTCATTTCCTCCGAAGATTCTATCATCAACATACACAACCATAATCAATATTTGATCTTTTCAACTTTAAAATAAAGATTGTTATCTACAGTAACTTATTGAATCCCTGCTACAACAAGTACCTATCTAATCTTGCATACCAAGCTCTGGGAGCTTGCTTGAGTCCATATAATTCCTTTTTCAATTTGCAGACCATATTGGGATTATCTGGAAACTGAAAGCCTTTTGGTTGTTCAATGTATACCTCTTCTTCCAACTCACCATTTAGAAATGCATACTTCACATCCATTTGATGAACTTTGAAATCCTTATATGCTACAAAAGCCAAAAACATTCCAATAGCTTCCATTCTTGCCACTAGAGCAAATATCTCCTCAAATTCTATTCCTTCTACTTGTGAGTAGCCTTTATACACAAGCCTTTGCTTTTTTCTAAAAACTTCTCCACTCTCATTCAGCTTGTTCTGAAATACCCACTTATTTTCAATCACATTCTTGTTTATTAGTCTTGGGACAAGTTCCCAAGTCTGATTCTACTCAATCTACAATAGTTCTTCTTCCATAGCCTTGATCCAATACTCATCTTTGCATTCTTCAATCAATGTTTTAGGTTCAACTTTAGAAAGTAAACATAGATTTACCTATTCTTCTGTAATAGTAGCCTTTCTTCTTGTCAATACACCTCTTCTTTTGTCACCAATGATTTGATCTTCAGAATGATTTTTTTCACATATTTAGGAGTCTTAGGGATCCTTTTCAGAGCCTCTTCCTCTTCAACCTGTATTTATTTTTCTTTACCGTCATCTTTCTCTTCTTCTCTACAAGAGGACTCATTTGATTCATATCCTTCTATTAGTACTGAGATTTTATGTGTCTTCATCTACCTTGACAATTGCACTTTCAACAATCCTTTTTAGCCTCTTGTAGCACTTGTAAGCCTTGCTTCTTGTAGAGTATCCAAGGAAGATTCCTTCATCGGATCTTGCATCAAGCTTTCTTAGGTTTTCTTCATCTCTTATGATATAATATTTTCTTCCAAACACACTAAAATATTTGACAACAGGAGTCCTTCCATACCATAACTCATAGGGATTCTTTGAACTGTTTGTCCTTGCTTGCACCCTGTTAAGTATGTAAACTGCAATATGAATTGCTTCTCTCCAATAGACATCCAATAGATTTGCTTCTCTCATCATTGTCCTTGATACTTACTAAACTATTCTATTCTTCTTTTCCACTACTCCATTCCACTAAGGAGTCTTAGGAGCTAACAAATGTCTCTTTATTCCATGGTTTTCACAAAAATTGTTAAACTCATTGGAGGTGAACTCTCCACCTCTGTCATATCTCAAACACTTGATTTTCATATCCATTTCATTCTCAACCATATCTTTAAATGCCTTAAACTTATCTAGAGCTTCTAATTTTTCTTTGAGAAAAGTTACCCATGTCATTCTAGAGTAATCATCAATCAATAACATGAAATACATGTCACCTTAAAAACTTCTTATTTTGGTAGGTCCACAAAGGTTTGTATGCACCAACTCCAAGAGTCCAGTGGAAGAATATTCTTTGATGTTGAACCTCTTTTTGGTTTGCTTCCCAATTTAAAATTCCTTACAAACAACATTGATAGGCTTTGTAATCCTTGATAGATCTCTCACAGCTTGAGTAGAGTTGATCCTCACTAGGCTATCAAAATTGATGTGACACATTCTTCTATGCCATAGCTAAATTTCATTTGAGTCATAAATCACTTACCAATAACACCCTTGAGTTGATAAACATTTCCACATGTCCTTCCTGCAACAACCAAAGTTCTGGAGCCTTTTCTAATATCGCAACCACCATCCTAAAATACAAGTTTATATCCTTTTTCTACACATTTTTCCTACACTTATAATATTATGTTAAAGTCTCTTAACATAAAGAACATCATCTGTATTATGTTTTCCATCAAAATTGATTGAACCTTTTCCACATATCTTAGCAGACATGTCATCACTAAACTTAACAAGACCACCTTAAAACTTCTCAAGTTTAACAAACTTACTCTTATCCCCTATCATATGATTTGAGCATCTGCTATTAATAGTTTAGTAGTTTTTTTCCTCTCTTGCATGAAAAGCAGTCACCATAGTCCCTTTAACATTATGAACTACTTCCAAAGAAGCTTCCTTCATACATCTCTTAGAGTTAGCAGAATTAGTTCCAACATTTAGAGTCATGAACAAGCATTCATCATTTGCATCATCCAGCTAATTAGATTCATCATCAGAAATACTGGCATCTTCTTTAACATAATATCTTCTCTTAATCGATTTCCTTGAACTTTTCATTTGAAGCTTTGACTATATATCTTGAAGCATAATGACCTATATTTCCTCAATTGAAATATTTTAAAGGTAACTTACCTCTGTATTTTCCAGTGCCCTTTTTAAGTATCCTCACAAATTTTTCTTCTAACCCATGAAACTCATCTAGATTTGATTCATCATTCTTCTTTGCTTTGACAACTTTAAAAGCAGTCTCTTTTCTTGAATCACTTGGACGAAACTCTCTTAATTCTAAAGTAGTTAAAGCACCAAACAACTGATCTCTATAATAATGATCTAAATTTTGAGCTTCTTCAATAGCAAAAAAAATATGGCGATAAGATTTAGGAAGAGTTCTTAGTACCTTCTTTACCACCTCATCTTATTCAATCTTTCCACCAAGGCCTCTAATAGAATTTACAACTTCATCCACTCTATGCATTTAGCTTGTAATATCTTCATCTTCTGCCATCCTTAGGGTTTCAAACTTAGTCTTTAGATTTTGCATCTTTGCTTGCTTGACCTTATCATCTCCTTCATAGTCACTTCCAGCTTCTAGTTTTCTTTAGCAGATTTGTAGCTCATAACCTTCACAAGTTCTAAATTGGCAAGACCACTCAAGAGATAATATCTTGCTTTTCCATTTTTCTCATAAACCTTGATCTCATCATTAGTACTTGAACCATTTGTAGGAATTGTATATCTATTTTCAACATACTTCCAAACTCCAAACCCTAGGGAGACAAAAAAACCTTCCATCTCGGTCTTCCAAAATGCATAATTTGATCCATCAAATAAAGGAGCCTCTTTCTTGTGTGCCATCCCGATCTACCTTAAGTGTTTAAGCTTTCTTCTAAGGAACCTTGCTCAGATACCAATTTTTGAATGCACAAGACAATTGAGGGTGGTTGAATTAGGTGTACATTAAAACATCTCTCATTAACATTCAGATATGCATTATCTCTTAAACCTTTAACAACCATTAAACCCTTATCATGTGTTATTAGAATGTCAACATGAGAAATAATAATGCAAACACATCAAAACACATGAGAACACCAGATTTATGTGGAAAACCCAAGAAGGGAAAAACCACAGTGAGGATTAGCTAACAATATAAAGTAATTACAACACTGAATATAATAGGCTCACTGCCCAAAAGAAAGAAGGGCTCACTACCATATTAGAAAGAAGAAGATAGAAGATTGTTGCAATGAGAATCCATCTCAAAGCAATATAAAAGATCCACCATTGCATCACCATACCATCCACAGCCTCACTGAAGAATGTAGACACCTTCTGCTCATTGCTTCTAGTAGTCTTAGGCATTAAAGCTCACACTATATTACACACTTTCGCACTTCACATCTCAATACTTTGCACCAAACACTCTACTCTATCTACACACACATCCTCCATCAATCCACCTCACATATATACCATCCTCAACCTTGAAAACAATCTACAAGGTCGACTATGCACCTCAAATGTGCAAATTTAAATTAGGTCGGCACTAAATAATTCCCATGGTGGAGAGGAATGAAGGCAGACCACATCACATCTTAACTTAGACCTAAATCCACATATACAGGCCATGCCACACTTCCACAAACACTGAAGCATATCTGTAAACAGTGTAAACACCCAACATTGGTCAAACCTATGTTAACACCATTGAACATTAAGTACACACTTCCTTTGATCCAAAGATGACTTGCAAAGAAAACACAACACTTAAAAATAATCTAGGATATTCCATCAACACCCTGTGATCTAACAAATCCTCCACAACATCATACACCTGAAGAATGTATTTATTTTGTGCAACCAGTTAACCTTCCACACACTGTAGCTCATGAATCCAACCTTGTAGAGCACCAAAACTCAAACAAATTAGACAGAAGATAGATATGAATAATATGAGCACACTCATAGATCTACAAGACAAGAAACCACAACGCAGGAAAATGTGGAGAAAAACATTTCTCCCAGACATCACTCCTTTCACAATTCACACGCTAGTGAACACAACTTCCTCTTTCAAACAATTTGGAACATGAAACTCTAGATATAACACCTCTAAACACTTCTGATCAACATATCTGAACCATACAAACAACTATTGAACCATGAAGAAATGCAGAGCAAAACATTGAACACTACTCTATCATACACAACACTCTTTACCACATTGTTTCCTCTTTTATTCAAATTTTCTCAAAAGAACTTGGAAACCAAGCACCACAAACATTATCTCCACATCTGCAACACCTTCTTGGCATCTCAACTACACAAGAGGTTGTTCATCCACAAATGCATTCTCCTCAAAGCAACATTAGAGGTTGACATCAATGAGACAACTAATGACAACATAATGCAACCAATCAAAGTATCTCAATAGGTTGACATCAATGCAACAACATAGATCTGTTTACATCAATGAAAAACAAAAACTTCCATCATGTCAATAGTATGAATGTACCTCATGGTTGGATTCAGGTTGGCCAAGAGATGAAGATTGATATAAAATTTGACCTATTTTTGTCATTGTGAAAACAAATAGAATTTTTTTTCCCTCCTACCCTTGTTCGGCTGTACGAATGTCGATTGTACAATTCAAAAAAAATTATTAATTTCCATTGGTATAAAAATTTTCCTACAAAATTAATAAAAATAAAAATATATATATGAAGAAAATTATAGAAAAAGTTTAAATGAAAAAAATTAAAAATATATATATAATAAAAGTTGAGGGGGTCGCCCCCCCATACCCACATGGAAGACCACATAGTACTATCACTATTGGCGGTACCGACAGTGATAGCATGTCACTGTTGACCACCAGCATTAGCCCATGGTCAACGTCAAATCATTTTTAAAAAACAAAGAACTTTTATTATTAAAAATCTGCCATATAAAATTTAAAAAGGTCGACCCATATACGTGTAATACTTTGAAATTAAATTAAGTTGCAAAAAAAATTTGGGTCTGAAGAAATAGGTGGTGCCGCCGAGTGGCTCCACCACCACCGGTAGGCCACCGGCCAGCCACTGGAGGTGCACCACTAGGGGAGCAAATTTTTGCTTCATATACTCAAATTGGGCAACTTTCTTCCAAGGGGCACAATTGTCGCCCAAATTGTCCATTTTTGGTCTTCTTAGACTCATTGGAAAGTTGACTCAGCGCTCTACACTATGGTCCTAGTGATTTTCTGAGATTTTATAATTTAGATATTTTTTTGCTTACTGGAAGAGGTGTTTGTTTTGAGCTTCGAGAGGGCATATCTTGTGCATACGGAGTCAGATTTTGGACTTTGAATAGTCAATGAAAATCTTGTTCAAAGAACTACACAATGGATCAGGTTTGGAGTTTTGTTAGCATGGTTTATTTGCTATTATTATAATCTAAGTTGTTTATGGATTACTTTGACTATGGTGATACTATGAGTTTATGGATGATCAGATCTTGGAGATTTGATGTCAGATTCATTGTATACTTAGGTGTACATCTCTGATTATTCTCATTTGACATGGTTATTAGTATATGTTTGGATTTGTATGTTGCATTGTTGTATCTACAAGTTATGCAATTTCGTAGGTGGTCTATACTTACATGTTTCATTTATGACTTGGACATGGGTTGTCTATGCCCATAGATATTTCAATGTTGATGCATTTTTAGTTTGGTGGCTTGGTTTAGTCACTTGTTTTGTTGTTTTTGTTGTCATGTTAAGAGGAGAGATGATATTACCAGGTGCAGTCATGATGTGAGACCTATGTAGTTTACTATGTTATGCAGACATGTGGGACATGGTTGGATTGTTAGTTGTTGGTACATTTGGTGGTGATCATGATTTCATGGATGTTTCTTGTGCTTTAGAGGCTTTGGCATGTCATGATTGTTTATGCAGGTGCATTGTTGGTGGTGTTTTGGTAGTGTTTTTGGTTGGTGCTAGGAGGTTGATTCTTATCTCCTAGATACTTTTTTGGTTCCTTGACTATGGTAGTTGGATGTGGGCATGTTTGGAAAATCAGATCGGAGGTTGATTTGGTGTTTAAGTCATTTGGTCTACATGGTTATTCTCTTGGATATCCCAATTTGTAGTTTACTGATGTGATGGTGAGTTTGCATGTTTTAGTGGTTGGATCTACAAGCTATGTAGGTTGTGGATTAGCTACCCATTTACTTGCAGTGGGATGACTTGGTTGTGGATTTCCTTTATTCACCGGGTTTGATTCATTATTGTTGTAGACTTTGTTAGTTGGCCTTGTTTGTGGTTATTTGTACATTGGTGTGTATGCTTTGAGATGAGAGGATGGATGATGTTTATAGTACCTTGATAGTTGATTATGGGACTTGTAGCATGTGGTTATCATGATGTCATGGATAGCTTGATTATACTTTTCAGTGGTAGCTTTTGATAGTGATGGATTGGCGATGTTGGATATGTTTATGATGGTTTGGTGGTTGTAGGTATCTTCTTGGCTTGGATATTTTTGGTTCTACTTGTTATGTTACTGAAATTTCAGTTGTGTGTGTAGACCTGCATGATCTTTGTGGAGAGGATGGTTGTCACGATGCCATGTGTGACTCGGTATCACAGTTCAATGGGAGTTGTTGGAAGTGATGTGGATTCACCATTTGATGGTGGATGATCTTCTACAATGTTTTTTGGTGTCATGGATGGACTCTTGGATTCTACTTCTATGCAATGAGGGTTTATTGACA
This sequence comes from Sequoia sempervirens, assembly GCA_007258455.2. Taxonomy (NCBI): domain Eukaryota; kingdom Viridiplantae; phylum Streptophyta; class Pinopsida; order Cupressales; family Cupressaceae; genus Sequoia; species Sequoia sempervirens. Next base: position 435,597,489 of record VDFB02000015.1, on the reverse strand, counting down.
TCTTTGGTTTCATTGACAGGGGATGGTTATATTCATATTGATTAGTGATGTTGTGTCTTGGTTTAGAGTGTTATGGTATTATGTCATGGTTTACTCTCGATCATGTGTTAGAGTTTTGGCATGGTACTTGTTCTCTTGAGACCAGGATGTATGCATTATTATGTGTGATCTCCTAGGAGGAGATGGTTAGATCATGTTGTCATGTTTATGTTATTGATTCATGATTAGAGCTTTGACATTAATCGCGTGTGGCTCTCTTGGTATTAGGTATATTGATCATTTGCTTGATTACTTCATGATGATGCTTTGTTGCATTTGGAGTTTGGCATGGATTGATTGGTTGTAGGTACTCATGGAAACTTTGAGACATAGGTGAGGCTAGAGTTCTCTTGTGATTAGAGACATGTGTTGAGATGGTTACTTTTGATGAGATTTTAGTAGGAAGTCCGAGGAGCCTACACTTTGGTTGGATGTGAGTTCAACATGGATCTATGAGGAGAGTGTTCTTGGATGAGTCATGATGACTTGGATATCTTTGAGGAGCATTCTCATTCCCCACTCTTGGTCCTCTCAAAAGTTTATCACTTGAGATGTATTTCCCATTGTTTCTTTCAACTGCATTATGTTTATGCTTTATCTCCTCATGCATGGGCTGATGCAAGAAGTTGGGTCCACAAAAAGCTCAAAAAGTGGAAGTGTTTTTGCTATTTTTCAAAAAAAATCACACTTGGACTAAAAATTTGAGGCACTTACACAATGAATCTTAAAAAAAGTTAAGTAATATGAAATTTAGCATTTTGAATCTAGTTTCCAAATATGTAATTTATTCAAATACCTAGATGATATAAATTAAATTTTGATAGGGATGTATAAAAACCCCTTTTTAAAAGTCCCTATTTTTTTACGATACCATGCACATGTATGAACACCACTTTTTTACCCAAATAAAAATATTTTGCTAATTCCTTTTGGGGAAAGAGAGCTAACAACATGAAGATTGATGAGGAAATTTTTTTGTAATTTTTTTTTGAATATTTTTTTTAATTAAATTTGTATTGGCCTTAATTGTTGTTTTTAAAAATCAACATGTACAGACATCATAATTGGACCTAAACTAAACATTTTTTGAATTTTTTTTTTCATTGTGTAGAAAATTGTTTGAAGATTGATGCCATATAATATTTTTCACAAGAAATTTAACCCAAAAAAAAGTTATTAAAAAACAAAAAAGCCTGATATTTCAAGTTTAAAGACTAGTTTGCTTAGAAATTAATTAAAAAATAACAAATATAATCCAATCTTAATAAAAATTATATATTTGGAAACTAGACATCATTTTCTCAAATGGATTTTAATTTTATAGCTTGATTCAGAAAAATAGTCCATCAGTCATATTGCCAAAGTTGGACATTCTTCTTCAATTTGCCTTAGTTTTTTAGTTGCAGGTCAAAGGATAAGGGTCAGGTTGCCAAGCCTTTCCTGAGCCTAAAACCAAGGCAACATATGGGTTGGGAATTCAAAATTTAAAAAATGCATACACATTTTTAAAAATGTGTATGTATTACAAAACACATATGTGTTCTTTATTTTCTTGATTATTTAAAAAAATAAATACTTTTTAGAAACGCATATGCATTCTAAAATGTGTACATGTTTTGCGTTACAAAATGCATATGCATTTCTAAAAGGTATTTCATTTTTTAAATAAATGACTTGTACATGTTATAAAGCGTGTACATTTTATATAATGCCTATGTGTTTTTTAGTGCATACACATTTTTTTAGGCTCGAGTACCCGAAGCATAATGCATACACATTTTTTTAATAACACTTACATGCTTTCTGTGAGAGGTTTTTTTGGCTAAAACTTCCCCTCTTCATGGACCCAACTTCTTTCTTTTACCCGCATATGGATCTTGAGCTATGGATATATGGTTTTGGAGAGTTCATTTGAGGAGTGTTGGCATGTTTATCTCCTTATGCATTGTGATTACATTCATTGATGTTGAGTTTAGGAGATGTATTGGGCTTATTTCCTTCATTGGGAATGGATTTAGTTTGATCTTCTTTGGCTTGAGACGATTATATCCATGTTGATTACATGAAACATATGTTATGTTTGATCTTGATAATTGAACAGTTGGGTGTTGTGGAGGAGATCATACTTGACACAGTTGGCATTTAGAGGTGTATGTAGGAGGATTTTGTATAGGTATATGATGTGTAGAGTTTCTCTCTTTGGTCTTGGTTATCTTCCTGGATATTTGGTTTCACATTACATTGGTTTGAGGTATGGTTGGAGCTATTGTGATCACTAGCTTGTGTTCATGTGTTTTCAATTATGTTATTGGGTGATGACATCGGAGGTTCCTTTATCTTGTTCCTTTTTTGGGTGTGGAGAACTTGGGAGAGCTATGGAGACTTGTGGTGAGAGTTGTTCTTACAGGTTTTGCATATCATTATGGATGATTCCTTGGTACTACATGATGTTGTTTACACTTTCTATATGATGCTATTGGTAGACTTGGTATGCCTTGATCTTTTTCAGTTTTGTATTACCCATGCAATGGGAGCTCTTGGATATGTATGTCACTCTTTGACAAGTTTGCACATGGAGTTTATGATTGCAGTTTATGGGTGTATATGTTGATGGCATGAGTTTACTATGTTTTGTATACCTTGGAGGTATGGATAATTGGATGTGTTGGCACTTGGTGTGGGTGTTATTTCATCTATGGGTTTGTGTGTCTTGATAGCTACTGGTGCATATTGGTACCTTTTGGATTGAGTGTATATGTTTGGGATATCAATTGAGGTAGGAATTGTGCTTCGTTGTGACAGATTGTGTGGCTTCTCTTTAGATTCCTTCTTACCTTTGTGCATTGGCATTGTTAGAACTAAGATATAGCTCTAATGCCATGTTAGAATTGGCTATGGCTGCCAAGATCTTGAGACCAAATGGAAAGCACAAAAAAGAGAGATGAATATGACAAGAATAAACAGTATTCAATGTCAATGATATGAGATGATTTTACAATGAGAGACCCCTTGTTTATATAGCCAAGGTGAGATGCAAGATGTCATAGGATTATGACAAGTGTCTTAATCATATGACATGAGACAACTAATCACACTTACCTAGGTTCACATGTAGTATTTGTCAAAAGATAAGATAACAACTAATGACAACTAACATCTTCTAGAAAGATTCCTTCATATGACCTAAGTAAACTTAACATGTGTAAATAAGTCCCCTAGTAATGAATTAACTAGGTAGAAGACTTTATTTAGACCAATAGGCATGATGGAGGATGAGGTAATTCATGTTTGGGATGGTGATCACTTTGATTCTTGTTGCAGGTATCTTGATGGAGCACATGGAGCACTTTGATTCTTTGATGGTATATGTGGCTATATGGATTGTTCACTTGATTCATGTTTTGAGGTTACTTGTTCCCCTTGTGCAATTTATACAAGTGGGAGAATGTTAGGAATTAGGTGTTGTACACCTTGCATAATATATATAATGTAATTATTTATTTATTATGTGTGGTGCATCTAGGTGACCTAGAAGTACGTGCATCACTAGGAGTTAATATTTTGGGGGCCACTTTATGTTGTATGTAACATTGGGACATAAGTTAAGTTGTAAAATATATTTATTTAATATTGGGGAAAATAATTTAAATAAAGTATCCAATATTAAATGTGGGGACATGGTTTTGTAATCTCATGGTTTTAGTCACATGATTTGATGTAATACCACATGGTGGTTTTGTGGGAGCTTGTTTCTATAAAAGCAACAACAAGGGTAGTTGTTTAAGGTTGGTCAGTTTGTAGGTCAGATCTTGTTAGCATTTGTGAGGGTTTGAAACATGGCATGTGATGTGTGGTTACATGCTTGTTCACATGGATTGATTGGAGAGGGCTTGATGCTTCAATGGTGTTAATGGAGACTTTGAAGATGTATTTTAATCTTTATTGTTGCATAATACATGAGTGATGGATGCTTTTGGAGGCTAGGTTTTTTCCCTTTGAGAGTTTTCCCAAGGTATATCTTGTGTCATCTTTTTATGGGTATGTTTTCTATTCTCTTAAATGTGGATTCTGAGTACTTACTGTATACGAAAAATTTGGATAAGTAAGAAATGATAAAACAATAACATGCATTATGTTGGAGCTTCTAAAATTCTGGTGAATTTTCTTGTTCTCCATGGATTTAGTTTACCTTTGAATAAACACTTATCCCCATAAGTGAGTAGGGTTTAGCCTCTTGAGCCTTCAAATGTTCTAATCTAGCGTTGACTGGCTTCTACTAGTTCTTGGTTCTCTAAGTCGCTTCTTGAGCCATTATTTACATCTGTTTACCGGCCCCCTTTGGTTAGAATACTAGTCACTCAATTTGCTCACCAAATTTACCAATTTCCTAAGTTGGGTTTTTAATTTTCCCAATGACTTAAGCTTAAGTCATCAGTCTGCAGGGGTCATGTCATCAGCAGCTTGGCCAAATCCTTTTATTAAATGCTAACCGTGTTGTATACAAGTTTTTGAGATTCAGGGATATTGGAGAAGATCTCGATTGTACCCCACCAGCTAGCGAACTTAAGGTGTCAGCCAGTTATTTAGTGCGAGGTCAGCGAAATGGAGATGCATGTCCCATACAAATGTGGGGCCCAACCTCCACTATTGAGCACATGGTCCATGGTTTTAGACCGACAGTCGAGATCAAAAGAAAGCTTGAATCTCCACCATTCCCCGCTGGCTCGCGGGGGGAAAATAGAGGTTGGTTAAAAGCCGCAGGGTTAGCGAGATTGCGACACATGGCTCGAACCTTTCAGTTTGCAAGATGCATGGGACTTGTTAACAAGGAAATTGGTGTCTAAGATGGAATAATGTTATTGGTCGAAGACAAGTTAGTGATGCTTCACTGGATTTCAAACCCAGTCAGCTCGGGGAGAACCATTCGATCTGCCAGATCTTCAAGAGATCAATGGGTTTAATATTCAAAGTTGGTAAATGACATGTGGTAGTCATTTTATTCTGCAACTAGTGAAGCATTAATGAATTATTCCTTGCTTGTGCAATTGAGTTGATCTCAATTTGTGTGGAGATATAATTTTTGGCAATCATGAAGGTTGATCTGTAGATTCCCATGCAGTTGGAATCAAATGGTGACAATACATACGCCACTGAATTGCCATGTTTGCACGTGTGTTTTTACCAAACATTGCTAATGGTTTCCATTGCCTTGCATGATAAATATGGGAGGAATTAACTGCTAATTATGTCATTTGTTTTTAGCAGTTAGAAAACTTTCTAAGTCGAGTCAGGTTTAGTTTGAGTAATTGTCTAACAAAGAAAATGAGTGAGCCAGTGAGAAGGTCTACTCATTTGAGCTCTCAAAGGCTCGACTCTACTATTCATAAAGGTGCCTCAGTTGACAAGCCCAAGCTTGTACCCACCAAATGTAACAAGAGGCTACACTTCTAGGATGTTGTTGCTCGACCGGTAGATGGCAAGGGCAAGCAACCAGTGTGTTCTGTTACTAGTGTAGATAGGAAGATAAGATATGGGCGTGGCTCCTTTGGGCATCAAAACTTTCCCATTGATCTTATGGAAATCTAGCCGGATAGCGAGACTAAGATAGACCCCAATTACCAACAATATCTCTCAACTTTGGGCCAAACTCTGGCCTTGGGTAAGGAGGTTCTATTTGTCCCTCCACTGGCTGTTAGGACTCCAAGCAGGTGGACTGGAACTATGATGCACGCAGATGAGGATGAGGAGGATGCTGAGGTTTCATCTCCTTCTTTGGAAATGACATAGAGCGATTGTGTGTATCGGGGCCTTGGTACTAATAAAGGTAAGGTGGTTGGTCGATAAAGAATTGCCATGTGGGATGGCAAATTTTGGTTTTGATGTGTTGTTGCGGCGGGTAGTTTCTTCTTCATCATATGTGGTAGTTTCATTTTGGGTTTGGTGTTGAATGTGTGCCTTCGTGGTGATGTGGACATCTGATTTGGTGTGTGCCTGGTGGTATAGGGAAATTTTGGCAGGTCTTTGCATTTTCCCTTTTGGATGGCGGTTGCAAGTTTTGGTTATACCTCATTTTCAACATGCTCCTACTGGGATTGTACGTGAAAATGTGAAATGCAGATTGAAATTGGGAACGAAATGAAATTTTGTTATGAAATTGCATTTGATCTGGTGGCTTGTTCACTCCCTTGTCTATAAAAGGGAACTCAAGGCTCATTTACAAAGGGGGAGAATTCTAAAAATATCTAGTCGGGTGAGTTTTTGGGTCAAACACTAGGTCTATAAGAAGATAGTGAATAGGGAATTTGTCTAGTTTTGAGCCCTGATGAATGTATGTAAATTTCTTAATTAGTTTCATAGTAATGACTATTATAGGGTTTGAAGAATATTTTTGATACATTAACTCTCCTGGTGTAAGTCATTGTAAATTTTAGATGAAATATCAATGATATTATCATTTATCTTCAAACATTTGTTTGAATGTATGTCTCTGCTTTTTCTTTGATTAAAGTAATCGATTAAAATGCTTGAATGGAGTCATAAGTTTACAATAATTTCTAAAGGATTTGATAAGGAGTTATGTTTCAGGAGCATGAGTTCTATAAGGAAAATTCGTTATAAGAATAGTCAATTTTACCAAGGTTGAAATCATTTATGTGTTTTTGATCTTTATGTACATGACTCTGTGGCCCAACATAGCTAGGCACTGGTCTATTCCAAATATTTGCATAAAGAGTATATCAATTGTTCACCTAGTAATCGACTTGAAGTTAGAATTTATATTCATTTTTAAATTTCTTTAACTATGAGGGTGTGTATTTAATAATAATTGTAAGAAAGACTTTGCTCTAATGAATGGGTAGCAATTACTTGAAGATAAGCCAATCTTGTAGTAATCCATTGCATGATCACCTTTTCGTTAGAGTTAATCTATGAAGAATTAAGTGTTTTATAAAGTATTGATCAAAATGAACATAGTAGGAATACCCTCCTTGGTTCCACAGAGCCTAAAGTGTAGAAGATCTCAGTCTCTAATTGAATCTTGTTAATTGGCCATTCATTATAAGGGTCTTGAACATAAGAATTGGCTACTCTTTAGAGATTCCTTAGGTGTATTGGAAAAAACACCAACAAAATGGTGACTCCATTGGGGAGTTCTCATTCTCCAAAGATGCAGATAAAAAATGCAGAGTCAAATGGTGATGTAGATTTGAACATTTAGTTCAGATATTGTCAAATTCTTGGACCTGGTATACAATCTGAGTGCAACAGACATTGAAGGGTCCGAATGTGACTCTGTTGTAGAAGATAGCCCAGAACCAATCCTATTTTGCAAGGAAACTTCATCTCATTTGAAGTTTTTTCCTCTAAAAGGAGGTGGCAACTCTGAGTCAAAAGAACCTGTTCAAGAATACATCAATCTCTTGGATTTGTGTCATTAATGCTAAGAGACACTTCACTGCTGCCAATATATAGGTACCCTTGTAGAATTTGAGAGAATTTTGAGCATAGTAAAGATAATATCATAATAAATTTCCACTGCTCGATATGAAAATGATTCCCTAATAAGTGATTTAGCACTAGATCAGGGAATATTCAAGATATTTTAGCATGCTTCATATGTAAGTTGAAATTTATGTATTAGAGTACAAGAAGCATGTCATATTGTAGATCTTAGGCAACATTTGTATGGAATACTTGTACTAGGAGCTTGGGATCATATTTGTAAAATGGATTGAAGTAATATTGTATAAATTGCATAAATATTTTAAAATTCCTTTTCAAGAATTAGGGGTGAGTTGTCAATTTGTGCCATCTGGTACAAATATGGACAAAAGCATACAAATCAATCAGTCTTGGGCCCATCAGGATGGATTTTGTACTAATAGGTATAGAGCTATCAACTTTGACAATATTTGTGGCTATCCAAATATTATACCACCCAAGATCAAGGAAAGATACCAAAGTTCAGTGGTGAGAAATCAGAATTAGCAAATAAGTATGTGCAAGAATTTGTAGATGTGATGGGTGATTATGAAATTAACTTTGAAGATGTGCTGATGAAGCTTTTTTTTCAATCACTGAAGGGAGATGCAAGAGACTAGTTCTCTTTTCTACCTACTACCTCTATACATTGTTGGAGTGAACTTAAGGCTGCTTTCGTGGAGAAATTTGGTGAAAGGATCAACCCAAGTATGGAAAGGAGAAATTTCATGGAAATTTCCAAAGATAGAGAAGAATTGGTCCCTGCCTTCAACCTTAGATTTTCCAAAGTTATAAAGGAAATCCCTGAATACTTAAGACCAAACCATGCAGAATGTTTGGTTGTATATTTGGGGACGTTTGATAGAAAGATGAGCTTCCTATTAAGGGACAAAGAACCAGTTACATTACAGTAAGCTTACCAGAAAGCTATAAATATTGAGAATAATCTAAAGTACTCAATTATGAGGAGACCTGCAGTGACCAGTGCAACTAGCTCTAGTAGTATTCAAGCAATTCAACCAAGTCAACTAGAAAATAAAGATGTTTATTAGGAAGAGGAACCTTTATACCTACATCATTTTTAGGAGATGCAAAGCAAGAGCATGTGTCAACCTCTAGTCAGCCATGCAGGGGAAAGATGGACTTGATGTTATCTATTGGGAAATTGTATGAAATAAAGAGACATACAAATGAGTCACCATACGACTTGTTTTCAAGATTTTTGGATATTTTGATGGAAATCCACATAGGTATTAGGCCTAATGAGTTGATGTGTATTAACCTATTTTGTGAATCCTACACATCAGGATCAAGCCAATGGCCTAAGGATATGAAGCCTCAAAGCATTGATTAGGTAGTAGACTGGATAAGTACGGTCGAAGAGGCCAAGCATGGTCATGTGCCTCCCATTGTCTCCCACAATGTGGATAATGATTGTCACAGTGAGGAAAGGAAGAGATTAACATTAAAAAATCAACGAGAAGCATTAGTGTATAGATAATTAATTGTTGAATGTCGTCATTTCACAAACAGTCTAGAGGCAAATGCACTTAGCAGTCATGACGGTGAAGAAATAAAGTGTGAGATCAAGGAGGTCATATCTAGCCACTTCCCTCTAGATGTCTTGAGCCATGAGCCTATGCAGGAAATACATGAAAATTCACAAATGGATTCTACTGGAATCAATCTTGTGTCACCTAGTACCAAGGTTACACTTGGTGTTAATGACAGGGCACAAGTAAGGAGTCAAAGGGGTGAGATTGAATCTAGACAATATTCAATTGAATATGATTCCTCTTATGAACCAGAGATAGAATCCATGACTTCTAGTATCGGGTATGTTAATAGCCTTGAAGGGATCTGCTTCTTAGGTAGTGACCAATTTTCCTCATGTGAAGAATTCTCGGAGCATGGATCAATTGTTATAAGCACAAGTGATGAAGAGGATAGTGAATGTGCTTCTCTTTGCTCCTCAAGTGACTATACTGATTTTGAGTGCTTGGAATACCAAATTCAAGGGATCTTTCATGATATAGATGATGAGATACATCCAATTATATCCAAGATATGGCAAAACTATTTATTGAATGAGTCCACATCTGAAATTGAGGGTACAAAGGATGATGTTTATTGGTGTAGAAGTAATCCTCTGTTTGAAGACAATTCTAATGAATAATCATCAGATATTACTAGCAAATATGTTGGAAAGGACATACACAAATGTCAAGGTGATACTATTTTTGAAAATTTCACCCCTAATTTTATTATTTTCCAATTGAAAGGAAAATCCAATGACATAGATATTGAGAGGATTGTCTACCAACATAGGGTTGAACAAGTGGCCTGTGATGAGCATGTTGAAGCTAATTCATGTTTTTTGGCACTTAGGTATGGTAATGTCTCATGTATTGAAAATAACTGTGATGAAAATGTTAAATGTGACACTATTGTCAATGGAGATATAGGTGCTTGCGATTATTCTATTACAACAACCGACAATGTGTTTGAAAAGAAGGTTGAATTACCACCAACTTATGATCTACATAGCAGTATGGGGCATGGTATGGAAGAAAAATTTAAATCAATGACCAACGAACTAGTCAGATTGAGTGCATGAATACTCAAGTGGCATCATGTTGATCTAGCACATATATTTGATCCACATGATGAGCAATATGGAAGTACAGATAATCAATGGAATTATGCTAGTCAGTATGAGGCTTCAGTTGAGTTTTTTGTAGATGCTCCTTACCTTCTTGATATGATTATGGAATTTCTTTCACCCACTAAAGACAATGCGGATGAGAGGTACATGGAGGGAATGTATGGTTCTATTTTTCGTTTCCCTGATCTTGTGGAAGAATCCCTAGGCATAAGCCATAGTGCTTATGAGGTTTTTAAATTTGATGAACAATTTGGGTGTGATATTACACCTCATTATGGTGCAGAATATGAAAGTTTTGTTTTTTTGGTACAATTTGACGAATCCATGATGGGGAAGGATGACCTCTATTTTTCGTTTCCCTGATCTTGTGGAAGAATCCCTAGGCATAAGCCACTGTTGGAGCTTCTAAAATTCTGGTGATTTTTCTCATTCTCCATGGATTTAGTTTGCCTTTGAATAAACCCTTATCCCCATAAGTGAGTAGGGTTTAGCCTCTTGAGCCTTCAAATGTTCTAATTTGGCGTTGACTGGATTCTGCCAGTTCCCGGTTCTCTAAGTCACTTCTTTAGCCATTATTTACATCTGTTTACCAGCCGCCTTTAGTTAGAATACCGGTCACTCAATCTGCTCACCAAATTTACCAATTTCTTAAGTTAGGGTTTTAATTTTCTCGATGACTTAAGCTTAAGTCATTAGTCTGCAGGGGTCATGAATCATGTCGCCGACGACTTGGCCATAGCCTTTTATTAAATTCTAACCATGTTGTATGCAGGCTTTTAAGATTCAAGGATATTGGAGAAGATCTCGATCATACCCCACCAGCTCGAGGACTTAAGGTGCCAGCCAGTTATTTAGTGTGAGGCCATTGAAATGGAGATGCATGTCCGATATGGATGTGGGGCCCAACCTCCACTACTGAGTGTGTGGTCTATGGTTTTAGACCAATGACTGAGATCAAAAGTAAGGGTGAATCTCCACCATTCCTCGTTGGCTCGTGGGGAGAAAATGGAGGTTGGTTAAAAGCCGCAGGGTTGGCGAGATTGTGAAATGTGGCTCAAACCTTTCAATTTGTAGGATGCATGGGACTTGCTTACAAGGAAATTGGTGTCTGGGATGGATTAACGTTATTGGTCGAAGACAATTCAGCGATGCTTCGCTGGATTTAAAACCTAGTCGGCCCAAGGAGAACCATTCGATCTGCCAGCTCTTTAGGAGATCAACGTGTAATATTCAAAGTTGGTAAATGGCATGTGGTAGTCATTTTATTCTACAACTAGTGAAGCATTAATGAATTATTCCTTGGTTGTGCGATCGAGTTGATCTCAATTTGTGTGATGTAATTGTTGGAAATCATGAAGAGTGATCTACAGATTCCCATGCAGCTGGAATCAAATGGTGACAGTACATACACCACTGAATTGCCATGTTTGCACATGTATTTTTACCAAACATTGGTGATGGTTTCCATTGCCTTACACGATAAATATGGGAGGAATTAACTGCTAACTGTGTCATTCATTTTTAGCAGTTAGAAAACTTTTTGAGTCGAGTCAGGTTGAGTTTGAGTGATTGTTTAACAGAGAAAATGAGCAAACCAGTGAGAAGGTCTACTCATTTGAGCTCTCAAAGGCTCAGCTCTACTATTCATGAAGGTGCCTCAGTTGACAAACCCAAGCTTGTACCCACCAGATGTAGCAGGAGGCTACAATTCCAGGATGTTGTTGCTTGACCAATAGATGACAAGGGCAAGCAACCAATGTGTTCTATTACTGGTGTCGACAAGAAGAAAAGATATGGGTGTGGGTCCTTTGGGCGTCAAAACTCACCCATTGATCTTACAGAAAGCCATTTGGATAGCGAGACTAAGATAGACCCCAATTAGCAACAATATCTCTCAACTTTGGGCCAAAATCTAGCCCCGGGTAAGGAGGTTCTGTATGTCCCTCCATTGGCTATTAGGACTCCAAGCGGGTAGACTGGCATTGTGATGCATGTGGACGAGGATGAGGAGGATGCTGAGGTTTCATCTCCTTCTCTAGCAATGACGCGGAGTGATCATGTGTATCAAGGCCTTGGTATTGGTAAAGGTAAGGTGCTAGTCGATAAAGAATTTCCATGTGGGATGGAAAATTTTGATTTTGATGTGTTGTTGTGGCGAGTAGTTTCTCCTTCGACGTACATGATAGTTTCTTTTTGGTTTTTGTGTTGAATGTGTGCCCTCATGGTGATGTGGACATCTTATTTGGTGCGTGCCTGGTGGTATAGGGAAATTTTGGTGGGTCTTTGCATTTTCCCTTTTGGATGGCGTCTGCAAGTTTTGGTTATACCTCATTTTCAACATGCTCTTGTTGGGACTGTACGTGAAAATGAGAAATGCAGATTGAAATTGGGAATGAAATGAAATTTTGTTATGAAATTGTATTTGAGCTGATGGCTTGTTCGCTCCCTTGTGTATAAAAGGGAACTCAGGGTTCATTTGCAAAGGGGTAGAATTTTGAAAATATTTGGTCAGGGGTCGAACACTAGGTCTATAAGAAGATAGTGAATAGGTCATTTGTCTGGTTTTGAGCCCTGATGAATGTATGTAAATTTCTTAATTAGTTTCATAGTAATGATTGGTATAGGGTTTGAAGCATATTTTTGGTACATTAACTCTCCTGGTGTAAGTCATTGTAAATTTTAGATGAAATATCAATGATATTATCATTTATCTTCAAAAATTTGTTTGAATGTATGTCTCTACTTTTGCTTTGTTTAAAGTAATCGATTAAAATGCTTGAATAGAGTCATAAGTTTACAGTAATTTCTAAAGGATTTGATAAGGAGTTGTGTTTCAGGAGCATGAGTTTTATAAGTCAAATTCGTTATACGAATAGTCAATTTTACCAGGGTTGAAATCATTTATGTGTTTATTATCTTTATGTATGTGACTCTGTGGTCCAAGATAGCTAGGCACTAGTCTATTCCAAATATTTGCATAAAGAGTATATCAATTGTTCACCTAGTAACCGACTTGAAGTTAGAATTTATATTCACTTTTAAAGTTCTTTAACTCTGAGGGTGTGTATTTAATGATAATTGTAAGAAAGATTTTGCTCTGATGAATGGGTAGCAATTACTTGAAGATAAGCCAATCTTGTAGTAATCCATTGCATGATCACCTTTTCGTTAGAGTTAATCTATGAATAATGAAGTGTTTTATAAAGTATTGATCAAAATGAACACAGTAGGAATACCCTCCTTGGTTCCACAAAGCCTAAAGTGTAGAAGATCTCAGTCTCTGATTGAATCTTGTTAGTTGGCCATTCACTATAAGGGTCTTGAACATAAGAATTGACTACTCTTTAGATATTCCTTAGGTGTACTGGAAAAAACACCAACACATTACCTGATTCAAATCTTCAATACCTAAAATAGATGCAATGATGGATGAATTATTCGATTGATTTGATATGTTGGTTGCTCAATTCAGTAACATAACATTGAGATGAAGATGATAGATGAATGATGATAGATAAAAATGGATGAATGATTTAAGAATGATTTTGGCAGCATAAGGATAGTTGAAGAATCAACCCCCTAATGGCTTATGAGAGGGTTGATTTATAGGCAAGGTTTGATTTGGATTGATGGTTGAGATTGGATGTCAATAAGATGTCTTAATCAATGGCCAAGATTGAAAGTTGTAGTATGAAATAGGGTTAGGGAAAAATTAGGGCAATGATAAGGATTAATGGCCAAGATTGAATTATAAGATAATTCAATCAAGGGTGGAAAATGAATGAGACAAGAGAAGATAAGAATGACATATAATGAGGTTGGCACAAAAAAAGAGGTTGTTGGAGAAAATTAAATAATTATACAATTATTTAATTTGGGAGGGAAGGTGAATAATTAAATAATGAAAGCATTATTTAACTATAAAAAAACATGTGACATGTTGAATTTTAAATTAAATAATAATTTAATTCAAAAGTGGATGAAAATGACAAATTAGTAAATAATTAAATAAATGAAATTTATTTAATTATAGAAGAGGATAATGAATAATTAAATAATTAAAATAATTATTTAATTATAGTAGAAAAATGACAATAATTAAATAAATAAACATTTATTTAATTATAGAAAGGAAGGGGCTAATTAGTGATGTAATTAAATAAAAAAAAATTATTTAATTAATCAAGGGAAGAATAAAGGAAAAAATGAACTAATTAAACAATTAAGAATTATTTAATTAATAGAGGAATATGACCTTAAAAGATAATTAAATAATTAAAATTATTTAATTATACAAGTAGGAGTAATTGATATCAAAAGGTGGGTTCATAGGCGAAGGACAATTTTCAGTGTCTACATTTTGCCCCTCTTTGAGATGATGTTTGAGATGATGAGCTTTGTGTCAAGTAACATCATTTCAAAGAAGCTAAGGTATGGATAGAGGAAAATGGATGATGATAGAAAGATAGGATGATGACAAAATAAGAGTGGGATGATGATGATATAAGAATAGGATGATGATGGGATGATGATGCCCCCTTGAGAGGATAAGTGGGTTGGACAAACATAGGTATGCTCTTGAAATGAAATGATAAGGAGGGACAAGATGAATGATGCAAGATAGGAAGTGGATGGAGACAAATGATACATTATGCTACAAGAAATTGAATAACCATGATGTTTGATGTAACACTAGACATGATGCACCAAGTTATAAAGGACCAAGGTGACGATGTGTCTTGTGCCCCAACGTAATACAACCTTGTCTAGATACAATATATGAATATTAGTTGGAATAATTTGGATTTGATGCAAATGCATGATAAAAATGACAACATACACAAGTAAGCATGCACAAATGATACAAAAACAAACAAGGTATTGCCCCTATCAAGCTACAAACCGATGAGTAATTGATTGATTGATTTTGATTGATGATGATAGTGTTGTCATTTCGAGGAATGACATGTCCCTAGATCAACACAAGGATGATGATATTTGATTGATTGATTGGGTTTACAACAAGATTAGGATCAAGACCAAATGATGCGATTGGATTATTTGGCAAGATTGATCGACTTGATTAGTATGGATTAAGGATTGAATTGCATTTTGATTATTCCTTGGATTGATTTGATTGCTTTGATTTGAAGAAGTGGTTTGGAATGATATGATGATTGACTTGATGATTTGATTGGATGAAAGGATGTGATGAATTGAATAGAATAATTGATGTGATTGGAATGATTTAGATTGATTGGATTGATGAAGAAATGATTTGATTTGATGATAATGATTGGATTGATTAGAAGAATGGGTTTGATTGGAAGAAGTGATTTGGTTTGATTTTATTGCTTGGATTTTTTTTATGGATATTTGATTTTTTTGTCTTTTTTTAGGACCTTTTCTATTTTTTTGTTTTTGAAATGTTTTGATTTTTTATTTTTTTTGAAATGTTTTGATTTTTTTGGATTTTTGAAATGTTTTGAAATGTCAATGGATGACAATTTGGGTAGTCTTTATGCCATATACCAATGACAAGGGAAAACCAAGTATAGGTGCAAGGAGATAGATGGGATTGATGGATGGAAGGGTGGGTGATAAGATAAGGGATAAAAGGCTCATGATAGATGGATAGATAAAAAGGATAGGTCATAGTGAATGGAATGGATGTATGTATCACAAGAAAGTAAGGATGTGATCTCCAAAGGCTATGTCACATAGGAATAACACACCCCATTCTAGGTACAATAATCAAGATTTTTCATGACAAAGCTTATGACAATAGGATAATGATATGATTGGTTGGAAAAGATGAGGTATGTCAAGAGATAGCCAAAACATGTTTCAACCTTTTTCCCCTATATCTTCATCAAGATCAAAAGGAGAAGGGTGGATAAGTGGACTCAATATGATAGGTATGTATGATGGCTAAAGATGGTAGGATGGTAAGATAGAATGATATGACATGAAAATGATAGGTTGGATAGATGAGACATTGTGCCCCCAAGTGTAAGTGACATAGAAGATCAACCTACACGTGACATCTATTTTCTAGGTTTTCATCATGGTACTTATCCAGGGCACCTATTTACCAGGTTTTCACCATTGGATGAAGGGATTTCTCTTTACTTTTTTTTTTTTTTTTGACTTTTTTGGATAGAAGGGGAATATGGATAGAAGGGACTCAAGTGTCTAGTTCCATGAAAGGTGATAGTCCCACTAGAGATGGATGTCATTGCATGGACCATGTTAAGTGTGCTCATAGATGTTGGTAAGGAATTGTATGAGAGGGAGATGGATTAGGTAGATAATGGATTATGATGTGGATTATGGAGGAAAATAGTGGATTATGATGCAAATTATGTAGGGAAGATGGTGGATTATGATAGGGATTATATAGGACTTATGCAAAAGATGAATGGGGAGGCTTAGCCAAAAGCATGGACCATAGGAAGGTGGTGGGAGAGATATGTAGGATAATGAGTGAAGGGTGAGGGGATGGAGGTATGTGGAATTGTTGTGAAATGGAAGGGAACCATGACCAATGGTTGCACACACTATGATAAACGTTGAATCTTTTGAGGTGGACGGGGTGTAGGAAGCAAGAGAGATGATTTCTTAGGAGATGGGTGATGAAGTGCTTTAGGTACCCACATAGACTTAGTATTTTTATGAATTTTATTTTTCTTGTGGGATGGAATATGAGATTCTTGAATAGAGTGGGAATGTGAGGTGGAAGTGGATGGTTGGTATTTTTGTGATGCGGATGCCTCATTTGACTTGCTTTTGTTTTTTGTAGGGACCCAAACCATTTTGGTTTTGGCCTTTACTTTTGGAGGTATGGGCTTATATAAATTTTTAGATGTATTTTTCTTTGATTCTTTGCTTTTGTGCCCTAAGACATGAGGAACCTTAGGATTTTTTACTTTATAGTTAGAGGCATTGAAACTTGTGCTTTTGAATCCCATGGGTATGGTGGAATGAGTGAAAGCTTCATGTTTAGACAATGTGTGCATTGCTTGGTCATGATTAGGAATGTTAGGGTATTTATGGATAAATAGATAAGAGGATTGGATGGTAGGGATATTAAATGTTGGGAGTAATGGTGGTAAAGTGGATGGATGAATATTAGGAGTTGGAAGTAATGGTGGTAAAGTAGATGTTGGAAGGTGTATGGTCACATGCTTTTGACATTTGTAGGATGATGGAGGAGAGATGGCAACATATGTTTTAGGTGTATGATAGGATTTATGATGGAAAGTGGACTTAGGAGGCATGGAGGAAGTACCAACATCTTGATATTGGTGTCCTTGGGGTGTATATCCAAGGCAATAAGAGTGTGGAGGGACTTTGACATGGATGGGTTCCAAAATACCTTGTTAATGAAGGTCTAAACCTTTACCTTGGTGGTTCATGTTTTGGAGTATGCAATGGACAACGAGACTAGGTGTAGGTGGAACACTAGACACGAGTTGCTTATTGGATGGAGAAAATGAAGCAAGGGAAGATAATGGTTGTTGTTTTTCTAAGGAGGAAAATTCATGAATGAGGGTGGAAAGACCAATAGGATATGATGGAGGACTTGCAATGAGGTTGATAGTGGGTGATGGAGGATCATTAGGATCTTGATTAGCATTGTGTTCACTTAGATCCAAGGCATTTGTTTGATCTTCTATGTGTGCTTGGGAGGCATATGTCTCATCAAGGGAAGTGGATGTCGATGGATCGTGGATAGAACTAGGTGAAGGTGCATTTGGAATATCTTTCTCATGGATAGATATAGGATCAAGTTGCTCATAGATAGCTTCTTCATAGGTAATATCTTGATCATATAAAATATATAGGTTATGGATAGGTTGGACAAAAGTGGTTTGACCTTGATAAGGACTAAGGCTTGCTGTTTCCACATGTTTGGGAGTAGACTCTTGATATAAATCTTGGGTTGCTTGAATGGAAGTGGAAGGGGATGACTCTTGAATGGACTCAACATGTTCTAGATGGTCAACAACATGGAGACATGATGGAGGTTGACTTGGGTTCGATGGGGGGGACTCTTGAATAGGCTCAAGGGGGGGACTACATGATGGGGTTGTAGGAATGTGCATGATGTTTGAAGACTCTTTGGTAGGTTCAAACATATGAGTTGGATGACATGGTGATTTTTGATTCCTTGCTAGTAGCCCTTGGGTGACATCCTTTGTAGGTGGATGGGTGGATTTGGTAATGCCATAGGTTTTCTTTAGAAATTTTTGAATGTGAAGATTTTATGGAGGATTAGATGATGGTGGGAGTAATGAAGAGTTTGATGGGTTAGAAGGTGGAGAGGCCAATGGATTAGGACTAGGACATGGTGGCTTAGGGATATGAATTTGATTGGATGGTGGTATGATGAAGTTATAGGGTGCATGAGCTAGATTGGTATTTCCCTTGTCAAAGGTGGCATTAAGACATAAAGGCTTTTGATCTTGTTGTGAAGGTGGACTTGGGCTTCTATGTTCTTGTTGTGATATGGGTGGATATGTTGATGTGGCATTGACATGATAAGTAGATGGGTTAGGTTGGCATGATGATGAAGGTGATACATAGGATTTTGATTGAACGTGTTGAGGTTGAAATGGTGTTTGGACTTGTTGTGGTATGATTTGTTGTTATGATAATGATGGAGGGGTTGCATAGGATAATAGTTGTTGAGAGGTTGATTGATATGGATAAGGGTTGACATTAGAAGAGGTGTGATAGGTTGATGAAGGGGTAACATGATATGTGGATGGATGAGGTTGATATGATGATATAGGTGAGACATAGGATTGATGTGAAATTTGTTCATGTGGCGATTGGACTTGATGTTGTGCTTGTTGGATTTGACAAGTGGCCATGAGGTGTTGGGCTTGTGCTATGAGTTGTTGCATTTGAGGTGATTGGTTTGTTTGAAGTTTTTGTATCATGTCATGGATTCCTTGAATGGTTTGTTGGTTTAAAGGTGATTGGCTTGTTTGAGCTTCATGAAGTATGTGAACGAGCTTTTGTGCTATGTCTTCTAATGTTGGCATGGTGTCACTATGATGATGATTTAAAAATATTAGTATGTGAGTGCTTGAATGACTAGGATGATTTGGCTTGGAAAGATTAAATGATGTTGAAATTTTTTATTGAAAGTTTGACTTGGGCAATATCAAAGATAAGATTTCACATGTAAATGCATGAACACACACACCAAATACAATGATAAATTTTTCTTTGAAGATTAAATGTTATGATTAAGGAAACACTTGCATACACAACAACAAGTCTAATGCTAGTCGAGTGGGTATGGCCAATTAGGTCTCAAGCTAGGATGCACAAGGTTGATTAGGGATGATTTGAAAGCAAAATCCTGCCACATAGCTAGGAGAAAGGGGTAACCCACCCTTCACCTTCACTTCCCAAAGGTATAAAGTTCTTTGGGGCTTAGCCAAGAGTGACAAGATTTCAACTCCAAAAGAGGCGTGTCTTTGGATTCACACCTTGATTGAGGTCATCCCTTAGAGGGGTGTGTGCTCCAAGCAGACCTTCTAAGAAGGGTATGACAAAAGCGAACCAAGTGAGGTGTTTTGGAGGACACACACACTTGATTCACACTCGTAGTTGTTAATTTCCCTTTAGAAAATCAAAATTTGTGTAAGAAAACAATGGAAGCACTTGTTCTTTATAACCCAAAGCCAAAATGTGTGATAAAAGACAATGGCTCTTTTTAAGACCTATTTCAATGACGTGACAACAAACAAGATGTTTGTTTTAAGCTCCAAATTGAAGTGTGTTGACAAGCAATAATTAGAGATGAAAGATGGAATGTGTGCACCTAGACTTTCTTTAGCTCCAAATTTTTGTCCACTTGATCCAATTTTTCCTTTGAAGTGTTTATTTTTTTGCATATTCACAAAACCAACAACAAAGCCAAAACCCTAACAAGATAATTGATCACTAATATTAGAGGATTAGCTAGTCAAGACAAATCTAATTTTTTAGAATGTTTTTGGCATTAAAAATAAAAAAACATAGAGAACAAAACCTTACTTAAATTTCAAGAGCTTTCCAAAAATGTAAAGAAATCTAAAAAATTTGTTGTTTTGTACCCAAAATTAATTTTTCATGAAAAATCATAAAAAAATTATAAAAAATTCAAAATAGGTTCAAAAATTCTGATTTTTGGACTGAAGATGCCTGACATCATCCCAAATTTGTAGAATTTTTTTTGTGAAAATATCTACAAGTGTTTGCGAGACATAAGCAAATCTTTGTAAAACCTTAATTTTCAAATATCTATTTTTTGTCTATTATTTTTCATCTAAATTAAAAACATAAAGAACAGACCCCTACTAGAATTCAGTGAGATTTCAAGAAATATAAAAATATTAGAAAAATTAGCTAATTTGCTCTCAAAATTGATTTTTCATGAAAAATAACAAAAAATTATAAAAAATTAAAAACAACTCCAAAAAATCTGATTTTCAGACTGGTAGCTCTTGATATTGTCCCATCCTTTAGAATTTTTTTTGTGAAAATATCTACAACCATTTGAGAGATATGGTCAAATATTTGAAAACTAGAGTTTTGTCCAAAAATGATGCAAAACCTACAACAAAAAGCTAACAAAACCTGCAACAAAAAGGATCCAACTCCAAAATTCCTCAAAATTTGTCAAAATATTGAGCTAAAAATCAGTTAGGGGGTTCACGTCGGGTTCACCAAAATGTATACGAAAAATTTGGATAAATAAGAAATAATAAAACAATAACATGCATTACCTGATCCAAATCTTCAATACCTCAAATAGATGCAATGATGGATGAATTATTCGATTGATTTGATATGTTGGTTGCTTAATTCAACAACATAACATTGAGATGGAGATGATAGATGAATGATATCAATAGATAGAAATGGATGAATGATTCAAGAATGATTTTGGTAGCATAAAGATACTTGAAGAATCAACCCCCCTAATGGCTTATGAGAGGGTTGATTTATAGGTAAGGTCTGATTTGGATTGATGGTTGAGATTGGATGTCAATAAGATGTCTTAATCAATGGCCAAGATTGAAAGTTGTAGTATGAAATAGGGTTAGAGAAAAATTAGGGCAATGATAAGGATTAATAGCCAAGATTAAATTATAAGATAATTCAATCAAGGGTGGAAAATGAATGAGACAAGAGAAGATAAGAATGGCGTAGATAATGAGGTTGGCACATCAAAATAGGTTGTTGGAGAAAATTAAATAATTATAAAATTATTTAATTTGGAGGGAAGGTGAATAATTAAATAATAAAAACATTATTTAATTATAAAATACATGTGACATGTTGACTTTTAAATTAAATAATAATTTAATTCAAAAGAGGATGAAAATGACAAATGAGTAAATAATTAAATAAGTAAAATTTATTTAATTATAGAAGAAGAGGATAATGAATTATTTAATTATAGTAGAAAAATGACAATAATTAAATAAAGAAACATTTAATTAATTATAGAAAGGAAGGGGCTAATTAGTGACGTAATTAAATAAACAAAATTTATTTAATTAATTAAGGGAAGAATAAAGGAAAAGATGAATTAATTAAATAATTGAATATGACCTTAAAAGATAATTAAATAATTAAAATTATTTAATTATGCAAGTAGAAGGAATTAATATCTAAAGGTGGGTTCGTAGGCGAAGGACAATTTTTCAGTATCCACTTATTTGCATAGATTTCTCTTTTGGGTTATGTGGAAATTGTCATTAGATGGCTGCAAGTTACCTTTCATTCAATGCAACTCTTGTTGTTGATATTCCCATCGCTTGTCCTCATCGCATTTTTGACCCCACAACCAACACCACCATTGACCATTCATCAGCCACCACCGTACACAACCGCCATCGAGTACACCACTGCTACCATTGACACAAACACCCTTCGCTGCCTACGCCACCCTTTGTCCACCATCCCCACAACACTTCATGGGATTCAAACTTGAGGCAATGCATCTACTACCTTTGCAACTTACCATTGCACTGCGGGGTCAACCCCCATTTTTATTATTCTTATATTCTTATATCTTTATTATCTTATATTATTATATTTAACAAATTAGACTATTGTTAATAAATTATTATTAATATTAGTATTATCATTATTATTATTATTTGATACGTAGTTATGGGGACTGCTCCCTTTTTCATTAAAAAATGAAAGTATTACAAAGTTCCATGCTTTTCAAATACAAAAATCTAGATTTTTCTAGTGCAACCAAAATATTAATTTGCATCATACCCCTGAACCGAGGTGCTACAGGTCACTCTCCTTATCAATATTTTCCCCCTTTTTTGTAGATCTAAGTGTCATTTGATGGCTAGATTTTGGAGGAAAAGCCTTCTTCGTCTTTACCTTTGTCCAAACCAGATCTATTTGAGGGGAAGAAATGTCAATGTGTTTCAATTTTCCTAATGAAGAGAATTCTTTGCCTCTACAATCATCCATCTTCCTTGGGTGTTTCTCAAACTCCATTGAAGAAATACCACTCTCGTAGATTTATTTTGCTTGAGAAAATGGTGAGACAATGGGGGCAACTCCATCTTTTGAAACCTCTTGCATGACCTTTGAAGACACCCCAATGTTAATTCCATTAGTATCCTCATTGAGAGAACCTGAAGATGTTTTTTGTGAAGCTATCGAAGGGGAGGAGATTGGTTTTGCAACAACCTTAGGACTATTGGATTCTAGAGATGAAATGGTGTAATGATGAGGTTCCACCCCCACCCACCAAGTAGGTTTAACTTTTGAAGCCTGTTCACCCCACCCATAAATAGGCTTGTTGTAGTGCATGGAAGAGTGGTTTGCAAAGAAGCATTTTCTATAACTAAAAGGAATCCTCTCATAGTCCATAGGCGGTCTCCATGTACTATTTCCCACTTTCATATCTAATTCTATAGGAAGACCTTTGGAGAGGTCCATTTCCATGCATAGACATGCACAAGTTGAGCTTGCATACCTGATTGTTTCCTCTACAGAGAAAATGTACCTATCCATGCTATTACCAATAACATGTAGGCTCGCCAATTCCCAAAAATGCAACACTAAGTATGGGATCCAAATCCATAGGCAGGCCGTAGTGATGGAATCAATGTGGAGATCAAAAGATGGGAACCAAGGTTTTACGCATAAGAAGTCTCTATTGAGAAACCAAGGACCTAAGTCCAACACCTTCCTCTTGTCTTCTAGTGAATCAAATTCCAAAATGAAAAAAACCTTTAGCACAAGAGAAGATGCCAACTTCTTCCTCCAAACCCTCCTTCCAAAATTTTAAAATCCACTCATGTAATTCGCTCAGTTTTGGCCATGTTCTGGTGAACCTACAAATGAGGGCACAAGCCCTCAGGTATTCTTCCTGATCTAAGATGTCTCTACCTAGGAACACCTCTGGGATCGCCTCTAATCAATGAAATGATAGAGGGTCACCCATATTTGGATTTGTTTCCAATTTAGGAGGGGATGAGAGGTTGTGGGAAGTGTTGTTATATGGAGCCTAATCAGACACAAAGGTTAAATTTTCACACTTTTATTGACCCAGTTTCCCCCCCAAATTATTCAATAGGGGTTTGGGGGCAGTGCCCTTGAAACCTCAAATGATTTTTATTATTTTATAAAGGTGTTGGGAGTTATTTTTTTTCTATTGGCCAACATAGAATAAACCTATTTTGTAATCGACATAAGTCTTGATCAAACGACTAAGGGTTAGGGTTTCCATTGATATTGTATTGTAGCATTTGCAACGATATTGAGTTGCAAAGATTTCTAGTTGTAATCGGTTCGATTTGCTGGATAATAATATTGGACTCTTTGTTGGTGGATGTAGCCCGAGTTTGGGTGAACCACATTAAAAATTGTCTCTTGTTGTTATTATTTCTATGTTTTTCATTCCTCTGTTTGATCTTTATTTTCATTTAATTGATATTTTTTGTATACAATTCCTAACAAGTGGTATCAGAGCGTGTTGTGTTCGATTATCGTCTGCAGGAAGGTCTCACAGTTGAGTGGGAGTCTCACGGTTAAGTGGGAGAAATGGTGGAAAAGGGTAAATTAAAGGTAGATAAATTCAATGGGCAGAACTATCAGTTATGGAAGATGCAAATGAAGGATTATCTCTATCAAATGGATTTATGGAGATCATTGGAAGGAATAGCCAAGAAACCAACAATAATGACTGATGAGGATTGAAATCTTCTGGACATAAAGGGACTGGGAACCATTCATTTATGCTTGGCACAATCGGTGGCCTTCAATATTACAACAAAAAGGACAACTCAAGATTTGATGGAAACCTTGGCGAAGTTATATGAAAAGCCTTTCGCTTCGAATAAGGTATTTCTTATGCAGCGTTTATTTAATATGAAAATGGTAGAAGGTGGGTCAGTTGTTGATCATTTAAATGAGTTTAATACGGTTACCAATCAATTAACTTCTGTAAATGTAAACTTTGATGAAGAAGTTAGGGATCTTTTGATTCTATGTTCTTTGCTTGAAAGCTGGAATAACTTGGTAATGGTTGTTAGCAATTCTATTTTTGGTTCGAATACATTGAAATTTGATGATGTTGTTGGTGTTATTTTTAGCGAGGAAATTTGTAGGAAAAGCTCAGGTGGAACATCCACATCAGATAGTGTTTTGAATGCAAAAAGCAGGGGTAGAACAAAAGAGAGAGGAAACAGTTTTGGAAGTCATGGGAATTCATGAGGAAAATCAAAGGACAAAAGGTTCCAATCTAGAGACAAGAGGGATTTTTGATACTGTGGTAAGCTGGGTCATTTAAAGAAAGATTGTTGGTTTTGGAAAGATAAAGGAGACAAAAAGGAAGTAAAGAGGAAAATGTAGTAAGTAAAAAATTTGATGAGGATGATTTGATTCTTTCCCTTGATAATGTTGATGATTCATGGGTTTTAGATTCAGGGGCCTCATTTCATGCTACGCCCCATAGAAGTTATTTTGTTGATTATGTGTAAGGGGATTTTGGGCTGGTTTATTTGGGAGATAACGAACCCTATCTAATTTTTGGAAAGGGAAGAATTAAGATTAAGTTGCAGAATGAGAATCATTGGCTACTACAAGAGTAAGGCATGTTCCAAGGCTGAGTAGGAATTTAATTTTAGCAGGGCAAGTAGGTGATGAAGGTTGCACAACTACTTTTAATGATAAAAATTGGAAGGTTTCAAAAGGTTCCTTATAGCAACAAAAGGTGTGAAAGTAGGCACCTTATATCTTTGTACAACTCATACTGTTCCAATTCTACTTTAGTTGTTGTAGAGAAAACACAAACAAGTTCAGAAACAGTTGTTGCGGGTTCACAAGAAGAGATTGAAATAGTTATTGCAGGTTTTGAGACAATAATGTGGCATAATAGACTTGGGCATATGAGTAAAAAAGGTATGAAGGTACTTCATTCTAAGAAAGTTTTACCAGGTCTAAAATGCATTAATATGGATTTCTGTGAAATTTGTGTGTATGCCAAACAAAAGAGAGTTAGTTTTCTCAAGGATGGGAAACAAAAGAAAGATGAAAAGTTGGAGCTTGTGCATATTTATGTATGGGGACCAGCTCAGGTATCTTCTCTCGGTGGCTCTCGATATTATGTTACATTCATAGATGATGCAACTAGGAAGGTTTGGATTTACTTCCATAGGTATAAATTTGATGTATTTGAAACATTTAAGAAATGGAGAAGCTTGGTTGAGAATGAGATAGGTAAAAGATTAAAATATTTTAGATCTGATAATGGTGGTGAGTATTGCAACAAAGAATTTGAGGATTATTGTTCATTTAATGGAATTCGTAGACAGAAAACAGTTCTAGGGACTCCACAAGAAAATGGAGTGGCTAAGCATATGAATAAGATAATAATGGAGCATGCAAGGAGCATGAGATTGCATGTTGGGATGCCTTTAAACATGTGGCCAAAGGTTGTTAATACCGATGTATATTTAATTAATAGAGGTCCTTTAGTTCCTTTGGGTTGATGTATTCTAGAGGAAGCGTTGACAGGTAAGAAGGTGAGTTATTCTTTTCTCAAAACCTTTAGATGCGAAGCATTTGCACATATAGATTCTGAAAATAGAACCAAGTTGGATGCAAAATAAAAAAAGTGTATCTTCATTGGATATGGCATTGCTGAATTTGGTTATAGGCTTTGGGATGTTGAAAATCTAAAAATTGTGAGAAGTAGGATGTTGTATTCAATGAGAAGGTATTGTACAAAGATCGGTTGTATCAGCATGAGAAGAAAGAAAAGGATTTTGTGGTGTTGGATGATACTTTGGATAGTGATGTTCTAGTGGTTCCTCATGCTCTGCAACAACAACAAGAAATACCTCAAACTCTAGTGAATGTTAGACGATCAACAAGGCTAAGTAGACCTCCTTAAAGGTTTTCTCACTCTTTGTATTCTATTTTATTAACAGATGCTGGTGAACAGAAGGGTATGATGAAGCTATGCAAGTGGATACAAAGGTTTAGTGGGAGCTTGCAATGAAAGAAGAAATGAACTCCTTGTAGAAAAATTGGACTTGGGAATTATGTAAGTTGCTTGCAGGTAAAAAGGCTTTACCAAACAAATGGGTTTATAGGATGAAACAGGAAGATGGAGGTAAGAATAGATTTAAAGCCAGGTTAGTTGCCAAAGGATTTGCACAGAAAAAATGCATTGATTTTGTTGAATTTTTTTCTCTAGTATTAAGTATTGTGGCTACTGAAGATTTGCATTAGGAACAACTAGATGTGAAAACCGCCTTTCTCCATGGTGATTTGGAGGAGGAGATATATATGGAACAACCCCAAGGATTTGAAGTCAAAGGTAAGGAGAAATTAGTGTGCAAATTGAAGAAGAGTTTATATGGCTTGAAATAAGCACCTCAACAATGGTACTTGAAATTTGATAGTTTTATGATTGAGCAAGGCTACAACAGGTGTAATTCTGACCATTGTGTTTGTTTTAAGAGGTTGGATAATAAAAGCTACATTCTTTTATGTTTATATGTTGATGACATGCTTGTAGTGGGGTCTAACATGGATCGCATAAGTGAGTTAAAACAACAGTTAGCAAAATCATTTGCTATGAAGGATTTGGGGGCAACAAAACAATCCTTAGTATGAAAATTTGTAGAGATAGGAAGAACAAACAATTGACTCTATCTCAGGCTAATTGTGTTGAAAAGGTGTTGTAGAGATTCCATATGGAGAATGCAAAAACTATCAACACACTTTGCCTAGTCATTTGAAATTGACTAAGGAGATGTTTCCAAAGACACAAGAGGAGGAAGACAAATTGTCCAAGGTACCATATGCTTCAACTATAGGAAATTTAATGTATCCCATGGTATGCACGAGACTGGATATTTCCCATGTTGTTGGAGTTGTAAGTAGCTATATGAGTAATCCTGAATTGGAGCATTGAAATGCAGTAAAATGGGTTCTCAGGTATTTGAGAGGCACATCCAATAAACATTTATGTTTTGGGGGCTCTAATACTGATTTAGCAGGTTATGTAGCTCAGATTTGGTAGGGGATATTGATACTAGGCAGAGTACTATAGGTTATGTTTTTACTATGGGTGGGACAACAGTGAGTTGGATCTCCAGGTTGCAAAAGGTGGTTGCTTTATCCACCATAGAGGCAGAGTATGTAGCTGTAATAGAGGCAAGCAAGGAGATGATATGGCTGCAATCTTTTATGGAAGAATTGGGCAAATGATAGACTAATAATTATTTGTTTACAGACAACCAGAGTGCCATACATCTTGCAAAGAATTTTTCCTTGCATTCAAAGACCAAACACATACAATTAAGGTATCACTTCATTCAGTCAGTGTTGGATGATGGACAGTTAAGGCTGAAAAATATACATACAAATGGAAATCCAACAGATATGTTTACAAAGGTAGTGACAAGGGAGAAGTTGAGCTCCTCTTCAACTTTAGTTGGTCTTCAAGACTGGAAAACAATAAAAATAGAATAGTAGGGTTCATGGTGTTTATTTCTAGTGGGAGCTATAGGGTCAGCGGTGTTATGATCAATCTCTAAGTGGGAGATGATATGTTGTGGAGTCTGATCAGTCTCCAAGTGGGAGATTGTTGTTATATGGAGCCTAATCAGACTTAGAGGTTAAATTTTCCACACTTTTATCGGTGTGGTTCCCCCCCCTAAAAATTATTCAATGGGGGTTTGGGGGTAGCACCCTCAAAACCTCAAACGAATTTTATTATTTTATAAAGGCATCGAGAGTTATTTTTTCTATTGGCCAACATAAAAAAACCCTATTTTGTAATTGACATAAGTCTTGATAAAACGACTAAGGGTTAGGGTTTCCGTTGATATTGTATTGTAGCATTTGTAGCGGTATTGAGTTGCAAGGATTGTTGGTTGTAATCGGTTTGATTTGTTGGATAATAATATTGGACCATTTGTTGGTGAATGTAGCTTGAGTTTGGGTGAACCATGCTAAAAATTATCTCTTGCTATTATTATTTATGTATTTTTCATTCCTCCGTTTAATCTTTATTTGCATTTAATTGATATTTTCTGCATATAATTCCTAACGGGAAGGAGGAGGCGGGCGCCCATGCATTCTTCACATCCCAAAATTCGTAGAAGGGAAATGATGAAGCCACAACCTTGGATCGTTGCGCTTGGAGGCACCATCAACTAAGTTTTCACAGGTTGATCTCCCTATTTGATGCCTCAAGCTAAGGTTTTTGCTCTGATATGAGGCTAAGACATTGCTTTCCCTATGACCACGTAGAGCATCTTTGAAGGAGGGTTTACCAGCCACAGGTAGAGGGGAAGCGACACCATTTACCCTCGAACCCCCATGCCCCCCATCACCATGGGAAGAGCAACGCAACTAGAGCTACCCACTGCAGACGATGGAGGAGAGAGAGTTGCAAAGGAGTGGAACATTGCATAATATTAATAAATATTAAATTTGGGTAAAGATTTAATAAGGTTTAAGGTTATGATTGTAGATACATAAGTTATATTATTATAATATTTGTATATATTTATTATGATATTTTATATTTTTATTAATATATTATTGTTAATATAAATATAAATTAGGACTAGCTTAAGGGTTTGGATTATGGTTTAATGTTCACTTATATTAAGGATTAGGGTTTACTTAGAGTAAGTAGTATGTGATTATAATATTTTTATATTATTATATTATTGTTAATTTTATTTTAATATTTTATATTTTTATTAATATATTATTTTTGATATTTATATCAATAATATTAAGGTTAGAATTATTATATTATTCTTATTTTTTTCATGGTGCGGTGGTCAAAGGGGAGACTAGACCTTGTGACCTCTTGCTTGCAAGAGGATGCTTTAGCCAATCTAGCTAGACTTTCCACCTCATTATTATATTATTATTATTAGTAGTATTACATCATTATATTAATAAAAAGAATATAATAATAATATAAAAGAAATAAAAATGAGGATAAGACAGATAAAAGATAATAAGATAATAATATTATAATAAAATATAATAATATATTAACAAAAGTAATAATAATAGAATGATAAAAATATAATAATATAATAATAAAAATAATAATATAACTATATACTAAAAGGACATTAAAATAAATATAATATAAATATACATCTCCAAAATGATATCTATGAGTGAGGTGAATTTCCAAACAAACCCCATTTTCATACAATAAACATTAATTTATAATAAAAAACCATACAAAAGGTTTGACTATTAATTCAAACGTTAAAATGGTTAAGAAATGGGGTTAAGTTTGCAATATTCACGTTTTAACCCATTTAATGGCTGCGATTTTTAGTTAATAGATTTAAGGTTAGTTTTTATGTACAAGATGCCTCTATAAATGAATGCCATTGTCAACACCTCTCCATATAATAAATAAACTTTTTTACTAAAATATTTTATCATATTTAATTTTTTAATAATTTTTTTTTAAATAAAAAAATAAATTTTTGATAGGGATATGTAATGCCCTTGTTTTATATTGCTTTTCTTTGGATTGAATAAATTTTTACCCCTCTTTAATTATAATACTACCATTTAAATTCCTCTGTGATTAAAACAAGGTATCTAAGCTTACTCTATCTGGCAGTCGGTTCAGAGTTTGATGGATAACTCTCTTACCCATACGGAGGTTTTGTTTTTATCTGAGCCAAGAAATTACCATCCCTTGGTTACCATATTACAAGGGATAAAAACAGAGAGACCTAAGAACAGCTTCAAAGTATCATGAATGGAAATAGACAAGATTCTCTGCACGGCAAAGTGGACCTATTTTTAGGACATGAGGAGCATCGTTCCTGTAGCCAAAACTCTAAAGAGGCAAAAGTTCATATGATTTCACACTGAAAATGAGGTGAAATTTAAGGGTGGAGAAGCTGCTTCTCCACTAATTTCATAATTGAGTTACAGCCTAGATAAGACATAAATCCCAACCAGCTTTAAAAAAAAAGGAAGAAACATTATGAGGGTGAGTTGTATTGTCAAAAGCAATAGATTCGTAGGGAACTGAACCAGCCCCAGGCCATCAAACTAATGGCCCCTGTGTCCCCACCCACAAATTGTTAGGGTACCTTTCTCAATGCATTGTTATCTTCCCCTATATGTATTTTTAAGGTCATATTAACAAAAATATTAATATAATTATGGGTCACTATCAAATGATATTTTTTGATCTTTGTGTACATAGTGAATCTTTTCATGTTCATTGTAATTATCTAAAAGTCGAAACAATAGCTATAAGCTTTAAAACAGCATGCTAAAAAACCGACATGCCATTAAAAACTTAGGTATGTCAAATTAGCTTACTGGTACCCTCCCCTATATGTATTTTTAAGGTGATATTAACAAAAATATTAACGGTAATTATGGGTCACTATCGTCCTAAAGCTAGACTCTGAACTCAAAGACGAGGGAAAGAAACAGCATCCCCGTAAAGTGTGTTGGTGAACGGTAAAGTGGACATGTATTTGGTTGATAACCATCGGACAATGTATGCATATCCAGTATAGGCAAATATTGTGTACATATATTAGGTCATTTTGTTTTTATGGAGTTCACACCTATGTGTCTATACAAGTAGGCCTCTGGTCGTCCACCCCATTCTGCTTTGGCCATCTCTGATTTGTGTCAGTAAACTTGTCCTCTTTTGCTTCTTGAACATGGTCTCTGCTTAGGACCGCAAGGAGACGAATGCCCACTTGTGAAAAACAAATCATTAAATAAAACAAGGACCATAAGCCCACTCTGTTATCTTGCTTTTTTTAAGAGATTGGATGCTGAATGGTCAGAGCTATGAAGCAATGCAGGAGGATGGAAGGTTTGTTATAGAAGTACCTGGTGCAAGTGTTGAATGCTGGTTTATCAGGGCCAAAACCAGGATTGATTGGATGTCTTATTTTAAGGAGATTTGTGGGGAATATGGAGAGAACAGCATCTGGTGATTGTGTAACTTTGGATCTGTTTGTTGTACTTGGGAATATAAATAGAAGAATCAGCAGGATTTGTAGTTTGGAGTTTATTCACTAAGGCTGAAATTGCATTTTGGGAGGAGATAGAGAAGTCAACAGCAATGATTATTCAACCAGTACTAAAAACTCCAGAATCAGTGTAGTTTCAAATTGGGTTTTACTAACTTAAGCTAAAGTCTCGTCTGGTTTTATTCAGCATATTGTTGTGTCCAGCTTAGAGAAGATACAGATAGAATAACAATATTTGTCGGTTATGTTCTTAGTTTGAGACGACAGAATACTGTAGCTTTGGACTTTGCTGGTTCTTCAGGGCAATAGTTGTTCCTTCTGGATCTTTTAGATTTGTGGGTGAAAATACATACTGAATAGATGGAGAGAAGAACAGTGATGTTGATGTTGTTTCTGTTAGCTCTAAGCCCATGGGAAAGCATGGTTCCCACAGCCTCTGCTGCTCCTCCAGGCAGGCTCATTTCCTCTTCATCCTCTCCTGCAAAATCTTATGCCAAGTATGCTGATATTATCTTGAATCCAAAGGAACTTAAAGGTGGAATCTTTAGTTCTTTTAGTTAGATTCTGCTATTCGGTCCGCTTTCGTTCTTATGAGAAATACTATAACTTAAAAGCCTTTTAAGATATCAGTTATCCGTCTTCTCGTCACTCTATTAATGTAAAATAGCTTGCCATTGCACATTCTGGCACCCAATGTATTGTTCGTTTCATGTGGGATACGATGGCCCCTGAAGTAGAAATCATGTTTTGGTATGATAGCGCTAAGCTGAACACCCTCAAATGTAATGCATGTTGGCTTAGATCCCACAGTCTTTAGATTATAATTTCGGTTGTTTATAGTCTATAGACCTTCTATTGCTATCAGGTGTGTTCCTGTCCGTTCTAGTGGAAAAATTGTAAAACCTACCTCATAACTCATTAGACTAAAATTCCCCTGTTTTTGGATTTTCTTAACTGTCTTCTGTTATTGCTGACCATTTCAATGGAAAATCTGATTCACTTCAAAACTTATTTTCTTGTTTCACTGTGGTATCTGATGTTATTTGCTATTCGGATATTCCCATTTCTTACATAGTCAGAGGACACACTTCTTCAATGGTCAAAACGTTGTTTTCTAAATGGCCCTGGAAATGGTTATTATTTGGAACTTGTAGCCAAATGCTACTGAATATAGAACTCTCGCACTATGTATTGCAACACAAATGCCCATGGATTTGGAAAATTTGTATTTTCTACCCCTTTTCACCACATTGCTGGTACTTGATACTTATCTGACTCGGATCTGAGTCCTTTCCCTAAAATGGATGGTTTTGCAGGTTTTGTTTCAGATGCTTTCGCTGCTCTACTCAAGTGGATATGGGCTTTTCCAAGCAACACCAAAAATGGTAATTTTTCAACTAATAACTACGATATTCAATACATGCTAAACTGTTCATCCTTCTAAGGTTCTTTTCTTAGTTATTCAGTTTGTTTCAGTTCAAAGACATGATTTTACATAGGGCAAAACTGTTATGTGGTATTAGCAATTTAGTGCCAATGTATTTGCTTGTCTTGCACTTAGGTGTGTGCTGACAAATAAAGTGTCATGTTTTTCAGGTAGGCCTGTTCTACAGTTTGAGAGTGGGTACTCAGTGGAAACGGTCTTTGACGGGAGCAAACACGGAATTGAACCCTATTCCATACAGGTGTCTCCAGATGGCGATTTGCTTATACTGGACTCTGAGAACAGCAATATTCTTCGTGTCACCCCACCATTATCTCGCTGTATGTGTGCTTACTTATACTTGGGGTTAATCTCTTTTGACTTAAAAATCAGCAACTTAACTTTGATATGTTGTTTAGGGTGACATTATACTACTGCTACAACACTTGTTTGCCTATATTGTTAAATTTTTTCATTATTTTTTCTAACCTTTAGTTCCTTGGTCCTCAACTTAGATCCCGTTTCATCATTAATTACACATATGAGCAATGTGCTTCTCCTCAGCTTTGGGCAATACTGAATTTCCTTTGTTCTTCTTGAACAGATAGTAGAGCGAAATTACTGGCAGGCTCTGCAGATGGTTATGCAGGACATGTTGATGGGAAACCTAAGCTGGCTCGACTCAACCATCCAAAAGGCTTCACTGTAGATGACAAAGGAAATGTGTATGTTGCAGACACGATGAATATGGCTATCAGAAAGATTGGCGAAGCAGGTACTCACAAACCTTCAATTTGAAATTTGAAATCTTTTTGGTTTTGTTTTGTGATTATGCTGCCTTACACTTGGATGCCTTTGCTTATATAAGCAAGGTCACAAAAGAGTTGCCGTCCAATGGTTGGCTCAATTAAAAATGTTCACTTCGCTAAAACCCACAGGTTTAAACATAAAATATTGACATTGCTAAAACCCACAGGCTTAAGCATAATCAAAAGATAAGAAGTTAAGGCCAAGAAGCACAATAAAAGGATTAGAGGTTCTCCTAACTAAGACGATAGAGGTTACTAAGACTCAGTAAAGGAATCGAAAGTCCAAACTAGCAAACACAGATATTTGGGGCCTGAAACTTCTAGCCCCAAAGAAGCATATAGAAACAAAGAAGGATTAATCTCCTCAAAACCGAAGCCGGGGTTTTCCAGTGTTCAAACATGAGCATCATTAATTTAGGTTCTTTAATATGTCTTAAAGATATGATGATTGGTGCAGGTGTCACCACCATTGCTGGAGGAAGGTCTACTAAGTCAGGACACGTCGATGGTCCCAGCGAAGATGCCAAGTTCTCAAATGACTTTGATGTTGTATATGTTGGCAGTACATGTTCCCTACTGGTTGTTGATAGGGGGAATCAGGCGGTTCGTGAAATTCAACTTAACTATGATGATTGTGCATACCAGTATGGCAGCAATTTTTCTTCAGGTCTGCATTCTATCTCAAATGAAGTACTTAACCTTATCCTTTATTATCTTTTGCACCTCTTTTATGAACTAAAATCAAAAGGTTGAAGCTCTTAGATAAGTCTAATTTGTGTACATTTGTCTTAAAAAAAATTACAGATACATAGTTTTTGAACTTTCTGATTTAGAAAAAAAGGAGACATGAACTATTCATTTATCCTTCCTAAAGCTATTTTTTGAAGATGCTTGTGATCATTTGTAATATGCAGGAATTTTTTTAATGGGGGTTGCAGCCTTAGCGGGTTACGTCCTAGCCTTGCTTCAACAAGGAGTTTTAACTACTGTTTTTTCTCGACAGGTACTTACATTTAAATTTTAAGGACTATTTGTTCTCATTGGAAGTTGGGGACATCTTGAATCTGGTTATTGTAGATCACATTCGTTTGATTGTGTAGTATGCTTGTTTGATGGGGGAGAGGAAATAAGGCTTAATGAGAATTACTTCTAGATGCTGTAGATTTCACTTTTGCATTTTTTCTGAGGAATTAGCTCTTTAGGACGAATAAAACAAATTCATGAAAATCTTACATATTTTTGAACCTCCAAGCAGGAACAAAAAGACAGGTCAGCCAACTCAAAGAAGTCGCCTGCTTCAAAAGCAGGAAATAGATCCCCAATGTTCCCTCTTGATGAAGAACAAAGAAATGTCACAGATGTTTCCTTTGGTAAGTTCTTCATAGATGTTTTCAAGTCCACTGGAGAGATTATTGGAGGTCTGTTTTCCTATGTCACAGGTGGATTTAGAAGAAAATCTCGGAATAAAAAGGGGGATCTATGGCCACTTCGGGATAGTCTTATTCCGGAAGATGATGATATTGAGCCACAACTAACACCAAGGAGGAAGAGATCAGTGACGTTTAGAGAGCCTGAAGTTGATACACCCATGTCACCTCCTCTTTCATCAGAGTCACACAGTGGCGATGCCCGACCCACAAGAGAATACATGAATAGGTTCACCTTCAATGGGTCTTTCAACAATCGTTATGAGCACTATGAGGATGAAGACAGTCAAGGCCATATGAAACCATTGCGACACCTTTCATCTTCTCCTGAAACCTATTTTGAAAGGAATTATGATTCCAACAATGAAGTTGTCTTTGGAGCTGTTCAAGAAACTGGAGAAATAAATGAACCGGTGGAGATCAAACCTGTTGACTATGGTGATCCAATGTATGATCATCATAACATTAGGTCTCGTATGGGAATGGGACAATATTATGATTACTGACCTTATTGCATAAATTGTTTTCCAAGGACAGGGTCTTTCAGTCTGCAAATTCCTGCTATCCTTTGATGCAGTGCAGCCGATTGTTTATTCAGGCAAACAACCTTTCAAGTGGAAATCCAAGCCAGAATGGCTGCATTGATTACTTTTAGGGCCAGGGTATTTTGGGTTGTCCTATTTCCCTCAATTTCCAGCTTCAATCTATGCTAGCTAATGTTACATATATTCAAAGGATTGGATTTGGGTTTTTGAGTGGGGGATTTTGGGGCTGGAGGTCTATGTTATGTAAATACGTAAAAGGTTTGTGGAGGAATATGATGAATATTGTTACTTGATGAACCAAATTGGCATTGAACTCCTATGCAATTCACACCGAGCTTTCTACCTTGTTGAACCTTGTTAACAGTAGTTTGAAGAATTTTGTACTATAGGACTTGTTTTTATATTATGTATTTAGAAGTGTTCACTTACATATCAATACTAGGTACTTTGTAGCATAGATTGTTAG
Organism: Sequoia sempervirens; assembly: GCA_007258455.2. Lineage (NCBI taxonomy): Eukaryota > Viridiplantae > Streptophyta > Pinopsida > Cupressales > Cupressaceae > Sequoia > Sequoia sempervirens. The sequence goes on along the minus strand of VDFB02000015.1, from coordinate 435,561,082 downwards.
TTTAATGATGGACCATTTTGTAGTCATTCTTGAGCTTGCTGCTACATACTGAACTTGAAAGCAGTCCACTTAGCCCTTGCACGGCCCATTGGGGCATGTTGCACGATTATGAAATACTATATCTTTATTTCAGAGAATATGTCATGATCAAGTAAAAGCAAGTGTTAGCAGATCTCGAGATTACAATGGGTATCCCACACTTTGCCCTTCACCCATGGGAGAGAGACCGTACTTGGCTTGCCTTAACTTTTATACCAAATATCACGTGACATTCTATTGGCATTGACTGAATAGTCTGCTCAGCTTCTGCTCAAGCTACCATGGAGTTCACCTACAATTACACCCACTTAGCTTGCTACCTAATTTGGAAAAAGGTTAAACAATACTGTGTTTTATGAACCGTTCATTATGGAGCTACCTAATTATATCATTTGTTTTTAGTGGATGTTATTCCACTTGCATGAAAAGCTTGCAACAAACAAGGACAAATGCACTTTTGTCACTGTTTCTTCGTTTGTCAAGTTAGATGTAGGCTCTAGCTGTCATCGCCTTACACAGGGAGTTTGGTACATGCCTTTACTCTGCATCAGTCATTGGAAGGTACCAATTAACTGTTTATATATAGTTTATGCTATTGTAAAATGATCACGAGTCTGACAATGAACAATGAACTTACAGGATCAGTTACAAATACTGAGCAAAGAACAGCAGTTAATGCTAATAACGAACTATAAACAAAAAGCCAAGAATTAAACTTCATTTCTACTTGATGATCACTTTATGGATGATTTTTTTCACTAAATTGGTATGAGGAATTTATCAAAAGGATTAGACAATCTAGTTTGACTTGGTGGTGTTTTTTCATCTTCAATTTTTTATTATGAATAAACAAATAATTTTTTTTAATAGTGTCCATGAGAGCTTTCAGGCTATGGGACTAAGACAGTAACAAAAGAATATGATCTAACAAAATTGAAAAAAAAAAAACAATTTAAAAAGAGAATGACACAGTGCCCATGAGATCAAACAGGTTATTAGACCAAGAGCAGTAACAAAAGGATATCATGTTAATCAACTAAAACATCAGAACTGTTTTAGTTACTAGTACTTGCACCTTAAGAAGGTTCAAAGATTACACGTAGAGAAAACTATGTTTATGTTATTATGTTTGAGAGTATGTATTTGTGCATGCAAATTCTAGTTGCATATGGCTACAATTAATAATAAATGCTAAATAATGGAATGAAATAAACTTAAACAAATCTAGATTTTTTTCTTAAAAGAAATTACGTAATAGCTGATTATGAAATATTTGTGCATACAGATTTAAAACATAAAACAATGCAATGAACAAAGAAAGTTGTCACCAAATTGACAAAAAGCACTGCAAATGGAAATAGAATGTTCCCATCCAGCTGTCAAATTAATATTTATCTGGCAGCTGGTTTACCATTAAATGACAATTGAATCTTGTTTTCTGATGACTCAACAGTGTTTTGTAGACGCGAGACTTATTTCAGACTCAAATCTCACACTATATGTAGTCTATTGATTAATAAACAAAATTGAAGAAAATATAACAACTTAATAACATGACTAAAATTCTTAAATATTGAATTAACACAACCAAAAGAAACCTAATTGTAACAAATAATAAACAAAATTAAAGAAAAATTAACTTAAAAATCAGCACAGGGTCTGCCCAAACTGTAACTAATCATAAATAGGAAAATAAAAATTGATGATAAACACAATTAAAGAAAAAATAAAACATAAAAAACAGGATTAGTCTTTTTCTTGCCCTCCAATAAAAGTTCCTTATAAATAGACAGGCAAATTGTCCATCTTTTAAAATCAAACCAAATTTCATCCACTATGATGCTTTTTTATGAGATAAGTTGCAATCTCTCTTGTTTAAGAATGTTAGATAAGGATCTGTAATTAAAGTAGATCTTGAAAAATGCAGAATTTTCTATCCATATACATAAAAATTAAGATCTGAATATAAAATCCTTAATCATTTCAAGTAAATATTAAGATCTGAATCGGTTCTCTGCATAAATTAAATGCAGTGTTGAAATAAATACGTTATCTTAGAATTGTCGGACCTCACGGCATATCCATTCCATTTTATGGATGGAGGCCGCATGCACAGTGAGAATCTCGAAAAAGCAAACGTTAATAATTGACATGGCCAGCATATTCCGGCGTCCTGTCTGGATGAGAAGATATCTTAGCATTAATAATTATTTCATTACAGAGTATTAAACTGTTCATCTAAATTAATGCGCTGTAAGAAATAATAAAATATTTTGTGAGGTGATTAAAGAGAACGTTTGTAATGATGAGGATGTGACGTTTGGCGGGCGACTGTCACGCTTTTGGAGACGTTAGTCAAGATTTGCAGAACACGCAACATTTAATAATAGCTTGGTCAATGTACGCATTAATGATATGTCGTTTGATCAGATTTTATTTATTTTATTTTATATACAAAATAAAAAAATTGTATGGAAAAATTTGGCACATTCTGTTTTGTATTTATGGCCATTACATATGTATTTTTAATATTTTAATAATTTTTGATGTGATAGTTTGATGGTCATATGTATATATTTTTTAGACTACAGAAATCTCCTTATAAAGTGTGATGCGTTTGGTAAACTTTTTCCATGTGACGTGTGATGCTAGTGCGACACACCCTTCAGTGACCGGGGGAGATTGGACCTCATAACCTCTTGCCTACAACAAGATGTTTTAGCCAATTGAGCCAAGGCCCCTGCCCCTTGATCATATGTGTATATTATATAAAGAATGGTTCGTAATTTTTATTGTACACTAAAAGAGCTCAAATAATCAAAATGTGATTTTTTTCTTTTGATTTTTAATTTTAATCATAAAGAAATGAGATTATTTGAATTTTTTGCCCTACTTTTGAGTCAAGTCATTGTTCAATTTATTTGAAAATTTTCTTGGTTTTATAATGTCATCATGTTATCAAAGTAATTTTCCTTGGAAAAATCTTTATTCGTTTTGAGTTTTCTTAAGTTTTTAGTTTTTGTTTGTGAAGTGTTTAGAGAGAGTTCCTAGTGTTTAGTGTGGTTCTATAATCTTTGTTGGCACTCGACACCTTTTTTAGAACCATCTTAAAGTTCATGAAAACTAACTAAGTATTCTTCTTTGTAGTGTTTGTAAGAGATTTTCATAGGTTTGAAAACTTATGGTGGCCATCAACATGTCTTTTAAAACTTATGAAGTCATGAGAAAAGCTAAAGTTTGGGAAATTTCAAGTGTTTGACAAAGATTTGATAAGGTTTTGAAACCTCCATCGGTCCTCAACATGCTTTTTGTAACCATTGCAAGATCAAATAAATGCTTATGTAAAAAGGCTTTGTAGTGTTCTTCGGTATGTCAAAAGTTAACATTCCTTCCACAACCAAAATGATGCTCTCAAATTAAATTCTTTAAAGACAAATTTACAGAGTTAATTGACATTTTCATACAGTTTCACAACCAACTTCAAAGATCGAAGAGTTTTTTGAAACCTACCAATGCTTTGACTTATACAAAAAGAAGTCAATAGTCAGACATGGTTTAGGAACCATAAGTCAAAACCAATGAGAGCTAATTTTGGAAAGATTGAAGGTTTTCACAACCTTATTTGGAGTTGGTAGACATTGGATGATCACCTAGGGTCATAACCAAAGAAGCACAAGTCGTCATTGTCGGTAAGTAGAGAAGTTTCTAAAATCCCTATAAGAAGACCAATAATAAAAAAGAAACCCTAAAGTGATGGTGGAATATTATAGAAATGAAAGGAGAGTTTCTTTTTGAACATAAAGTGTCAAAGATAACATCCAACGAAGAAGAAAATCTCTTGTCCCCTAGGTCACCAATTGAGCTACAAAACTTTTAGAGAATTGCAAATCATTTCCTCTTGAAAAATATAAAGCTTTTAAAATGAAAGAAAGGTATTTTCATCCCAATTTTATTTCATTATTGTGATCAAACATTTAGAGCAATATTTCTTTCCAAAATTTAATCAAAACCTTCCTAAACAAGCCAATTATCTTGATTGTGAACCATAATTTTTCTTTCTCGTAAGGGTTTGAAATATAAAAGACTCTAATCAAAGGAAAATAAGAGTTCTTTTATGAAATTTGACCATTAGCCTCATAATTTATTAAAATATAAGCTCCCTCATGGTCTAGTTGACATTATACTATTAAAAACCCTAGTTCATTCCTTCTATTAAATAACTTACACAATGAGCATGAGATACAAATAATTGGGATGAGTTTTTGTCGATCTTAGAGACCACATTCCCAAAAAATAGAGATACAAAACTTGGTGATGTCAATCTTGATGATTTTTGGAAAAGAGTGGAGGAGGAAAAAAGGTTTTCAATTACATATAACATTTTTGAAAGTGGACTCGTTCATGTAGCTAGTTTCCCTATTGTATTTTAGTGTATTAACTTAGTTTTAGAATGCATACATCACTCTAATTTAGAGACAATAGAATTTAGAATAGTGGATGATAAATTGGTGGTCAAATTGGATGGTGTTTCTTTTAGAATCACATTTAGACTACCTATTAGAGATCATTTTACTATTATAGATACAATTGTTGCATATCAACATTTCATGGAAAAGAAAAGTTTATTTCTTAATACCATAACAAGGAATTGGTTACTTGCACCAAAGAAACAAAAGTCTTAGTTGTCAAAGGTCCTCCATTGGTCTCACTTTATTGAAGATATTTTTGACATTATTATTTTGCTTCATAGATTGGTGGGAAATAAAAATGCTCATAAAATCAAGAAATGGATCTTTTTATCATTGTTATATGTGCTAGGAACCAATCATTGATTGGGGCAATATCATCAATAAAAATTTACGTGACCAACTTAATTTGAGTTGAGTTAACATTTCTATAGGTCTTCTTATCTTTTCTATGCTATTGCAACCATGAAAGTTTGGCTAGGGTTTGTCACTAGAGAGGTGTATGATGATGTGACACAAATATATGATTGCTATCTGCAACTGCAATTGGAGCATACCTACAATTTTTTTAGAAGAGTAAATGATACATTCACTATGGTTACAATAAAAAATCTTAAAGGAAACATTGGGCTTAGGTTTTCATCTAAAGAAATATCTCTCATTACTACCCATGAGAGCTATTTTATTCTATTTCCTAGGTTTTCTTATATTCAAGTTAGAGGATTTGATGTATATCCTTATAAACTATCAAGGTTTGTTAGTGACAAACTTGCTCTTATAGAAGTTTGTATACAAATTGGTGAAGTAAATTGTCATGTCCCCTTTTTCCATAATTTATACTATAGTCCAAAATGCATGTATTTCCTATCCATAATATTCCCCCTCCCCATGCATTTTGAGCTTAAGATTCCCAAAAAGAAATTATGGAGGTATGAATAGTTTTCTAAGTTAGTGTAAGTCATTGAAGTTGCAAACTTTTTCCTTTCTAACATAAATTTTCTCCCAAGTCCACTTTCTTCTATACTTTTGTTGGGGTTTTAGACTTCTCCATTTAGGCATATCTCATGAACATTTATAGCCTTCATTCCCTTAATCTGTCAAGGTATCAGGCTTGTCCATATTGTCATACCTCTCCACCAAACCCCACTCCATCACGAGCCTCTATCATAGAGTTGGAATTCCTCTCACCAACATGCCTCCCTTTTGAATCTGAATCCCTAACTTGTAGTATGAGTTGTAGGGTACACTAAATGTCCCAACTTTGACACTCCCACCATTTCTCACCGTTCATCTCATCTACCTCCTTGTATGATGGGACAACTATTAATATGTAGAGTGATGATGCTTCTTCTAGAAGGATTTACATGGGCACACAAATTTCATTTAATATTAAGGACATGGCTCCGTGTGTACACCTACTTGTCTAAACAAGGGAAACAAATTCAATTACCATTAATAAGGTAGATACAGTTTCAAACCTTAAGGGATGCTTTCCATTATTGCTAAGGATATTTACAATTTGTAGGGGGCATTTCTCCATGCCTCCCAAACACATTTCAATACATCTAAGGACCATTCTAGGAATAATTTGAGGGAAAAAATGCTTGAATAGTATATAAGCAATCCTAATTATGTACCATTCTTGGGATGGAGGTAACTATTGTAGGTTTTTACACCCCTTTTGGGTGTATAATGTGCCAAACAATTTTTTTTATCACCCACACAAACCCTAACTAGACTATCTTGAGTATTTGTGTTTAGACAAATAGATTCAAGGATGAAATATGGTGGATCTATAACAACCAAAGGATGAAAACCATATTGTTTTGTGAGAAATTCAGGATGAAAACCCTATTGGCCAAAGAATCGATCCTCACCCAAAGGTCATGTTGAAGCTTTAATCTTGGTTGATAACAACAATACAATGTCAACTTGACACTTATAATTGTTGAGATAAAAGATGATATTCCTGAGGTATTCGTGGAGGTAGTTACCCACATGGTTGAGTTGGACCAAAGTGCAAAAGGTTGTGAATTCCGACTAGAGCCTCATCAGTCCATAAAATTTGTTGAAATAACATCTCTAATTTATACTCCTTGCTTTTGTAAATATAATAAATAACCCATAATAATTGTGTGTGCTCTATATATCAAGTCTAATTAATACTTTGTAAATTGTATGTAAATTCATATAATGAGGAAAGGTTCTATGATGTATTTAGTAATCTCTTGGACCAATTTGTAAACTAGGCATTCTATGTCAATGCATAGATTCATGTTTTAGGGAAATATATATATATTTTATAATGTGTCTTCTATTTGTGAAACAACTAATAAGATAAAAGTTTGCTAGTTGAATAGATTAGGGTCTATCATTTTATGGTCTAAGAATGAAGTCTAAAGCATAATAAATTGGGCTATTAAAGGTTCTATATAAACATCAATATAATCTATGTTTTATGAGGTTATGATCTTGTATTTAAACCTAAATATTAAATAGCCAAAATATTTATCTTAATATTTAGGATTCCCAAGGTTTTGATTAAACACATTTAAATTTATCCTAAAACATTATTGCTAATATTATATAGTGGTATTATAGCATATCACTGAAAATATATATGTAGACACCTAAGCTATCCATAACTAGCCACACTTAACTGTACCCTATCCTAGCCAATTAAATACATATTTATTATTATTTAATTCATCCTTTACCTTTAACCCTCACCTTTAATTAATCAAATTTACATTTATTTAATTAAGTATAGCCTTATCCCCAAATCTTCCAGCTAAATCAATTAATTAAATTATCCACTTAATTAATTTATTTAGGCTAATTAATATCCATCTCCTTTTCCCCCAATATTTAAATCCATTTAATCCTCAATCCTTGTCCATTTAATCCTATTCATTGAATCCTTTCACATAGATCACCATCTAAACTTTCCATCATGTGACAAGTATCCCTACCACCCTTTTCTTCTCACATGTGAGAGGATGAAAAAGTCAAACCTACCTTTTACACATTTATCCCATCTTGTGACTCTTGTTACAAGGTTAAGCTTCAATCCAAACCCTAACTCTCAATCAATCTCACCCATCCATTAATCAAATAATCTTGGCCCTTGATTTCCCTCTTGGGAATTTTGTAAATGAGAGACTTCTCATCTCATTTAATCATCTTCTATCATATCATCTATATGCTATTGCATTTTCTATCTAATCCATCTTCATCATATCCTTATGCTATCTATTTCATCCCTTATCATATCAATCCTACTATCATGTGGTTGGTTTCATTAGCAACCACATTCCATACATCAAAAGAGAAAATCAAGAGAGTATTGGGTGCAACTCTTCTTCTAGCTCAATTAGAGGAGAAATGAGTAAATAAGGTAAAAGGTTACATATTATTTTGAATCTTCATTTTATTACCCTTGTTTATTTTTCTTATCTTCATTCTGGCACGTCCGATCTTCTAACCCCATTGCTTTTCTTGAGTTGTTTTGATTTTTATCGCCTAGGTTCTAGAAAGGTGCTTTTACACTATGTTTTAACACTTGTATTTCTTGATCCACACTCTTACACTATGTTTTAACACTTTCATTTGTTGATCCATGCTTTTGCACTATGTTTTAACACTTGCATTCCTAGATTTGTGCTTCTACATTATGTTTTAGTGCTCACATTTCCAAATCCTTACCTCTGCATTATATTTCAGTGCTTGTGTTTCCAAATCCATGCTTCTGCACTGTGTTTTAACACCTACATTTCCAAATTCATTCTTATACATTGTGTTTTAGCACTTGCATTTCTACATTTCCGCTTCTACACTTTAGTGCTTACATTTTTAGATCGATACTTTTGTAGTATTTTTTAACACTTTTGTTTCTAGAATCATGTTTGCACAGTGTGTTTGAGTGCTTTTTCTCATAGATTAGCACTTTTGCTTCACAAATTAACTTTTTTACCATTTATTAACAATTCCATTTCATAGATTGACACTTCTATTTAAAAAATTTGTGCTTGATGCTTCCACTTCATAGATTGGTGCCTACATTTTAGATCAACACCTATACATTTGAATCAACACATTTTATGAAAATTATCATAAATATTGATCTATTAATTGGATTTTTGACTTCTTGTAGGCATTGGAAAGTTGATTTGGAGATTGATGCAATGTATTGAAATTAAATTTTACATAATTTGCTTTAAAAATAGGTAAAACCACTTGCAATTCATACTTGTTTTTTTTAAACTTTAAATGATTCTAGCTTTTGCATATGAAATCATTTTAGCAATTAAAATCTAGTATAAAATCATAACGAATTCATTGGTAATCTCTGTTTGATTTAGTTTTTATTGCTAATTTTTTTGAGTGCAACCATCTATGTTCATCCAAGATTTTTTTGTGAAAGTACTAACACATTTGTGAGTGTAGCTACGTTTGTCCAAGGCATTATCATTTGACTAGTCTTAGTTGCACACTTAATTTTCTAAAGATTAATATAACATTTTTTGTTGTGTAATTGGATGAGTAGTGTGTATTTTATCCTCTTGCATCTTTGTGCAATCTTGAGCATCAAAAACATCCCTTACTCTCTTTTCTTTTTATTGTTATCCCAAGGAACCCAATGCATGTATGCTCTCCCCTTATGCTTTGTGCTATATTGGGTGACCAAAAAAACTTGGATCATTCCTTCTAGAGGGCTTGCATAAGGAGTTGATCACCCTAGGGGATGACCTTAACTCTCATGTTCTAGTGGAGTATAAAGAGTGGGGGTGAATCGAAAGACACTCATCTTGGAAGTGGAATCTTGTAAATCTTGGCTAAGCCCCCAAGAACTTTATACCTTGGGTAAGTGAAGGTGGAGAGTGGGATATCCTCTCCTCCTAGTTGTTTATAATTTTCCCTTTTATCTATGGGTTTGTCCTCACGTACCCTCGAGGTATTTGGATGTCTCTGCCAAAATATTATTCATCCTAGCTTAAAACCCTATAGTCATCACTTAGTGTGGTGCAAGGGATGCATATTTCTCCCTAAATTTACTCACAATGCACTTACATCTATTGAGATAGAGTTAACCTTGGCGAAGCCTTTGACACTCCTTGGTAAGGGATTTCACATGTACACAACTATCCCTAGCTATCCCTCATAGGTAGATTGTATTAATGGATTAATTTTCATTGTGGACCCACACTAGGTGGCACTCCCACTTGAATAGTATAGGATTGTGCAAGTGCAAGTGGTATGTCTTCTTATGCAAAACCAATGCATACCTATCAATACAAATTTACCTCAATCTAATTTATTTGTCTGGGGTGATTTCAAAATCTCCCCTTAGTCAAGCGAGAAAACCTTCATCCTAAATAAACCATTTTATGTGTTCCTCTAAATACCTTATTCATACCCCAAATCCAATTTCTAATCCATCCAAATCACCCCAAATTTCTCTAAGCCAATTCTCTAATCCAAAATATCAAACCAAATCCCCACCCAAAATCTAACATCCCAATTTGACCCATTGCCTTTCAATCCAAATCCAATTTCATTCTTCAAATTAATCCTTGTCTCATTCTTTTAAATGCCCAATCCATTTATAATCGCTCATCCTAATGTCCACATTCCCCCCAAATCAAAATCCAACTTTCCATCCAACTTCATCCAAATTTCAAACAATCATCTACCCATCTCCAGGTCTTCTAATCCAAGTCTAAATCCAAGACTCTATCCCAAACCTAATCAACATTAATATTCTAGTCCTACATCTTGTTAGTGTTTCCAACTGATTGCGTAGGTTTCTCTAAGGATTAAATCCAAATCTTATATTCAAGAACCCTAGATCAATGGCCAACAATTAGGAGACAAATTCATAGCTGTTCTCCACTACACTTTAGGCTTTGCAAAACCAAGGTGGGTTTCCCTTTACAAAACATCATTTAAAAGTGATAATAGTGTGTCTAATGATGTCAAAATAGATAACAGTTTTACATAGACAAATTTTAGGATGAACTTGATTAGCTACAACTTATTCACAACCCTATATAGCTCTATACTTCAATAGTGTGAAATGAGCATATTAAAATAAATAAAAGTAAAAGATAGTTCTCTATTTTTGATGTTGATTCTACCTAGGTTTTGGTCTTGTGAACTAATATCACCAATGCCTTATCCATTACAGAGTCTTGAATGAAGCAATTTTTCTTGACAACAAACTGAAAGCCTAATTCAATGGTTTTTTACAATCCTATTGCTTTACAATAAGAGAACCAACAAACCTGCAACATCATTGATCTTCTTTAAAATCCTTATCATAACCACAATATCTCCAATCTCTTAACTAAAAGCAAATTTAATCTACTACTTGAATAGAAGGAAAAAAACAAACATCTATTACAACAAATGTGCAATGTGAATCTTGATGATCTTTTATTATTAAGATCCAAAAGATATTGTTTTACAATAAGGAGATATCAACAATGTGACTTGTATTCTTATAAACAACAAAATTGAATTGGTTGTCACTATCACAGAGAGGTTGCACAAAATTCTCACTCTGAATTTCAATAGACCTAACTACACTAGACTAATTTCTTTACAAAGACTTGCTCAAAACTTGAGGACTTAAATCCTAGAATAAGGCTCAAAATTCCCTTTTGTAGAAGCAAGGGAGCAACAAGCTAAAAGCCTTATTCCACTATTTTTACACAATAGACAAAAATAGGTAGCGATACCTTCACAAAATATAAAATACATTAAAACCTTGTGGAAGAAGCTGTTGAAAAAGAGTTTAAAACCTACTGAGAGAATTTATAATAATGAACATATTTGATTCAACCAAAATTTCCCTTTAGAGCTTGCAGAGTGAATCTGACGTTCCCATTTTGACCTATTGATATTTCCTTTACGTTGTATGATTATAATCGGTTGAAAAATAACTCAAAACCCTATACTGCTTATCTCCTTATTTATTATCCTACTTTGATAACATGTTATCATCTAAGAGGGAGAAATTGATTAGCTCTAACCATGTGAGAGAAACCAACCATGCTATACTTGAGTTTAGAGAGCATGTCCATGTTGAGGTTTAATTTCTTTGCATTTATCTCACCATCTTTACTTATTCTTACATAAATAGGAGATAGAATGTCAACAAATTTGGATCTCTATTCCTTACAAGATTGTATCTCTCCTTATGAAATTCCTCAAAACCCTCAAAAACATCTAGCCCCCTCCTTATGAGTGCTTGAAACTTATTATGATGGTGGATGATATAATCTAAAGAATCAAATTCAAAAAAAGAATATCAAATACAAAACTATGATAAAAATTGGCGTGCTCTGCAATAATCTTTACTAATGCAACTCCTGGGGCCCAACTGTTTTGAAAGGATTTCAACCTAACCCCTATCTTGGCATGGTTAGTGAACACATATTTTACAATTTTGTAACTATTCTAGACCTTATCAATTTGGCTCAAAATATTGGACAACTTGTGGCCCAACAAGTTGTCAACTAGGTTTGAGATCTTTTATCCCTCTCCTTCCTTTGCCATTCTTGTTTCCTCTTTGCTCTTCTTGAGCTTTTACCTCAAATATTTAACCTCATTGGTTAAGGCAACCTTATCTTGTGACTCTTTATCCTTAAATACTACTTGTGGTGTTGGAAGTAACCATGTGACCATGTTCACTTGTTCTTACAACTTTAAATTTATGGCATTGACTTTTGTCAATTTTGCGTATAACTTCTTAATTGTTGCCTTTGTGAATAATGCAATGTTTACTATAAGGGTAGCTACTTGAAAGGAAATTGTGTCCCCTAATCTCCTAACTATTAAATTTAAATGAGTTCACTTGCATCATTAATTACTTGGGTTTTATAGGTTTTTGAGAAAATCAACCATATTGCCAAGGTTTCATGCCTTGGATTGAAACCTAACCCAAAATATAGAGGCATCAAATTTCTCTTCTAATTGTAACACTGGGTCACTCCCTTCTTGCCTTTAGATAGTATCAAATTCTATTGTAGATGACATATCCCACTCTAGCAGGGGAAAACATCCACCACTCCTCACCAATGCCCTACCCCCTTAGGTGTCATGGTAACCATTTCTGCATCTACCTCCTTCCAAAATTGGGCAATAAGCTCCTTTTTTCCTTCTTTAGCGAGTTGTCCTCTCAATGTTCTTTGCAACTCTTCTCCCTTATTTCTAAGGATAAATTCCTTGAATTCATTGGTGGTGATGAATTTATCATCTTGCATTAATTCAAAGTAAGCTAATGCTCTTACATCATTCACCACCTCATCCCTAGTATCAAAATTTATGAGAAGTCTATCATCTGAGGGTCTTTCTACTAAAACCTTTGAGGAGACGACCTCATAATTTGCCATATTTCTAGCTCCTCAAGTTTATCTTCATCACCTATGGGGTAATCCACAAAGGATTCCACCCAAATCTGTTGTAAGGGAGCAATTAGTTGTGGACTTTGTGGTACCTCCCTTTGAGTAGATAGGCCAGGAGTATCCATTGATGGAATAGGTACATTTGTAAGCAATTTGTTGACATTATCCAACATTATCATGATCCTAATGACAAGATCCTCAATCTCTGAATATGTACTCTTGTATGAGGGATCTGTTTGCTTTATTTTTCCTTCTACAATTTGGATCCTCACCCATTGTTCTCTCCTTTTTGCAACCTTTTCTTTTGTTGATAAGATTCTGATTAAATCCTTAATGTTATGAGGTTCACGTATATATACAACCAATTTAAAAATGGTCCTAGTATCATGGATAAAGTGTTTAGGATCACATCTTTTGACTTTTTCCACTTTCATCCTATATGGGAGCAATTTACTTAGCAGTAGCTCCAATCCTTCCCTTTTTGTAACTTAAAAATTTAAAAACATAATTGTGGAAGGGAGGATGGCATGTTTCTTGTAATTTCATCATGCATTACTTATACCTTTTTATATTTTGTATCATGACAAAAAACAAATAAAATACTATGCAACTATTCATCCCCATCATGCATTACCTAGGGTCTCTCTCATGGTTTGTCCTTTTCATCTATTTCATACCATGGGATTCCACAAGATGTTTTGTAGGCATGTCCACAAAATTGTACAAACCAATTGACCTATAGGCCACCTACACCATGATCATGCATTCACATTATTCAGTCATTTGAATTTCCATCATTCATCATGCAAAAGCAAGGGACCAAACAATGACTAAGAGAGGGAAAACTATCATTGGACAATCACACCTCAAAAAATATTATAAGTGTACAAACAACCTTGGTTAAGAAATATTCCACATGCCTTGGCTCCCTTTTTGTGCTAATGAATCATTTTAAATTTTACAATCCCTTTGCATCATCCAGTAACATTTATCATTTTTATAACATTTCATTTCCATTTACATTTACATTTCATCACTCATTATCATTTAATCATTTTACATCATCCATTTCATTCATCATAATCATTTAACATCATTTATACATACATAACATTTAGACATCCATCATTATACATAACATAATCATAATCCATACATGTATAATCCTAAACATACACAATCACAACATAACACATCACATAATAAGTCAAAAATATTTAGTCACATAAGCATAATTATAGCTCACCATACACAACATTATTTGTTACCATTATATAAATCCATAATCATACAATTAGATAACCATTATGCATACATCCACCAATTCATCATAACCAATACATAACCATATCCATAAACATCATTTCATCAATTACCATTACATATAAACCTATTGTCATCACATAAACATCATATCCATAAAATTATATAAACATCACCATAGGTTCATCATTTCATACATAGAAACATAAGCAATAAACCATAACTACACTGCATAATCATGAACATCATCTTTAGAATATCATCATAAATCATAATCATCATGTCATCGTCCATAAACATTATACATAGCCTGCATAAAACATCATACATACATCATCATAATAAAATGCACATAAATAAATCTCATCAACATCTACATCATCACATCATAAAAACCATACACATAATCCAAACCCATCATATCATATATATATATAAAATAATGTCATTATACAAAATGTACAAAGGTCTCTTGTATATACAAAAGATGGTACCCCTCTAGGGCATAATCCAAAAGATTATGATCACCTTGCTAAAGCACCTATCCTGTGCTTGTTGCATTTGACTCAGTTGGCCCATGTGGCAATGAAGGAGGAGGAAAACCTTGTGGCTGATGTGGTGGCCCCATACTAACTAACAACCTTGATCAAGTTGACCTCGACCTATTAGGCCTGCTATTGACTGTAAAGCTCGGTACTCTCTGCTATAGTGGCATAGCCTACTCATACAACTTTCTATAATGCTATAGCTCTCGGGTAGCCTTGGTAACCTCTAAAAAATTATACTCTAACCCCTATCCTCCTAGAAGCTATCGAGTTGTGTCTCTCTCCTGCCTAAGGTAGACCGTGTCTACCTATTCTTGAGTCAATGTAACTTAGAGCTGATTCCACTCCGTTGCCACCACTTCCACTTGAGCACCACCATCCCCACCTCCCCCTCCATCCAACAATCCTTGTAATTGGATGAACTCCACCCGTAGCCTATTCCTCTCCTTTCGAATTTGGTCTTGCTTCTTTGTCACTGTTGCTAGCTGAACCCCACCATCCCCTCCTCCTCCATCGAGTTGACCCTATAGCCTAACAGCCTCAGCTCATGCCATATCCCTCTCCTCGATGGCCTATAGGTGCTCTTATTGTGCATGATCCCTCTCCTACACTAGTCAATCTCGCTCTAAAATCAACAAACTAAGCCATACTTGGACATCCCCCTCATCATCTCCATGATCCTCTCCTCTGAAATCCACATCCTCCTCAACCCTCCATCTCTCCTCTATCACACTTGACAACCATCTCCATCCCCACTATCTCCATCATCCTTGTCATCACTATCATCACTACTATTGTCACTACCATCACTATCCTCACTACTATTGCTCTCATTGTTGCTACTACTTCTCTCCTCCACAATGACCAACTGATCATGAGGGATCGTCAACTGTATCGACCTCCTCCTCATCCACCATGCATCATACTCAAGAGTGGTTTTGACATATGCTACAACTGGCTATGGCTCCCATACCATTGTAGGTGTGTCTCACCATGAATGTTGGGCTACATAGAATTCTACATGTCCACCTCAAATACTCCTCTCATAGACCATTGGTGCAAACACTGCCTCCACATTTGGTATAGTCTATTGATGCCTAAGTTGTATCAAGACTCGTACTAGAAAATACCACTCAATAATAGTGGGAGTTCGTCCAATAAAATAATGGATTCACTAGATATAATGAATGTACAAATGATCCTCATCCCATACCTCGCAATCATGGTATGGGCACTAGATGAAAGAATCTATGTCATTGATCACTCTTCGTCAATAATCCATCTCTCCCATATGATGTTTTCGAAGAAAACCAACATATGTAAATACATAGGGCATCCCCCGCCCCCTCCATCTTTTTGTCACTGGTTGGAGTACTGAGAAGTGCTCATTTTCCCAAACATGCAAGAGTGTAACCCCACATCCCAAACTCTTCTCATCATGGTACATAATCAGGTGCATCTCTCTGTAGAGCTCCACCAAGACGCAAGCCCCTAGGTAAAAGTTGTGCCATTTGACATCATATTATCCAGTACTCCCACCCATCCAATGAAAAACCCTTAGGATCTCCAATCTGGCATGAGAACCCTTATGATCAAAGAAGTAGTGAACAATGAGAGCTTTGACAGCTCCCCCATCCATGCCTCCAAGTCTAACTCGATCCCCCTCACCAAAAGATCTACCGTCATGAACACCCTCTCCAATGTCGGCTTAGCATGCACATAGTTCTACTGAACTAGCTCCCTATGGATCAAAAGTCACAAAATCCACCTGTAGACATCCAAATTTGGACACTTAATTTATCCAAATTTATCACTTTTCATCTAAACATCCTCTTATCCGAGTTAATTAAGTAATATTACTATTATTTAATTAATATCTTTAATTCTGCCAAATCCCTAAGGTATTTAATTAATAATTAAATACCTTACCCTCCTTAATCCTCTTTTCATCAAATAAATTAAATAAATAAATTTATTTAATTCCTCACATGTCATTTTCATCTAATCCTAATCCATTTCCTAATTTCTTCATTGATGTGCACATGCCAATCCTTGATTAGGATGTGTCATCCTCCAACTTTTGCAAAGTTGGCTTTTAATCCATATTTATCTTCTAATTATTGATTAATTAAGCCTAATCATTCTCCAAGAAATTTTTAATTCCTTTTTATTTGTCCTAGATTCCCCTCTTTATATGTGAATTTTTAATTCACATTCCATCCTTCCAAGGCTTCACCTTGGACTTGTCACATCTCCACATGTGACCCACCTTGGACTTGTCACAATCTCCACATGTGACCAAGTCCCACCTTTTGGAGCCACTTTTTTATCCTCTAGATCATCTTATGAATGTGAATTTTTAATTCACATTTATCCCTAACCACCTTTCCTTTTCCCATGTAGATTTTTGAGGAATTCTAAAATTCTCAAAGTCCCTTTCACTCCCACTTGGGGACAAGAAATCCCTTTTTGTGGAAATCCTCTCATCCCCCAAGGTGCATGTCCTTTTCCACCTCATGTACCTTTTTGACAACTCATCTCCACCTCATATCCTCTTGTCCACTTCACCCTCCACATGTCAAGATGTGAGGGCTTGTGGGTTCTCAACCCACCATAGCCCTTCATCTTGACCTTGTTGGAGCAATCTTGACCCTTGAATTCTCTAGAGAATTCAAGATCCTATATAAATACCCCCTTCTCAAGGGCAATTCCACAACAACACTTTCATTTTGAGCACCCTTATGTTGCTAATTTGCCTTCTCAACACTTTGCACTCTCATAACTACATGCTGTCCATTTGAATCCTCAAGCCTTTTCAATCATTCAACCATCTTTGTTCATCATTTTGCATATTGAAGCTTGCATTTTAATCACTCAATCCATCATCTAAGGAGCATACAACCAATCCAAGCAAGGGCCAATCAAAGAGGTATCAACAACAAGGGAGGTAAAAATATTTGTGTTTCATTTTATTTGCATTCCTTTTCGTTGAACCACTCTTTTGGCTAATCTTGAGGTGTCCTTGGTATTTTGTTATTCATGTTTCTTAGTTATTTTGCACATTTAGAGCAGTAGGAATTCCAAGGTATACACCACCAAACATCCTCTAAGGTGATTATAGCCTCACATGTGGGTAGGTGAAAGCTATTGGTATCACTATGCCACCTCTCAACCAAAGCTATTATCATTGCTCTGTGAGCCCTCAATAGGGTCATCCAACATATGTGGTAGAGCCCCATCAGACTCAACCATACGTCATCAACCTCTTTAAGTTAGTGTCATAGTTGATACATCACTGACTTTCACCTCTCCCATGATTGTACGAACCCAAATCCTCCCGCATCATATCATGCACTGATGCCAGCTTGAAAAAACATAAATTCTTTTCACTTTAACTCCCAAACCCTCATGCACTTGTATTTTTTGCAAAGCTACGCTTCCATTTTGGTGCAAAAACCATTTTAGGTGTAGGTGCGAATTCCACCAACCTAATCACAACTTTGCGCAGACATCAATATTTCTCCTAGAGGCGTGAATTATTTTGACACAGACAACATTTTGTGCAAGCACGAAGAAAAACTCTACCCCCTTCCCTATTTGAGCGGAAGCACCACTTTGTGCATGCAAAAGTGCGAACTTCGTAGGTACAAACTTCACAAGTTCCATTTCCTAAAATGTGGGCATTGAAATGCTCCACAAATGCAGTTTCTACATAGGCACGATTTTATGTGACATAGGCGCCATGATCGCGTGCAGAAGTGCATCTCTATAAAGATGTGCCTCCTCTTTTCCAAACTTTGAACCCTAATTTGACTTACCCATTGACCCCTAAATCTACTCGAAAACATGGGAATTAGTTACATACCAGGTTGCCTACGTCCTTCAGTCGTTGGTACTCTTGAACCCTCTCCGAGCGATGTAAATGACGCGAAATATGAGCTATACCTTCTTCATGCATTCCAAGCTCCAATCTATAATCACAAGGGTGAAAATGACCTTTTGGGTCACTCTAAGGCCTATTTATAGGCCTAAACCCTAATTTCTCCTCACCTAACCCTAATTTTAGTGTTGGACGAACTAAACTAGCCTCATTTTCTCTGATTCTAAGCCTATTCCTTCGTTTCTTCTTCCCTCTTTCCTCATTTTTCTTCCTCTACAACATACCACACCATTTTTGCTAGCCTTTTCTAGATACTGCCCATATATATATATATATATATATATATATATATATATATATATAGATTTTTAATGCAACACCACTTCAGATGTTGCATCAAAGAGGGGGAAAATGTAGACACCCCAATTTTGACTTTAATCCCTAATTAATTAAAATACCAAATTTTAATTAATTGTTCCAATCTCTTCCCAATTAATTAGATATTATATTATTTAATTAATTAACCCCTCTTAACCTATAATTGATTGAATATTTTATTTAATTAATTAACCCCTCTTAACCTATAATTAATTAAATATTTTATTTAATTAATTATTCCATTTTCTTCTTATAATTAATTGAATATTCTATTATTTAATTAATTATATCACCCCATATCCTAAGGTTTCCTCCAATTAATTAAATACTATGTTATTTAATTAACCCCATCTTTTCCCACATTCTTCCAAATCCTGCTTAAGTTAATTAATCCCCGATTAATTAACTTTACCCATCCCATAAACATCATAGCCCATTCTCCAAACTTTAACTCTAGCCTAGTTAATAAAACCATGGTTTATTAACTCAACCCATGCACATTAAATTAATTGATCGATGATTAATTGATTTAATCCCTATGCCTAATCCCCATTAACATCTCTTCCTAATTTTAAGTTCCTTCCACCTCCCTCAAACTTGTCATCAAGTGAGAAGTGTCCTAGCCTATTCCTCTTACATCCTCTCACACATGTGTGAATCCTACCTACCACCACTAACCTCTTACAAAAATCCACTCTTACACCCTCTCTTCCCAAGGTGTTCTCACACATGTGTTCTCACACCTCACTCTTACCTTCCTTCCCCCTTGTGACACTAGTCACAATGCTAATGCTTCTCCCCACCACTCAATCTCCACCCTTGATCAAGTCAATGCATCTTAGCCCTCTATTCTCCTCATCCAATTTACCTCCATTCTGCTCATCCAATTTCTATAAATTGAAGTCTCCTCTCCCATTTACAACATCTTGAATTTTCTTTAGCTATATTATGTTGGAGTGTTGACTTGAGCAATCCACATTCTCATAACTTAGAGAAAATCAACAAGGAGTTCGGGTGAAATCTTTGTGAGCTCAATCCATGAAGAGGGCATGAAGGTATAACTTGTGTTTGTGAATGCATTCTATTTCTATTTTGGTTGTTTTACTTTTATATTCAATTTCCCATCTCTTAGTATGTGCCACACCCAATTGTGAAGGACACACTTATGCAACAAGAGGCTTTAGATAAAATTTTTCATTGGATCAATAATATACATGGGTATGACATGGAGATACAAACTACCAAGCTTGTTAGGGGCTAGGGCATGGCCATTTTGATGGCTAATTCCAATTTGGAAGCAACAAAGATAAACACAATAAAATTAATGATGTTGCAAACATATGTGATTTAAATGATGATCCATGGTATAAGGATGTAATATTTTATCTGGTAAATATGAATTGCTTACCATCCATAGATGATAACTAAAGGAGGGTGGTGCAGGGGCACCTAAGGAACAACAAACAGTTTCATTAGGTAAATAAGAAACCTAGAGGAATAATTTTGTTTTGTTTTCATAAGGTCATGTAGACCATTGTGTGGAAAACTTAGAGGTGTTTTTGATCTTTGGAAAAGAGGTTGTCAAAAATTCAATAAGCTTAGAAGTTCATCTTGTTGAGTTGACCAAAGTTGCCAAAGGTTGAAAAACACAGTGGGTTTTGTAAGTTTCATCTTTAGGTTTTCTATAGGTTCGAAAAAAGGAACTTAACTGTTTTAGAAGCCTATTTAAGAGATGCTTCAACCATGGACCAGGGTTGGAGGCACTGATATTGTAGTGACATTTTGTGACATTGAAAGAAACAACATTTTGTGAGACTTTCTGGTTTTTGCAACTAAATAGTGCTTTAATGGATTAAACCTGTTGTTGTTTTGGTTGTGGAATGTAGTGTTGGTAGTTTACAAGCAGTGTATAACATTAGATAGCTTCTTTGTTCAATTTGTAAGCACTTTTTGTAAATAGTTTCATTTTACCCTGTTGCTGGTCTGAACCAGACAGGTTTTAGGAAATGGGGTGCTAGAGCACTTTCCCACCGTACAAACTGTACGACCCTTTGGGAACAGTGCCTAGACACCATTCTTGTACATATGGTAGATTCTAGGGCTTGTGTGTGTGTGTAGGAGTTGCTAGCAATGTCTTGCCCTAGGCGAGCCATGCAGAGTCTGGCTAGGGAAGACAAGGAGTGAAAGACACATATTTTGCAGGGGTGCTAAGATCTTGGAAAAATTCCTTTTGGAGAATTTAGTTGAAGGTCTTGGAAAGGTCTGGTGGACAGGAGGAGGCTCCATCAACTCATTTGATGGGAGAAGACAATAATAGTTTGAAACAACCTGGGAAAGGCTAGTAAACCCTAGGTTTAGGCCATTTTTGAGTATGGGCAGTGTACAGACAGTACAGGCTCCAAACCTTGAAAATATTCAAGGTGTGGGTATGGGAAACACAAACCCCAAGGAAAAAACCTAGGTCATTTGGAGGGTTTTAGAGTAACTTCCATCTTTCTCGGGTTAGGAGGCCTAATTGGGGCTCTAGGCTTGTAGCCTTTTCTAACCCTAGGAGAGGGTTTGTTGAGAGCGATGGAGGAATGGAGTTTTGTGATTGAATAAAAACCTTAGATAGGTTACTTTGAAGCTTTTACAATGTTTTTACACCCTTGCAAGAATCCAACTGAGTGTTGAGGGTATCTTGGCCTTTAGGGAAGAATAAGGGTCAAGGGTGAGATAGTGGCAAGGCACCAAGGTTGGCTTGGTGGAATGAAAGAATGATGATAGTGGGGTTGGCCAGAAGGACCAGGGGTTTCTATATCTGAAATAGGACCTATAGGTTAAGGTGGGAGAGTCACCTAAGAGTTCTTGAGATCAAGGACCCAGAGCATGGGACAGTGAGTGTCTCATCCAACCCTACCCCATCAGAGGGCCCTCAAGCTATGGTCACAAATTTATGTGTTGATTTTGGGTGAGTTGATGTGGAGGAACCATAAAGGATTTTTTCTCAAATGTTTAAGTGATGAGCAAGCTAATAGAGTAATAGAGGAGTTTCATCATGGTATATGTGGTGGAAAATTTAAGGCTAATACCAAAACACATAAGATCCTTAGGGTTAGATTTTGGTGGCCCAGATTGTTCAAAGACATAGCCCAAATGATAAGAAAAAGTGAAGCTTGCTAAAGCTTTTTTGGTAAGTTAAATTTTTTGGTGCACTACCCTTTCTTCCCTCAACAATTGAAGCACCTTTTCAGTAGTGGAGAGTTGATTTAATTGGAGAGATACAAGAGAAATATAGAAATGGATATAAGTGGATCCTTGTGGCAACATAATACTTCACCAAGTGGGTGGATGGAATTTCAACTAGGAACACAAATTCCATGGTGGTAGTTGATTTCATGATCAATAACATCATTACCAAGTTCAGGTTCCTGCTAGGGTTCTTGTAGATAATGAAATGTGTTCCAAATCTCAGAATTTTTTAGGCACATGTGTTCTAATTTTGGAATAAATTTGGTACATTTATCCCCTTACCAACCCAAAAATAATGGGAAAGTTGAGTCAAACAATAAGATATTGATGAAAATAATAAAGTAAATATTAGATCAGAATAAGAAGAGATGGGATGATAAGATTAGGTATTCTCTTTAGGATAATAGGGACCTTCAAGCAATCTATTGGAAGAATCCCATTCAAATTGGTTTATGGGGCAGAGGCTAGGATGCCTATCAATTTAGAATTACCCATATATCAACTATTGCAAGAAATAGATGATGATCAGTGTGATGTGGTGTCCTTGAGGGTCATGGAATTGACCAAGTTGGATGAGTGAGAAAGAGAAACACAAGATAGAAACGTGTAACATAAGTAGATCATGAAGAATCTACATGATCAAAGGTCATCACCCATAAAGTTTCAAGTTGGTGATTTTGTCCTTTTGTGGAATGCCAAGACAAAGAATAAGGAAAAGCATGGGAAATTTGACCCTTTATGGCTTGTGCCTTATGGAATAGATGAGAGGTATGAAATTCATATATACCATCATGGATAAATAATGTAGGTTCCCATACATGATAAGCATTTTAAACATTATTTTTCATAAGTAGTGAGTTCAAATTCTAATTGGTGAGTGCAACGTTACATATTTAATTTTTTTTAGTAGTCTTGACCCTTATAAATAGGATGGGGTTATGTTTGTTGTGGTAAATATTTTTCATCTACTACCAAAGTTCTCTAGATGATTTTTGTGCTTGCAAGAGGTACACATCCCCAACAAGAGCCACTGTTGGGACTTGCAAAATTTTGAGAATGCTGGTGTTATTCCTTTCTCTTAGAGTTAGTTTATTTCTTCTTAGTTATCTAATAGGCCTTGGGTACATAGACTTGAAACCTAAGATTTTAGGTCATTGTTCTTTTCTCTTCTCCATTCTTTCCCTTATTCTTTTGGCTCCCATTGGGCCTCGAGCCTTGGGTGGGACTTGCCACTTGGAACCTTTAGGTTCTGGTTCTAGGTCCACACCCACTCTAGCTCCATGGTGTCTCTTTTTGTATCATTTTCATCCCACTCATTTCTTGGGTCTTAAATGATGAGCTAGACTTGGAACTTGGAACTTGGAACTTGTGGGTTATATGTTCTTGATTCCCACTTGTTATTCTCTTTTGACCCATCAGGCCTCATGGTCCAAGTGGAACTTGGAACCTAGAACCTTGGGTTTTGATTCTAATTTCTCTTCTACTATTGGCTCTAAATTTATTTCTTCCTTGTTCCTCATTGGATGATGAGACTTGGGACCTAAGGTTCCAAGTCATTATTCTCTTCTACCACTCAATCGCCATAATTTATTTTCTTTCCCCTCCTTTGGATCACAAGTCCAAGTTGGAATTTGAAACATGAATGTCTTGGTTCCAAGTTCCTAGTTTCGCTCAACTCTTATCACCCACCAATTTCTTTTGAATTCTAGTTTTGATTTCAATTTTGGATTTGATGCTTGCTAGATCATGCATTCTTTGAGGTCTTATTCATGTTATCTCTTTCAATCCCAAATTCTATAAATGCAAGTTTTCTCTCAAGTTCTCACTCCAAGGTTTCCCCCAAAACTTGAGATCCACAAGGCACCTTGATGGTTCTAGGTCCATCCCCAAACCCACTGCCCACTAACAACCTATCCATTGAAAGATCATATTTTGAAAAAATATTTTGGGCACCAAAGGCCTAGATATCTTTGTTGGTTTTCATCTACTAACATTAATTTTAGAGGTCTCCAAACTACCAAAAATAAATGTAGGTGTCTTCCTTCAATCTATCATGTCCGGTTTGGGCAGGGTTCATCCTAGGCCATGGATTTGACATTGCTATAGTGCCACAACCTAGGTGTTTGCCATATTGAGTGTTATTTGCTAGGTTTTGGCCCTCATTATGAATCATTAGATAGTACTAAGGTTTGGAACAACAGAGGAATAATCCAAAAGGGAAACAATACACATAAAATCCATTTCAAAGTAGTTGTAAGGAGGCAAGGAAAATGTCAAAGCACTAAAAAAGTTATTGTAGACTTATTGTTCATTTTTGTGTCTCCATTAATGTATGGGTAGATTTAGAAAATGTGCTAGTTTTGGAACATTTTCTTCAACATCTTTGTTCTTGTGAATGTAAACACTATTTCATGAATGTGATGATATTTTAAACCTATTATAACATTTTGTAATAGATTATCTTGTGTTTGCATATAAACTTGCTCAACTCATTAAGGGATAGCTAAGAATATGAAAATAAAACTAATGTATTTTAATTGCATTTATATGCTAGATCAAGTTGGTAATTTTTACTGTCTCCCACCATTTTCCATTTTTAGTTGTGACTTTGTTTGCCCTTGGATTAGCATCAGTATCCCATACATACTCTCTTGGTCAAACAAAATCAATTTACGAATCACTAAATATTTTCCTACTATTTTATTTTAAGTTAGTGTAGTTCATGATGACACAAAATACAAGGAATAATAATTGTCAACTTATGCAAATCATGCAACTCACTCCCACCTTGAACTCATTGCAATGATGTCCAATTATCTATATAGAGGTTTTATGATAACTCATTGCTCTTATGCTTAGTAACAATAATAGGATTTTCATCAACAATTTGGGTTTAGTTACCACAATTTTTAAATGTTTGTTTTATTTATAGAAACCTCAAGGAACACCCTCCTGAGTCTAAGCTAATGTTAGAGTGTAAAAGAGAAATTGACTCTTGTAGAGTTGATCTTAAACCTTCCATTGTTCTTTTGATGCATCACCTTCACCCACTTGATGACAACCTTAGCCTTGTGAGAAGAATTATGTTCTAGGAAGTAGAGCAATGGTTATGGGACCCAACAAATCCCACATCATTATTACTCAAATAGTATACAATTCATTACCAATAACAATAAAATTTGTATATCCTTTAGCATAATCATCAATGAGAAAGATGAAAAGGATCATTTTTTTTTTGATGATATCTAATTTACTTCCCACTTGATCATGCTAAAAAATTATCTATTATTAAACTTCCATTAGTATATGTATCACAACCACAATTATCATATATTTCTGAGTGAATCTCCATTGGTTCTTTCTATAAAAAATAGTGGGTTAAAATTTTAAAACAATACATGTTGGATCTATCTAAGTCATGTACATATATGTATACATACATACATACATACATATATATGTATATGTATATACTTAATGTAAAGAATTTTTTTCTTTTTAAATCTTTTGGGTTTTTGGATTTTACCTTTTTCAGCCTCAGGAAGAGTCAACACTTAATGAAAATAAGACTGCTCTAAAAAGTGCACAATGCACCATATGGTGGCTGCACGACTTTTATATATTGCTTTTCTCTTTGGGTGCGAGCTGAGACACGTGTCAACTTGGCAGGGTTTTTCTCCAAAGCCATTCTCTTAGTTTTGAGATTGCCTGCCCACTCGACACGTCATCTATTCATCCAAGAAGTTGTTATTTTTGCAGAAGGGTCTCTTCAGGAAGAGTTTGTCAAAAAGTGGTGGATGCCTTGTCTTTAGGGTGGAACCTTCAAGTTGACGCCATCAATCTGTATGATTGATCGATCATATTTTTTCTAGATTGTGTTAGATCTGATTATTTTTAGATTGCAATCTTTGCTAAATATCTAAGTCATTAATAAAGCTGTTGGGACTTAATGAGCAAAGATTATTGTGATCTAATAAAGATCTAATATCAGATCGTGGGCTATCAAATGTAGGCATCTGGCAGTTTTTGCTTTTGGAATGTTGGTGGCGGTGTTCTCTTCTTCTAGCTATAAATAGGAGTTGACAACATATGCAAAGATTTTTTTTTAAGTTTTAGAGATATTTTCAAAAGTAGAAATTTTTACAGGGCACTGCTATTCTCTGGCATGTTATATTTTTAACTCAAACTATCATCAGATTGACATTCAACTTTTATTTTTTAGTTCATTTGATATTAAAGTTTGATCTATTTAGAAGAAATCTTTGAAACTGTGCATGTTATGGCCTTTGTCATGTTCCTTCTTTATTTTCTCGTTCATGTTAAAAACATTGTATTAAGCTTACTTTGATAGTTCGAGTAGCTAATTTTCATGTTGTAAGCTTCTATGTTGAATGATAGCTTTCAAAAATTGGATTATGTATGTTGAAATTTTCCATTTTCTTTAAGGGTTGTTATTTTTCATATTATGGTGTAAAAAGAGGAAGGGTTTATGCAATTTCTAGATATTTCTATTAACTTTTGGAGATTTCTTATGTTTGATCGAACCTTAATGAGTGCTTCTCACAAGGAGATTTGAATGATTGCATTGTTCTTTTAATTAGCCTTTATTGTTCGTTCTCTTCCCAACAATGAAGGGTTTGTGGCATTTTGTGTCTATTATATCATTGATAGGAAAAAAGTTGAGGTTTGAAATGTTGTAAAAGCTTTGGCACATCGCCATTTTCATGTTTTATTTGCATTTCCTTCTACCTTTTCTCTCAACAAAAAGAAGAGCCGAATTTCTATAAAAATGTCAGAGGTATTCAATGAGGTGTAAATTAGTCCCCCACTCACTAAATTTCCCATAAGGCTGTTGGAGAGGCACAAGCTTTGATGATCAACAGTTCTTTTTCTAGCATGCCCGATGTGACCAAGTTTTTCAAACGCCTGATTAGAAGTCAAAAATATTTCTAAAATCAGACCAAGGAAAGAAGATGGAAATTTCATGCCTAGAATCCAAACAAGAGCATCCTCAAGAGGCCATTTCTAATACTCCCAGTTACCCACCTTAGTATCACAGAGAAGAAGACTTACAGGTTCTATATCACCTGTAAGGAGCAATAGGGAAAGAAGCGAGAGCCCAAGATCTAGAGCTTTATCTACCCCACTTGGAGGTTGAACTTTTCAAATCAGAATACCAGTATACCT
This sequence comes from Sequoia sempervirens, assembly GCA_007258455.2. Classification (NCBI taxonomy): domain Eukaryota; kingdom Viridiplantae; phylum Streptophyta; class Pinopsida; order Cupressales; family Cupressaceae; genus Sequoia; species Sequoia sempervirens. The sequence goes on along the minus strand of VDFB02000015.1, from coordinate 435,533,685 downwards.
AATTCATATGAATCTATTTGCAATGGCCCATCTAGTTTTCCCTGCTTAAAGAAATTTCATAACCTCGGATAGTGGTAGTTTGCTACAACCGCCTATGCCCATAGATGTATGGCTTGACATACCTACTAATTCCCTCAAATCCATCCCAAAGTTCTTCAGGGAGGATTTCAAAACTCCCTTTGAACATCTCCAAGATATAGTGGAGGTATGGAAAGTACATAACATAGCAGAAGAAAATATTGCTCTTAGGTTGTTGGTCACATCTTTCAAAGGAAAAGCTTAGGATTGGTATTGATCTCTGGCTTCTGGTTCTATCTGCTCTTGGGATCAGCTTGGAGAGAGGTTGTTTGAATTCTTCTCAGAAAACCAATATTGCTCCTCGTTGTTGCATCAGTTAATCACCATCAAAAGGGAACCGCAAGAGGCCATGAGCGACTTCAACACCAGGTTTCACAAAACCTAGAAAAGGATTCCTATGAATGCTCGACCTCTAACCGCGATGGTTTTTATGTTTTACATAAAGGCTTTCAATTTAGAAATCGTAGTCATGATAACCTCTATGGGAGGAGGTATTCTGTCTGACGCATATGATTTGGTTGTGCATGCAGAGAATAGTTTGATCAATGTTGGGAAGCTTCCACCACACTTGTTGATGCCAGTATTTATAGAAATCTCCAGTGGCCCCTAGGAAGAAATCTGGTGTAAGTGTGCTCCAAGGTTTGCTTGCACCAACTTATTAGAAGATTTCACTCTGCCTTCCACCAAGAACCTGACCACTTCTAGGCTCTATTTTGACTTAGATCATTAACTAAGCCTTGCTCTAACTCTGTTACAAGAGTTTCAATCCTTGTGTTTAACCTTAAAGGACTTAACACCATCCAATTTTGTAACCTTCTTTCCAACACCTAGAAGAGTCTAAGTGCCAACTTCATCATCTTGCTTGAACTGATTGCAGGGGAGTTGGAGACACTGTTTCCTTGCATTTCACATCCACTTGAATCCATTTTGGAGGATCTTTAGTCTTCAATCCACCCGATCTCAAGAAATTGCTTTGGTGAGGCTTATTTCCTAATAGCCCTTACCAGTCACTTTTATGCCCTTCTTGCTTAAACTTGACAAACAACCTAGCAAATAAAAGACACTTTCAGGCACCCTTTTTAGTCCTTTAAATGTTTCACAGGGTGTCAGACCTCTGTCTCAACCGTACGGTGGTTTCCTACAAATAAGGGCAAAAGGGCTAATTGACCTAATTCTTAGGGTTTCAGTGCTTTCTCCTTCAAATTTACTTCTAATGGATTGATGGAAATTTCAATCCCTTTGGCATGTAAAGACCTTATCTTACCCCACCTGGAACTGTACTTGTTCCGTACAGTGGTACCTTCCCCTGCCTAAGTTCTCCCAATTTTCTCTATCAAGCTCCTAACCGGGCTGTCCTAGCTCACCTAGGGTTTGATTTGACAAATCTTTACTCCATTCCCTACACTTCCTACTGCTAAATATTTACAAGTGTTTGGCTCCCCTTCCATATCCTGCTAGTCTCAAGAAGATCCCGTGGATAGAGTTTATGGGGGAGCCATTCTAAATCTCACTGCTCAAAACAGATAAAACAAACACTCTACACTCTAATTTATGAATTAGAAACAACAAATCTACACTGAACAACTTGAATACAAGATGAATCTTACTCAAAACTATCCAATGAACACAAAAACAGTGATAAAACTGTATATACAATGCCTTTTACCACTATTTCTCAAAGCACTTGGGTAAACATAGAAAATACAGCCAATCTCTATTTCTTCAAAACCAAAATTTGATTACAAAGCATTCTAACTGCTGTCTACGAGCCACACCTCTACTTAGATGCCTTTGCCACATTTCAAGGGGAGTAGATCGATCCCACACTCCTGATTTCAAGGGAATCCAATAACTAAGTTGCATGCAATTCCAAAAATGTTGCCATGCAACTTTTACAGCATTCTTGCAACTATCACCATGTCATGATCCTAAATCTTAGGACCTCTCCCTCCTTGATTCCGAGCAACCAACATCTTAACTGCCTCTTGGCATCTTCTAACAATAGGGATGTGGTTATAACACACTTAAAACTTAACCTTCCAACATAAACTGTCCAAAGCTAAATAAAGCAACATTTATCAACAATGATTAACTAAGATGAAATTAGTCCTAATGACTAACTCACCACACACAAACAAGACCTTCTAAGGTCCAATCCTAAACACTCTAATACCCTGACTTGGCTAAGGTCAGGTACAAGCCAAAATTGCAACATAACAAACTGGAGTGTAGCCTAGGTGCTCCTGCACCATCCTCCCCAAAATAGAAAATTTCAATCCACCCTTGGATTGAGCAAGTTGAGATCAATGCCCAGCTTCTTGAACTCTGATTCCTTGATCCACACTGCATCTGCATCAGATTGATCATGCCTCTTAATCAGATGTTCTTTGTATTCTTTGGTTCTAGTCCTCTTATAGACCCTGGTATCCAATATCTTGTCAGCTTGTTTGACTGTAACAGTAGGCAATTTAAGTTCTTCCACATATTGGGTGACTTCATGGAGGGTCTTATCCATGTTTGGTGGTGGTCCTTTATAGTGAACTAGATCTGCAATGTTAAAAACAAGGGATAGTCCACTGTCATCTGGTAGCTGCACCTTAAATGCATTATTTCCATATTTCTCCAAGATAGGATAGGGACCTATCCTCTTCATTTTCAACTTATGAGGAACTCCTTTCTGTAGTCTAGACTTGTTCAAATGCACCATTACCAAGTCTCCAACATTGAATTGAACTTCTTTCCTATGCTCATCCACCTTGGTCTTATGCTTCATGGTATTTTCTGCCAATGTTTTTTTGACTGTCTCATGAATCTCTTGCATTGCATAGGAAAAATCATCAGCATATCCACTTCCCTTGACTCCATCCTTCAACTCTCTTAGCTCATAAACACCTCTAGGATGTAGTCCATAGACAATTTCAAAGGGACTCTTCCCTGTTGATCTGTTGACAGTATCATTGTAGGCATATTCAGCTTGCCCAATCAATTGATCCCATTGTTGACCATACTCCTTGGTCAAGCATCTTAAGAAATTTCCAAGTGTCCTATTCACAACTTCGGTCTGACCATCAGTTTGGGGATGGTATGCATATCCAAAGGATAAATTAGTGCCCATTCTTTGCTAAAGAGTCTTCCAAAAATGACTCATAAACTTAGTATCTCTGTCTGATACAATGCTGATTGGTAATCCATGAATCCTTACTATCTCCTTGAAGAAAAGAGAGGCTATTTGACTGGCATCATTGGTTGTCTTACATGGCACAAAGTGAGCCATTTTGCTGAATCTATCTACAACAACATAAACACTGTCCATGCCTTTCCTTGTCTTGGGTAACCCAACTACAAAGTCCATACTCAAGCATTCCCATGACCTAGTAGGAATAGGCAGTGGTTGGTATAGGCCTACATTTGAGGAAGTACCCTTGGAATTTTGACACACCACACAACTCTCCACATACCTCCTGACATCTAGGTTCATCCTTGGCCAATAGTAAAACCTTTGGACAAGTTCTTGAGTTTTGGTGATCCCAAAATGACCACTCAATGCACCATTATGCTTTTCTTGTATCAAGTTTTCCCTAATAGAACCTCTAGGAACACATAGCTGATTCCCATTAAACAAAAGATCACTTTGCAAGGTATATTCAACATATTTGCTATGAAAATGATTCTTGTATTTAGCACATACCTTATAAATATCTGCAAAATCTTCATCATCTGCATATAGGTCTTTGAAATGATCTATCCCATTGCTTTTCAACTAAATTTCTTGAATGGTGAGGACTCTTCTGCTCAAGGCATCTGCCACTTTGTTGAGAGCTCCTTTCTTGTGCTTGATGTTGAAGGTGTAAGCTTGCAAGTACTCCACCCATTTCATGTGCATGTGACTCAACTTCTCTTGTGAATTCAAGAAACTGAGTGCTTGGTTGTCTGAATACACTATGAATTCCTTGGGAAGCAAGTAATGCCTCCATTTCCTTAAAGCCTGGACCAATGCATACATCTCAAGGTAATAAGAAGAATACTTCTTCTTGGCTTCACTTAACTTCTCTGAATGAAAAGCCACCGGTATTCCCTCTTGATTGAGAACAACTCCAATAGCTACATTGCTTGCATTACATTCAATGGTGAATAGCTTCTCAAAGCTTGGTAACACCAAAACAAGTTGGGTGGCTATCTTCTCCTTCAACAACTCAAAACTCTTGTTAGCTTGCTCATTCCATACAAACTTAGTCTTCATTCCTCCTTTTATGGTATCCAACATAGGAGCACAAATAGCACTAAACTGTCTTATAAACTTTCTATAGTATTGAGCAAGACCATGGAAGCTTCTTACCTCTGTTGCTGTCTTTGGAGTAGGCCAATTGAGGATGGCTTCCACTTTGCTGCTATCCATCTTCAAGTTGCCATGTGATAGCACAAATTCAAGGTACACCAGCTCTGTTTTGATGAACTCACACTTTTCCAAATTGATCATCAGCTTCTCCTCCTGTAGCTTCTTGAAAATCAACTCTATCTGTTGGAGGGGCTCTTCTCTTGTTCTGCTATAGATTAGTATATCATCAAGATACACCACTACAAATTTTCCAATGTAGTCTTTGAGGATTTCATTCATGAGTCTCATGAATGTGGAGGGGGCATTAGACAGTCCAAATGGCATAACTAGCCACTCATAGAGACCCTCATTGGTTTTGAAAGCTATTTTCCACTCATCTCCCTCATGTATCCTAGAATTTGGTGATAACCACTCTTTAAATCTATCTTGGTATAGTACCTAGCTTCACCTAGACAATCCATGAGATCTTCAATCCTAGGGATAGGGAACCTATACTTGATGGTTATCTTGTTTATTTCCCTGGAATCAGTACAAAGCCTCCGTTCTCCTCCCTTTTTAGGTGCTAAGACAATGGGTACTGCACATGGACTAATGCTTTTCCTAATAAGTCCTTGGTTGAGAAGTTCTTGAATCTGCCTAGCTATTTCCTCATTTTGTTGAGGAGTCATCTTGTAAGTTACTTTGTTTAGAAGGGTAGCTCCTGGTATCAAGTCTATCCTATGACTTATGGCTCTCTTAGGGGGTAATGTTGCTGGTTGACCACTACTTACAATACCTTCATAGGTCTGCAACAATTTCTGTATCTCCTCAGGTAACTCTTGCTTTTCAGCTGCTTTCTCTTGCTCACCTCCCTTGGCTTTATCATCATTGCATAGCCAACTCCTTCTCCTTCTTCCAAGGCTTCTAAGAACTCTTTTTCACCAACCATGAGCAGTTTAGGACCTGCTGTCTGCACCTTTGTATCTTCTAGCAAAGACTGAATTTTGAAAGTCACCTTATCTTTCTTGAAGGTATAGGAGTTCATTGCTCCATCATGCACAACTTGGCGGTCAAATTTCCATGGCCTACCTAGGAGCAAGTGACATGCATCCATAGGTAACACATCACACAAAACTTTGTCCTTGTACCTACCAATTGAGAACTCCACCCATGCTTGTTCATTCACCAAGACATGTTGACCTTTATTGAGCCATGTGACCTTGTAAGGATTATTGTGGGGTATCCTTGTCAACTTCAGCTTGCTGACTACCTCCGCTGACACAATATTTTCAGTAGAACCTGAGTCAATGATGACTTTACACACTTTCCCCATCATCTTTCATTTTATCCTAAACAAGGACCTCCTTTGGCTTGGTTCTTCTTTCACTAGTTCCTTGATCAAAGTTCTCCTCATCATGAGGTTCTCACCTTCCTTTGAATTCAATGGCACTTCAGGATGTTTATCTGCTGTAGTAGCCTCATCATGAACCAAATTAGTTCTCTTGTCACCTCCATGAGAAGTACTACCTTTCTTTGGACATCTATAGGCCAGGTGTCCCAATTGATTGTAGTGGTAACATTTCATGTTGGTGAAGTAGTTACCTCTTCCTTGTCCACCACTTCTTCCTCTGGAGCTGGAGCCTCTTCCTCTACCACCTCTACTAGAGCTTCCTTCTTGCTACTCAGAGTATCTGACTTCTCCTTGGGCCCTTGGTTCTGAACTTCTTCCACCATAACCTCTTCTTTGTCCTCTGCTGTCTTTCCCTTTACCTCTACTTTTGGGTTTTTTCTCTTGCTTCTTTTTGCCTTTTTCCTCTATCTTCAAAGCCATTTGATAGCATTGGCGGACTGTTTTGAAGTTCACTAGGCTCATGTCTTCTTGAATAGACCATTTAAGTCCATTTAAGTACCTTGCTAGCTTGATGCTTTCATCTTCAACCACCTTTGATCTGAGGCATAATTTTTGAAACTCCTCGGTGTATGTTTGGACATCCATATCTTTTTGCCTAAGATTGTGTCTTCTCCTATGCAACTAAACTTCATAGTCATCAGGTAGATAGGTCTGCCTTATCTTAGTTACCATTCCTCTCCATGAAACTATGAGACCTTTGCCTTCCTTCTCTCTTTCAGCTTGTACAAACTTCCACCATGTGAGAGATGCTCCTCTCAACCTTGACTTGGCCACCTTTACCTTTTGGGCCTCTGTTATTCCATCACATTCAAAGTGATTTTCTATGCTTTCAATCCAGTCTACAACTGAATCAGGGTCCATTTGTGCACTGAATAGTGGCACACCTTCCAATGCTTTACCACTTAAGGCTTGCAATGCCTTCAAGAAGGGTTCTTCAGCAAGAACAGGATCAGGCCTTGGAGCTTCCTCCTCCAAGTCCTCTTCTTTTTCCTTGGCTTCCTGTTCTTCCTTCTGCTCTATCTTGTCCTTCACTTTATCTACTGTCTCATGGACTTCATCCAAGAGCTTCTCCACTTGAGACAACCTTTCTCTTAGCAGCCGGTTGTCTTCCTCTTGCTCTTCTACTTTTTTAGCTAACTCTGCATTAGTCACCATGGTTCTTTCCTCTGGTGTGTTCTCTCCTACTGACTTAGTGGGATACAACATCAATCACAAGCCTTGATCAAACGTTGCTCTGATACCCATATGGTGCAAGTGTGCTCCAAGGTTTGCTTGCACCAACTTATTAGAAGACTTCACTCTGCCTTCCACCAAGAACCTGACCACTTCTAGGCTCTGTTTTGACTTAGATAATTAACTAAGCCTTGCTCTAACTCTGTTACAAGAGTTTCAATCCTTGTGCTTAACCTTAAAGGACTTAACACCATCCAATTTTGCAACCTTCTTTCCAACACCTAGAGGAGTCTAGGTGCCAACTTCATCATCTTGCTTGAACTGATTGCAGGGGAGTTGGAGACACTGTTTCCTTGCATTTCACATCCACTTGAATCCATTTTGGAGGATCTTTAGTCTTCAATCCACCCGATCTCAAGAAATTGCTTTGGTGAGGCTTATTTCCTAGTAGCCCTTACCAGTCACTTTTCTACCCTTCTTGCTTAAAATTGACAAACAACCTAGCAAATAAAAGACACTTTCAGGAACCCTTTTCAGTCCTTGAAATGTTTCATAGGGTGTCAGACCTCTGTCTCAACCGTACGGTGGTTTCCTACAAACAAGGGAAAAAGGGCTAATTGACCTAATTCTTAGGGTTTCAGTGCTTTCTCCTTCAAATTTACTTCTAATGGATTGATTGAAGTTTCAATCCCTTTGGCATGTAAAGACCTTATCTTACCCCACCTGTAACTGTACTTGTTCTGTACAGTGGTACCTTCCCCTGCCTAAGTTCTCCCAATTTTCTCTATCAAGCTCCTAACTGGGCTGTCCTAGCTCGCCTAGGGTTTGATTTTACAAATCTTTACTCCATTCCCTACACTTCCTACTACTAAATATTTACAAGTGTGTGGCTCCCCTTCCATATCCTACTAGTCTCAGGAGGATCCCGTGGACAAAGTTTATGGGGGAGCCATTCTAAATCTCACTGCTCAAAACAGAGAAAACAAACACTCTACACTCTAATTTATGAATTAGAAACAACAAATCTACACTGAACAACCTGAATACAAGATGAATCTTACTCAAAACTATCCAATGAACACAAAAACATTGATAAAATTGTATATACAATGCCTTTTATACCACTGTTTCTCAAAGCACTCGGGTAAACATAGAAAATACAACCAATCTCTATTTCTTCAAAACCAAAATTTGATTACAAAGCATTCTAACTACTGTTTACGAGCCACACCTCTACTTAGATGCCTTTGCCACATTTCAAGGGGAGTAGATCGATCCCACACTCCTGATTTCAAGGGAATCCAATAACTAAGTTGCATGCAATTCCACAAATGTTGCCATGCAACTTTTACAACATTCTTGCAACTATCACCATGTCATGATCCTAAATCTTAGGACCTCTCCCTCCTTGATTCCGAGCAACCAACATCTTAACTGCCTCTTGGCATCTTCTAACAATAGGGATGTGGTTATAACACAATTAAAACTTAACCTTCCAACATAAACTGTCCAAAGCTAAATAAAGCAACATTTATCAACAATGATTAACTAAGATGAAATTAGTCCTAATGACTAACTCACCACGCACAAACAAGACCTTCTAAGGTCCAATCCTAAACACTCTAATACCCTGACTTGGCTAAGGTCAGGTACAAGCCAAAATTGCAACATAACAAACTATCTGGATGACAATAATCTATGGACATTATATTTTGATGGCACCAAATGCAAAGCTGGTTTTGGAGCAGGTGTTCGACTAGTATCCTCAATAGGGTTAGAAACCCTCAAGGATTTTCGTTTCCAGTTCCCATTCTCCAATAATGATGCATAATATGAAGCCTTGGTACATGGTTTGTTCCTTGCAGAACAGATGGGTGTAAAGAGAATACAGACATTCAAAGATTCAGAGTTGGTTGTGAGCCAATTCGGTGGGCAAGAGACTGCCAAAAATATAAGAATGAAGTCATACAAACACAAGATATGGGATTTGATTGAGAGCTTTGAGGCTTTTAACATTCAGGTTATCCCACATTGACAAAACGATGTTTCTAATCAAATGAATTTGATTGGTGCACAATTTGAACCGATCTTTGATTCTACAATGAAATAGAATGCAGTATAGATCATCGTCTGATCAGAAGTTCCTGACAATGATCATAACTGAAAAGTATTTGAGGACGATGTTCAAATCACCAATTTTTAACAAAAATCAGGAAAGGCTCTTGACCATTCATAGTCCGAAGTTGGGCCTTATGAAAGGAAAGTACTCTAGTTAAAAGGCAATAAGCTTCCTCGAGGTTTAATCTCTCTTGAAAATATTTTTGACTGTGGGGATGCAAGAAATAACAAACAAAGGCTCATTGTGGATGAGAAAGATTATGAAGATATCGATGTCAGAAGTGACAAAAAATTAAAAGTCGAAAGGGGTGTTCCATAGAAGGACAAGGAGAGATTAAAGGGGCTATGTTCTAAATACGACAAGGTCGTAGCTTGGACCAATGACAATCTGAGAGGATATGATCCTGGCATAATTCAACATACTATTGACTTAGTAGAAGGTTCGAAGCCTGTCCGACCAAAGTAAAGGCCTGCCAATCGAAATGTCAAAGAGTTGATGGAACAAGAGCTCACCAAGTTAATTGAATCAAGGATCATATATCCGATGAAGCATTCTACTTGGATGTCCAATCTTGTGCTAGTTCATAAAAAGAAAGATGATATTTGACTCTGTGTCAATTTCAAGGATTTAAACAAAGCCTTGCTAAAAGATCATTACCCTTTGCCATCAATGGAGCAGATTCTATAGGTTGTGGCCATATCAAAAAATGTTCTCATGGCTCGATGGTTTTTTTAGATATAATCAACTATATGTAAAAGAAGGAGACCAGCACAAAACAACGTTCACTACTAAGTGGGGAACATATGCATACTCAAAAATTCCCTTCGAACTCTCCAATGCTGGTGCAACTTTTCAACGAGCAATAGATATCACTTTTAGAGGTTTAATTAATCAGATTATTTTAATATATCTAGATGACCTAATAGTCTTTTGAAAATCAAAGGATGATCACTTTAATCATCTGGAGAAGGTTTTCCAGAAGTGTCAACAGTTTAGGATTTACTTAAATCCCAAAAAATGTGTTTTCGGGGTACCCCAAGGCAAGCTACTTGGTTTTGTGGTATGAAAGGAAGGAATAGTGATAGATCCTGAAAGGGTGAAATCTATAATGGAGTTACTGCTACCAGTCAACCAAAAGGGGCTGCAGTATTTTTTGGGGAAGATTAATTTTGTTAGTCGATTCATTTCAGACTTTGCATGCATCGCGAGACTTATTATGCTGATGCTTAAAAATAATCTAATATTCAAATGGACCCCTGAAGGCAAGACGACTTTCAAGCAGATAAAGGAAACCATCTCCATGACCTTAGTGTTAGCTAACCCAAACTTCTCCAAGGATTTCTTGCTCTACGTCTACAACGGCTAGTACAACATAGCTTCAGAGCTCACTCAAAAGGACGAAGATAATAGCGAATAGCATCCCATCACATTCCACTCTAGGACTCTCAAAGGATATGAAGCCAAGTACAACTTTTTTGAGAAACGTGATTTTGCTATTGTTAAGAGCCTAAATAAATTTCAACACCTGGTATTGGCCAATAGAATCACCATTCTTGTCACTGATCCCAGCATTTAGGAATATATCACTAAAGGCGAAATAACTGAGGAAAGAGCCAACTAGATCACCAAGATCCTAGAATACGATGTGGATATTAGACCAACCAAGCTAGTTTGGGGAAGAGGTTTGTGTGAATACCTTACACAAGAGTTAAGTTCTTTGGAGAAGGAAGAAACTGACCAGGTAACTTACATAAACCAATTCGAGTCCGACGAATCATGGGTGGCTGATCAGACACAATATATGCAAAAAAGGTAGTACCCGATCAACATTTTTCCTCATAAAAGGTGATACTACCGAATGCAAGGCACCATGTATGTAATAATTGAAGGAATCTTGTTTAAAAGGAATTATGATGCTGTCCTGCTCCAATGCTTAAATAGGTCACAGGCGGAAAGAGTTTTGAATGAATTTCATAGCAGTCTTGAGGGCGAACATTACTCAACTAGGACTACCACTTTGAAAATAATGTGGGCAGGATATTACTAGCCTTCCATGTTCTCCGAGGCACACCATCTGGTGCAAAGGTGCACTCAATGTCAATATTTTGTTGGCAAACAAAAGAATTCCTCCATTCCCTTAAACATGATTGTAACCAAGGAGCCCTTTTCTCAATGGGATTTGGATTTCATTGGAATGATAAATCCTATTTCCAACGTAGGCCATAAGTGGATACTTATGACAACTAACTATTTCACAAGATGGATGAAAGCCATTGCTTTAAAAAATGCTACAAAAATTGAAATTGTCAATTTTCTTAAGGAGTTGGTGCAAGGTTTGGTTCACCAAAAACCATCATATCTGACAACGTGCGAGATTTCATGGGATCTATAATGTTAGATTTCACTCTCAAGCATGGGGTCTACCTCAAGAATTCATCAAATTATTGGGTATGTGCAAGATTATGATGGGCCAAAAAGTGGCAATATGATGGGTATGTGGCTGACGACTATTTTCTTACCCAAAATTGATGAAACTAAAAGGGTTTTTAAAGGAGATTCTCAGCTTTCCACCGATATAAATTATGCTTTATTTTGAATTTAATAAGTAATTATTTTTCATTTTCTATTCAAATTACGACGAAAGTCCTAATTGATAGGCTAATTGAAAAACATCTATAGATTTCAAATGGTATCACATTTTTTAAATCCAAAACATGCATCACATTCTATGCTTCACATACTATAGGATTAAAAAAAGAAAAATTGAATTTCATGAAGTTTGACCAAGTTAAGGCGGTTAGACATACAAGTTTTTATATTTTTAAAAAATTGTAATAAAAATTCATAATTAATTATTTACTTGGAAAAAATTACAAAAAATATGCATCACAGGGCATGAGTCCTCTACTTATATCTAAAATATTATAAAAAAATATTATTATTTTATTGTGGTTAGGGTGGTTAGACAGACACCTACTTCTTATTTTTTCCCTAAAATTTAAGTACTGCATTGAAATTTCAAATTTTCACCAAATAGATTTAAAAATAAAAAATCCTAGTAGTTTAGAAACTAAATTCAATTTTCTACAGATTCTATTGTTACATATTTTTGAAAAAATATAGATAAATTATTCAAATTCTTACGTCAAGTTGCCTAACTCTGATTTTTCTAATTTTTTTGCCACTTAAGGGCCTGTTTTTTCCATGATGATCCTACACATACCCTATTACCCGCAAGGAAACGGGCTAGCAGAATCAACCAACAAAAATCTAATAAGGTTAATCAAGCACATTGGGTCAAAAAGACAGAGGGAGTGGCACAAGCACCTACAAGTTGCTCTATGGGCCGATAGGATTACACCCAAAAAAATCTTGAAGGCTTCCTCTTATGAGCTAGTATATGGAAAGGAGGTGGTTTTACCTATTTCTATAGAGATTCTGACATTACAACTGATAAAGGCTTTGGAAATCGAAGAAAGTAGTAGGATGGAAAAAATCCTAAACCTTGAAGAAAAATGGGAAAAATCCTATGAAGCCATGATCGATCGCCAACAGATAATTAAATGATGGTTCGACAAAAAGGCCTCCAACCCAGATTTTAGGGAGGGGAGCCTAGTGTTAAAGTATGAACACACTACAAAACCAGAGCAACATGCAAAATTTGAAGCCCTATGGAAGGGTCCCTTCTGCATCAATGCATGTAAAGAAAAGAATGCATATGAGCTAGAAGACATGGATCGTAACGTTTTGGATATACCAGTAAACAATATTCATCTAAAATTGTTTCATTAACGTACACACAATCTTTTTATGAAATTTTTCTTAGTTATGTACCATATGTAATTTTTTTGTAAAATACGTTTAGTTTTGTGAATAAAGCCATGAGAATAACACAAGGAAGAAGCAAAAGTGTATTATATATTATATTTATTGAAAAAATTACAATATAGTACAAGCCTGAGGCTCTGAGAAGCTTGAAGCTTTCTCTAGTGAACCCAAAAAAGGGGGTATAGTGTAGAAAGGAAAAAGGAGGCACACTAAAAAGATACAGTAAATTTAAAGCCTCCAGGACATTGCTAGGCAGTCAAAACGACACTTCGTCAGTTTCTTCTTCTTCTTCTTCAACAAGGTGGGAAAGGGGGGTCAACACACAACATGGGAAAGCTCAACACACCAAGGACCTCAGTCCTCATTCCCATGACTATAAACCAGGTTTTTAAAATGCTTTTTCTAGTCCAGCCCTGGAACACACTCCACGTTGATCTCCATCAAAAAGAAGGTAGCTGCAAGATGAGACAATGAGCGATGCCTCTCAAGGTCCATGGTTCAAAAATTGGTAATGAGAGGCAGCCATACCACGTCCTCCCCATAGTCAACGTGTCTACAAAGGTACATGATGTTCATAATACCACCACCAGGAATGGCCACTTGCACAATTTCACCAAGCCTGTCTAGATACAAAGAGTCAAACATGGTATGACACAACTCAATTATCCAAGGATTGGATATATCCAAGTAGAGAAGGGAGGCCACAAAGCAGGAGGCGACATTGGAGTTACAAAGTGAATGGTTCTTGTCCTTCACATAGTCCTTGTTGAGCACCCACTTGATGCCACCCTAGTGAGACGATCGTTCTTCCTCGCCTAGTGCTTAATTTGGTCGTTGGTAATTTCACCCATGAAGAAGTATTGTGGTATTCGTGGCAAGAGCTTAATGGGAGTGCCTAGGCCAGACGACATGATAGCAAACAAACTAAAGCTAGCGAAACAGGATACAACGAAGAAGGCTTGCTAACTAAAAAGATCTTTTAAGGTGAACATTTCGCTAAGGTGGCATTGCTATTTATAGAAAAGGGCGTGCTGACGAGCTCAACCAATAGAAAATTCGTCGCTTGTCGGATGATAATGAAAAGTATCAAAGCAACTGGAAGGAGAGAGATTTATTATACGAATAAATCTATCATCAAGCCTGGAGAAATAAATTTGGGCATTGGGAGTAAATGCTTGCATATGCTAATCGCTACCATGTGTCCATTGCTGTCATCAACGCCAACTTGCTTATTTATGCAAAAAGACAATTAACGTTCTAAGTCTTGAAAAATTAAATAAGCACATCTTTTTGAAGTACCTTACACTACTTGAGCACGCTTCCCATGGCTAGAAACACGCTTTCTAAAAAAATAAAGCTTATTTGTGAAAGAAGTGACGAGGAGAATGTACTAATTCCATTGTCGCTGCAATTTTGGTATTCCAGAGGGATACAGATCCAAAATACACACGTATTGCCTCGGTGGTAGCATTTAGTAAGCCAAAGCTAACGACAGTGCCTTAATGCATGTATGTGCGAGAAAATTGAATGCACTCAAAAGTAGTTTTGCTGAGAAAAGAAATGCAAATAGCCATTTCTCCGAGTAAGCTCTCTGCAACTTTTCAGTACAACAATGGTAGAAGCATCGACTTTGGGAAGAAAGGTTGGACCCTCGTCTAAAAAGCCAGACTATGCCTTGATAATTTTGGGAAGGAGTCATTTGCAAATTCCTCGGTGTCGAAAGAACGACATTTTTCCCATACCAAGACAGTGCAAGTAGGCGAACATACAAAGGAGGCCATGTTAGATTTTGCAGACAACATTTTTGACCCACAGGTGGAGGCAAACCCCAAAATCCTAAGGGAAGGGGCTTTTCAAAGAATGATGAAACATGAGGCAGTTGAAGGTTTTTCTTCATGGTTTTGGAATTGTGGTTTGCCACAATTTATGTTGCCTACTGTACATCCATGCCCATAGCTAGTAGATGCATGTTCCAGGAGGTTCGACAAAGAAAAAGGAGTTATAGTCGGTAGTAGAATAAGGGTTACAATAAATGCAGTAGCTATTTGGGATATGTTATGTATCCCTATAGACTGGGTTACTGAGAGTTTCAACTAGGAAGCTATGGAAGAGTTCTGGAACACCAGAACTAGAAAATTGGCCTTTTATGAGGATACAACTGAGGAGAAGGTAGAAGGAGGTCAAATCCTCTTCCCTATATCACACGGGAAATTCGGAGCATATCTTCAAGCCATTTTTGTAATGTTGACCTATGTCTATGGTCACGATGATGATAGAGGGGTTCATCCTTTTTAGATGGGCTTGACCATTATGCTAAAGAAAGAAAAAATCCAGAATATTATGATTTCATAGAAATAATAGTAGAAAAGATTCTGAAACAATTGAAATTATGACACTGAATGCAAATTCAGGTACTCTTCTTTTCTGGTGCATCTGATTTTACACCAAAACTCTGAGTTCCTTGAGAGGCACATGCCATTTTTTAGGTTTGATGTAAACGGGTCATACCGATTAATTTTGGTCTAGACCCATGTGCTTTCAAAGACATGGGATTATTTTAGTTTGTAGAGAGTTTTATGAGGCCAGTGCTCCTAGACTTGTCCCCACACCTTCTAGGACGTTTCTCTTCTAAGGTCTTGCGATGGATGAGGACCTTGTAGACCCCGGTGGATTATTTTTTGGGAGATGAATTCACATTCATCAGATTTCATGGTTTCCTCAAGGAGCCTTTCAGGCTCCCCAAATTTGTAATATATAGGGTTTTTTATTTGGAGGCATGTCGTCATTTAACTATTGTTGACGATGTCTATGGCGTTGGAAGGCACAAGACATGGCTTTACTTGACTCCTCTCATCGTTGCCAACAACTAGGTAACATTGATGAAAAGAAAGGAGCAAAATGTGCTTACAAGCAAATTGGCGCACTTGGGCCTAGTTCTCATTTGTGACACATGTGATTACAATTTGACAAGGAACCTCCCAACTTTGAGGCATAGGAGTTGGGGGTATTTTGAATCAAGAAGGAACCCAACCGAAGAAAGGCCAAAACTGTACATTGACTTGGCCCACATACCATTCAACCAACCACCATGGCTTGACTTTTATTTCAAGACGACGGAATATCATCCGAGCCTTCCGATAGGCAGGTCCCTAAATACACAGCTAAAGTGCCTAGGGTGGTCGGAGAGAAAGAGGGCAGAATTTTGGAGGTTCCAAGAAAAAATGAGGTGCCTCAATGCCATGTATGGGGAGCTCTAGCCTCATGATGAAAAGTTTGATGAAATTTATGATAAAGATCTTGACACTGAGGATAGTAATCCTGAGACCAATTAGGAGATTGAACAAGGAGAGCTTCCACTCTACACTTCTCAGCCTCAGGAGCCCAACAAAGGAAAGGGGTCGAAATGGAAGGACCCACAAGTTACACCCTTTGTCAGCGCCTGAGGAAAAGGAAAGTGATAGAACAAGGGTTGGATTGAGATAATCACAATCTCAATGCTTTGGGGTTCCGTTGGACAATCTCTTGGTGTTTCGCTCCACCACTCAACCTATAGGTCCTAAAAGTGGATAGGCACCCCTGGTTACTTGCCAACCCTGCTATCAATTCCAGTTTGCTGCTGCTAAACAATTCTTGGTGCTTGTTTGCCAGTTTGCTGCCTCCAAAGAGTTTTTAATGCTCTTCCTCATACACTCAATCTATCCCTTATTTCTAATAAAGACTAGTAAGCCTCTAACTTCTTCCCAATTTGCATGCAGGGGTGTACATGGATTTTAAAGGCTTTAGAACAGTCATGGAAAGGTTCTTGCACAAGCTCAAAACTCCTTCCTTCCATATCTTCCTTCATACCATAGCTTAGGGTTTGGAGTGGCTACAGGAATTAGACCTCTTCAAACAAAGGAAAACTCTCCTCACTTCCTCCTTTCACCTTATCAAGCCAAGTCTGCTTCTGACACTTTATTCCAATCTGTAGCACAAGAAATTTCTAGGTTCTTGGACTGTTTTCTTGTTTCTAGCCTCCAGATGGCAAACCAAAGGCTCTACACTTGTTCCATCCTTGGTGAAGGCTTCTACAAACACTACACACTCTGCTCTGTCAGAAATTTAACACCCCTGCTACGTATGGACTGTACAAAGAAAGTCTTTTCCCAACCGGGCACCTTTTGGTCTCGCCTAGGAAAAGATTTCAAGCATGCTCTGAAAACTCTAATTTCTTCCTACTATTTAACTATGTACAAAAGAGGAGCTTGGCCACATTCCTAATGAGTCCATGATTGCTGGGACAGGAAGAATGCAGCCTAAGTCTCCATTATTACCAGTTTCAAACAAAACAGCAATAAGAGAAAAAAAAACAAGGAATTTACAAGAACAGAAATCAGGGATGGAATCACTACTTAAAGTGCCACAAAATAAATTCAAAATGATTCACTACATGCTTGGTAAGCCTGCAAAATGTTTTATTCAATTCATATGACTGCTGTACCAACGCAAAAACCAGGAAAATCAAATCTGCTCACAAAAAAAATGTTGTTTTCTCCTTATTTTTCACAACTGCCATCACCAAAATACCACACATCTGCTCAAAATGTCGGGCTCCTTCCCAAACCGAAAAAAATCAGTTAGGTTTAAAACTCGAGCTCAAAAGTGGCCAAAAATCACGCGTTTGAAAACACACTGTGTTTTCGAATTTCAGCCAAAACTTCAGGAAACGCCTACAAACTGATTCCTAATTTATTCAAAATTAAACCTAAACTTCAAGAAGGTCCCCTTACACCTTATCAATGGTGTATGATACAATTACAAAACAAAACAAAAATATTAAGAGCAAAACATTAAAATTACGCTTGTATTCAAGTAGGTGCTCCTGCACCATTCTCCCCCTCTCAGCACAAAGATCAAGGACTGGAAGGTGGTATTAGTTTCAGGTCAATGCCAAGCTTCTTGAATTGATCCTCTTGTACCCATGTAGCCTCTGAGTCAGGTTTGCTCTTCCACTTGATAAGGTGCTCCATGTATACCTTATTCCTTGTTGCTTTCTTCACCCTGGACTCCAAGACCTTCTCTGCCTGAGCTTTCTCTTGACTTGGAAGGGGTATATTGCTGATATCTTTAAAGATTTCCTGATTGTTTTGAACTTCATCATTGACTGTACCCTTGTATCTGATCAAATCAGCAACGTTGAAGACTGGAGATATGCCCAAATCCGATGGAAGTTCCACTTTGTATGCATTCTTTCCATACTTAGCTATCACCTTGCATGGTCCTACCCGTTTCATTTGCAATTTGGTGGACATCCCCTTCTGTAATCTGGATTTGTTGAGGTGAACCATCACATAATCACCCACCTGGAACTGCACATCTCTTCTTGTCTCATCAACTTTGTCCTTCAACTTTTGTGTTGCTGCTGTGATTGTTTTCTTAACCTGCTCATGAATCTCCTTCATGGTTTGAGTGAAGTCTTCTGCATGTCCACTCCTATTCTCCATTGTTCCCAGGTCTCTGAGCTCACAAACTCCTCGTGGATGCATCCCATACACAACTTCAAATGGGCTTTTTCCTGTAGTTCTGTTCACACTATCATTGTATGCATATTCCGCTTGGGAAATCACCATATCCCAGGTCTGTCCATATTCCTTTGTCAAGCACCTCAATAGGTTACCTAACACTCTATTAACCACCTCAGTTTGACCATCGGTCTGAGGATGGTAAGCTGATCCAAATGATAAATTAGTTCCCAATCTGCTCCATAGTGTTTTCCAGAAATGACTCATGAATTTTACATCCCTATCTGAGACAATGCTCAATGGCAATCCATGGATTCTCACAACTTCCCTGAAAAAGAGATGGGCAATATAGCTTGCATCATGTGTAGTTTTGCAAGGAATAAAGTGACTCATCTTGCTAAATCTGTCCACAACTACAAAAACACTGTCAAAACCAGATTTAGTCTTGGGAAGACCCACCACAAAATCCATACTCACACACTCCCATGGTCTGTTCGGAATAGGCAAAGGCTGATATAACCCAGCATTGCTAGCTCCCCCTTTTGCTTTCATGCAAACAACACATTGTTCAACATACTTTCTGACATCTCGTGCTAACTTAGGCCAATAGTAAAACCTTTGTACCAGCTCTAAAGTTTTGTTAATACCAAAATGCCCACTAAGACTGCCATTGTGTTTCTCTTGGATCAGATTTTCTCTCATTGATCCTCTTGGGACACATAACAGATTGCCCTTGAATAACAACCCATTTTGCAATGTATACTCAGCATATTGACTGTGAAAATGATTTGCAAAGTCTGAACATACCTTGTAGGCTTCGGAAAAGTCTTCGTCATCACCATAGAGATCCTTAAAACTTTCCAATCCTATGCTTTTCAGCTGTATCTCTTGGACTGTCAACATCCTCCTGCTTAATGCATCTGCCACTTTGTTTTGCTGTCCCTTCTTGTGCTTAATGGTAAATGTGAAAGCTTGAATGTACTCCATCCATTTCAAGTGCCTATTGCTTAACTTCTCCTGGGTATTGATATAACTAAGTGCCTGGTTATCCGTGAAGACCACAAATTCTTTGGGTAGCAAATAATGCCTCCATTTCTTAAGGGACTGCACTAAAGCATAAATTTCCAGATCATAGGTGGAGTATTTTTGCTTAGCTTCATTGAGTTTTTCACTAAAGAAGGCTACAGGTCTACCTTCTTGACTAAGGACTCCTCCTACTGCTACTCCACTTGCATCACACTCAACTGTAAACAATTTATCAAAACTAGGCAATAACAAGATAGGTTGTGTTGCCACTTCTTTTTTCAACTTTTCAAACCCTTTATCAGCCTCTAGTGTCCATTTAAACTTTGTTTTCTGACCACCCTTGATTGTATCTAACACTGGTGCACATATACCACTAAAATTCCTTATAAACTTCCTATAAAACTGAGCCAAACCATGAAAACTTCTTACCTCAGTTGCTGTGGTTGGTGTAGGCCAGTTTAGGATTGCTTCTACCTTACTTGGATCCATCTTTAGCGTTCCTTGGGATACCACAAAGCCTAAATACACAAGCTCTTGTTTGAAGAACTCACACTTCTCAAGGTTGATTGCCAACTGTTCTTCTTGCAACCTTTTGAGTACCATCTCTACATGCTTCAAATGTTCTTCTGCTGTCTTACTGAAAATCAGTATGTCATCCAAGTAGACTACCACAAAAATCCCTGTGAAATCTTTAAGCACCTCATTCATTAGTCTCATGAACGTGCTAGGGGCATTCGAGAGGCCAAATGGCATCACTTTCCACTCATACAAACCATCATTTGTCTTAAAAGTTGTCTTCCATTCATCACCTTCCTTAATTCTGATTTGGTGATACCCGCTCTTAAGATCTAGCTTAGTGTAAAATTTTGCACCTCCAAGGCAATCCAATAAATCTTCAATCCTAGGTATTGGAAATCTATACCTAATTGTGATTCTATTTATTGCTCTAGAATCAGTACAAAGTCTCCACTTACCTCCTTTTTTTGTTGCCAAAACAACTGGGACTGCACATGGACTAATACTCTTTTGAATCAGACCTTGATTCAGCAACTCTTCCACTTGTCTTGCCACCTCTTTGTTCTGCTCAGGGGTCAGTTTGTATGCTGCTTTGTTAGGCAATGAGGCTCCAGGTATGAAGTCAATTTGATGACTTATTGCTCTCTTGGGTGGTAGAGTTGATGGTGTTCCATCACTCACAATGCTCTTATATTTTTCTAGCAGCCTTTGAACTGTTTCAGGTATGACTGTCTTCTCAGCCTTTTCTTCCTCTTTGGACTGCATTAGGACCACATAACCTTCATTCCCTTGGTGTAGATCCTTGATGAACTCTTTACCACTGCTCAACATGATATTAGGAACCTTGGACTGCCCTTCATCTTCCTCAATCAACGATTGCAGCTTGAAGGTTTTTCCATCCTTCGTGAACTCAATGGTGTTCTCCTTTCCATGATATACAACACCTCTATCATATTGCCATGGCCTACCAAGAAGAAGATGGCATGCATCCATGGGCAGTACATCACAAATCAGCTTGTCTTTGTAGCCTCCAATTGAAAATTCCACTGTAACCTGCTCATTCACTAAGACACTTTGCCCTTTATTCAGCCATGTGACTTTGTAGGGATTGGCATGAGGTACCTTCTGCAATTTTAACTTATTTACTGCCTCCTCAGATATTATATTGTCCGTAGAACCAGAATCGACAATAACCTTACATACCTTTCCAAGTATTTTGCACCTTGCTCGAAACAAAGCTCTCCTTTGCTTGGGTTCTTCCTTGACCGGTTGTCTGATCAGCACTCTATTAAACATCAGATTTTCACCTACTTCTGATTCTATGTGACTGATCTCAGGTGTCTTTACACTCATGGTGTCCTCTTGTGCATAAGCTACTCTTTTCTCATTGCTAGATGAAGCTTTCTCCGGGCATCTATAAGCTGGATGGCCTAGCTGATTGCAATTATAACACTTCATGGTGGCAAAGTAGGAGTTACTTCTGCCTGCTCCTCTTCCTCTGTTTGAACCCCCTTGAGGTCCTCTTCCTCTATTAAATCCTCCTCTTGATGAGGTTTCACCTCCATGCTCAGTAAGCTTTGATTCTCCTTGGCTTCTTTGGTCACCACCTCTTCCTTGGTAACCTCCACGCTGTCCTCTTTGATCTCTGCCTCTTCCTCTGCCCTTTGAGGACTGATCATGCTTCCTTTTATTCCTCTCTTCAATCTTAATAGCTAGCTGATAACATTGGTGGACTGTCTTGGGGCTGAGCAAAGCCATCTCTTCTTGTATATTCCACTTCAATCCATTTAGGTATCTAGCCACTTTTAGGCTCTCATCTTCTGCCACATTCGATCTCAAACAAAGCTTTTGAAACTCTTCTGTGTAGGTGTTTACATCTAGGTATTTTTGTCTTAAACTCTGCCTCTTCTTGTGGAGCTGAATTTCATAATCATCCGGCATATAAGCTTCTTTCACTTTAGCAACCATTCCTTTCCAGGTTGATATGGGCTGCTTACCTTGTTTCTCCCTTTCAGTCTAGACAAACTTCCACCAAGTTAATGCTGATCCTCTCAACCTTGACTTTGCAACCTTCACCTTTTGTGCTTCTGTAACTCCATCACATTCGAAGTGGTTCTCCATTCCTTCTATCCAGTCCATGACTAAGTCAGGTTCCATCTTTCCACTAAATAGTGGCACTCCTTCAAGTGATTTTCCACTCAAAGCTTTTAATGCCTTCAAGAAAGGCTCCTCCTTCAAGACGGGGTCAGGTTCAGGGGTCTTATCTTCCTCTGCAACCTCTTCTTCTTTTGGAATTCTTCCTTCAAACTGTGCACTCCTCACTGCTGCCTCAAGTTGAGCTATTCTTTCCCTCAACTGCTTATTGTCTTCTTCTTGCTCTTCAACCATCTTTGCCAGTTCTGCGTTGGTCACCATGGTGGAAGTATCACTTGACTCTATGTCTGACATGAAAGATTCCTTTCCCAAATCTTTAACCTGCTCTGATACCAATCTGATAGAACAAGGGTTGGATTGAGATAATCACAATCTCAATGCTTTGGGTTTTCATTGGACAATCCCTTGGTGTTTCGCTCCACCACTCAACCTATAGGTCCTAAAAGTGGATAGGCACCCCTGGTTACTTGCCAACCTTGCTATCAATTCCAGTTTGCTGCTGCTAAACAATTCTTGGTGCTTGTTTGCCAGTTTTCTGCCTCCAAAGAGTTTTTAATGCTCTTCCTCATACACTCAATCTAGCCCTTATTTCTGATAAAGACTAGTAAGCCTCTAACTTCTTCCCAATTTGCATGCAGGGGTGTACATGGATTTTAAAGGCTTTAGAACAGTCATAGAAAGGTTCTTGCACAAGCTCAAAACTCCTTCCTTCCATCTCTTCCTTCATACCCTAGATTAGGGTTTGGAGTGGCTATAGGAATTAGACCTCTTCACACAAAGGAAAACTCTCCTCACTTCCTCCTTTCACCTTATCAAGCCAAGTCTGCTTCTGACACTTTATTCCAATCTGTAGCACAAGAAATTTCTAGGTTCTTGGACTGTTTTCTTGTTTCTAGCCTCCAAATGGCAAACCAAAGGCTCTACACTTGTTCCATCCTTGGTGAAGGCTTCTACAAACACTACACACTCTGCTATGTCAGAAATTTAACACCCCTGCTACGTATGGACTGTACAAAGAAAGTCTTTTCCCAACCGGGCACCTTTTGGTCTCGCCTAGGAAAAGATTTCAAGCATGCTCTGAAAACTCCAATTTCTTCCTACTATTAAACTATGTACAAAAGAGGAGCTTGGCCACATTCCTAACGAGTCCATGATTGCTGGGACAGGAAGAATGCAGCCTAAGTCTCCATTATTACCAGTTTCAAACAAAACAGCAATAAGAGAAAAAAAAACAAGGAATTTACAAGAACAGAAATCAGCGATGGAATCACTACTTAAAGTGCCACAAAATAAATTCAAAATGCTTCACTACATGCTTGGTAAGCCTGCAAATGTTTTATTCAATTCATATGACTGCTGTACCAACGCAAAAACCAGGAAAATCAAATCTGCTCACAAAAAAAATGTTGTTTTCTCCTTATTTTTCACAACTGCCATCACCAAAATACCACACATCTGCTCAAAATGTCGGGCTCCTTCTTCCCAAACCGAAAAAAATCAGTTAGGTTTAAAACTCGAGCTCAAAAGTGGCCAAAAATCACGCGTTTGAAAACACACTGTGTTTTCGAATTTCAGCCAAAACTTCAGGAAACGCCTACAAACTGATTCCTAATTTATTAAAAATTAAACCTAAGCTTCAAGAAGGTCCCCTTACACCTTATCAATGGTGTATGATACCATTAAAAAACAAAACAAAAATATTAAGAGAAAAACATTAAAATTACGCTTGTATTCAAGTAGGTGCTCCTGCACCAGAAAGAGGAACTGAAAGTCCCCAAAGTGATCCATCGTGGGTACCAAAGGCCAAGATTCATCTACATCGACTGCTAGGGGATCAAAATCTACCGATTTTACTCATACAAAGAGGAGACAAGTCCAAGACTTAGGTGGGCCCAGTGCAACAGCCATGGGAGAAGAAGAAGTGGAGTCTGCTCCACCAGGATATTCGGATTCGATGACCCAGTTAAGTATTGTTCCCCCTCTTCTTTGTGCCTCTGCATCTTTGGTTGTTCCTCCACCCCCTTCTGCTGAAAAGAGTCCTCCGTTTGTGGATTATGATCTTTTTGTTCTAAATGAACCCCCCACCATATTCAACAATGATCCCCATGAGGAAATCCTGTGCGCTGAGCAAGCATCATTCGCATCGACCACGATTGATTCTTTAATCACCCTGTCGAAGGCCCCGTTGAAAAAGATGAAATGTCCATATTCCTAATTTCATCGAATCCATCTGCTTTTGGGAAAATCTCACTTTTTTCGCCCACTTCCCCTTTTACTTCGATGAGTTTTCCTGCTCTACAATCTTTGTATGGAATCCCACTATTTTGAATGATAACACTCCCCTTTGCCTCTCCACATCTCCTTCCATCACCCTATTCAGTCTCCCTCCAAGTGCTTCCATTGCTGCACAGAACATCGACACCCCATAGAGTCTTTGAGGTCATTTCGATGCAACAAAGCAGGCCCGACAGGCTAGAAAATAGAAACTACAGATTAAAAAAGTGGCACAACTAGCTACTAAATAGAAATCTTCTGGTATCCAAGCTAGAGGGAGAAATGTAGATAGAGGATTACAACATCCGGGCTATGGGCCTGGACTTAAATGAAACTCACCCACACGACAAGGTAGTTCTAGCTAAGGCCACCTATAAGGTGGTCTATACTGATTATGAGAAGCTGGAAAAGAAATTGAAGAAGTGCGAGGCTGAGCTGGTAAATGTAAAGGACACTGTGAGTAGGCTATAGGGGAAATCAAGGGTAAAGATTTCAAGATGGCCTACATAAGACAAATACAAGATAAGCAAGGGGAAACGACTAAGTTGCTTGAAGAGGCCCAAAGTGAACAGATCTAGCTTTATGTCAAGATTGAAAAGTTAAAGATTGAGCTTTCTACTAAGAACCAAACAAATACAGAGTACCAATGTATTCAAGAAAACATGCAGAAGGAGTTGGACAATGTCTGATCTTGAGCTTCTAACAATCTACGAAAAGTCAAAGAGAAGACAAAGAGGGTGAAGCAAGAGATCGAATCTGCTTTGCAGGCTCGTGATCAAGAGGTCAGAAGGTTGAAATCCAAACTAACAAACGCCAAGCTCCAAGAGAAGAATCAGATGGAGGAGAATATAAGGGCAAGAGAAGGTCAGCTCCATTAGGAATTAGCTGCTGTGCAAGGACCTGGGACCCTCCTGATATTGAAAAGATTGATATCTACGCATTGGGAAATAATCATGGTTGTGGTTTCCATTCTCAAGCTAGTCCTATAGTTTCTAAGGGATGCTTGGGAATTAAACGAGAAGGTTAGCCTAGTGGCTGACCAAATTTTGCAGATTTATGCTCCCTAGGTTGCAGAGATGGAAAACCTGATTTCTAGGTTATGCAAGGTCACTGAAGAAGCTCTAAGAGGCATGGAAATTCTGGATCAGAGGGTTGTCTCAAGAAAAGCAAGTGAGTTCGTCAATTGCTACAAGGTCACAACAAAAAGCAAAGAACGCTAGGTAGTGTTGAATAGAAGGGTTGATGAAATCAAAAAGGATTTCAATGTTCTGCTTGACTTTGGTTTTCCCTCCCTTTTCTCACCAGATGGAGAGGCGCTATCAGTCAAACAAATCATGGACATTTGCAATTAGACAAAAGGTCCAGACTTCTGTAGAGCTCTTAGGTTTAATCCCATCGCCCACTGTTGACGAAATTGAGAGGGAGATCTTTCCCCTTTCTTGGCTCTATTACCACCTTGGGGCTATTTCATCAAGATGGGGAGTTGTTTCTTTTAAAGAAGTTTTTGAGTTGGATCAAGCATACTAGATCCTTCGCACTCTCATCCGACCCACTGATTTGGATTGGGAAGTACAACACTCCACCTTCCTCAAACTCCAAGAGTTTCCAGAGCTCTAGGTTCGCGCCTCCGCAAGCAAAGGCCCCTTGTGACTTGCCAAAATTGTAAAGCAAATTTTGCTTTTTAAATCTTTTGGGTTTTCGACTTTTACCTTTTTTAGCTTCGGGAAGAGTTTGCATTTAATGAAAAGAAGATTGCTCCAAAAAGTGTGCAATGCACCATGTGGTGGCTGCATGGCTTTTATATATTTCTTTTCTCTTGAGCGCGAGATGAGACACGTGTCATCTTGGTGGGGTTTTTCTCCAAATCCATTCTCTTAGTTTTGAGATTGCCGGTCCACTCGACATGTCATCTATTCATCCAAGTAGTTGTTATTTTTGCGGAAGGGTCTCTTTGGACGGAGTTTGTTGAAAAGCAGTGGATGTCTTGTCTTTAGGGTGGAACCTTCGAGTCAGAACCATCAATTTGTATGATTGATCGATTAGATTTTTGCTAGACTGTGTTCTAGATCCGATTGTTTTCAGATTGCAATCTTTGCTAAATATCTAAGTCATTAATAAAGTAGTTGGGACTTAATGAGAAAAGATTGTTGCGATCTAATAAAGATCTAAGATCGGATCGTGGGCTATCAGGTGCAAGCATCTGGCAATTTCTGCTTTTGGAATGTTGATCTAGCGGTGTTCTGTTCTTCCAGCTATAAATAGAGGTCGACAACATATGCAAATAAGTTTTTTTTTAAAGTTTTAGAGATATTTTTCAGAAGTAGAAAGTTTTACAAGGCACTGCTATTCTTTGGCATGTTGTATTTTTAATTCAAACTATCATCGGATTGGCATCCAACCTTTATTTTTCAGTTCATTTGATATTAAAGTTTGATCTATTTAGAAGAAATCTTTGAAACTGTGCATGTTATGGCCTTTATCAAGTTCCCTCTTTATGTTTTCATTCGTGTGAAAAACATTGTGTTAAGCTTACTTTGGTAGTTCGGGTAGCCAATTTTCGTGCTGTAAGCTTCTATGTTGAATGATAGCTTTCGGAAATTGGATTATGTCTGTTGAACTTTTCCATTTTCTTTAGGGGTTGTTATTTTTCATATTATGTCATAAAAAGTGGGAGGGTTTATGCAATTTCTGGATATTTCTATTAACTTTTGGAGCTTTCTTATGTTTGATCGGAGCTTAATGAGTGCTTCTCGCAGGGAGATTTGAAAGACTACACTGTGCTTTTACTTAGCCTTTGTTGTTAGTTCTCTTCTCAACAATGAAGGGTTTGTGGCATTTTGTATCTATTATATCATTCATAGAAATTAAGTTGAGGTTTGAAATGTTATAAAAGCTTCAAGGTGCATCGCCATTTTCATGTTTTATTTGTATTTCCTTCTACCTTTTCTCCCAACACAAAGAAGAGCTGGCTTTCTATAAATATCCCAAAGGTATTCAGTGAGGCGCAAATTAGTCCCCCACTGGTCGAATTTTCCATAAGGCTATCAGAGAGGCACAATATTTGATGGTCAACACTTAAATTTATACATATATGTTGTATATACAGTATATGTACATGTACATACACACACACACACACACACACCCACACATATATCTTATTACCGGTTTTAAAATAGTTTTTTAGGGTTTCAATTGAAGATTTAGGTTTAAAAATAGAACAATTAAATATATACATGTATGTATAAACATGCATACATACATAAATACATATAGACACATATACATAGATACATTTTAGGGTTAAAAATAGTTAAACATTTTAGGGTTGTAATAGATATTTATTTTTGCCACGTGTACATGGACATTTATATTTGGCACATGTGTACATGGATGTATGCATGTGTGTGTATCTTATTACTAGTTTTAAAATAGTTTTTAAGGGTTTCAATTGAAGATTTTAGGGTCAAATATATATATATATATATATATATATATATATATATATATATATATATATATATATATATATATATATATATATATAAACATGCATACATACATATATAAACATATAGACACATAAACATAGATACATTTTAGGGTTAAAAATCTTTAAACATTTTAGGGTTGAAAATAGATACTTATTTTTGCCACGTGTACATGGACATTTATATTTGACATATGTGTACATGGATTTATGTGTATGGATATTTATATTTATGGTTATGGGAATTTACGGTATGTATGTATGTACATGTATATTGATACATACATACATACAATATATATGTACACATGTATATATGTATATGTTTATATGTACATATATCTTTATGATTGTATGTTTATGTATACATACAAATGTTTGTGTGTATGTATATATTTATGTACACGTGTGTGTATATACATATATATATGCATCTAGATATATGTGTGTGTGTGTGTGTGTGTATGCATTTCTCTCTCTCTCTCTCTCTATATATATATATACATTTGGATGCATAGACATACACATATTTATGTATGCATGAATACATGTACATATATGCATGCAGACACACACATACATACATATATATACATAAATATACATAAATATAAATACACAAACACACATATATATACATACATACATAGATACATACTGTAACATAAAAAATTGTCACCCTTGACAATTTCACACTAGGTTTAGCTCCCCCCTATATGCTTGGACCTAATTATTGAAGGTTGTCGTCACTAGCAAGTGGGGTACATTTACCTACAAAAGGATGTCTTTTGGTCCAATCAATGCTAGGTGACTTTCCAAAGAGCCATGAACATAGCATTTAAATGACTAATTGGTAAGTGTATTATTATTTATATGAATGATTTGAGTGTCTTTTCTAAAAATAAGACAAATCACATTTCAAATGACCTTTTTATTTTGACGGCTCTTATTTTGACATGAGTCTTGCCCATTTTAGTGAGATTAGTAATAGATGCTCCTAATTATGACTATTTTTTATTTTGGTAATAGAGGCCTCCTCTTCTTGGAGCATCTTGATATTAGTCTTGTGTTGAGTTCTATTGCTTTCACAATCTCCTCAAATGATCTTGGTTTTGATCATGTTTATATTCTATTTCATTTGAATTTAAATGTCAAAGATTATTTATATTTTAAAAGAGATTTATAGACTTGAATGGATCATTTTTTATGTCTTTCTTTGAACCCCTAAATATGATTTAACCCCTAAAACAAAAAGATGGAACCCTATAATATTAATGTTGTATTGGTCTTAAAATCCTTGAACTTAATTAGACAAATTAATAGACCTAGACTACCCTTTAGATGACCTTAAAAGCCTTTGAATTAGCTTCAAATTTCTTAATAGACCTAGACTACCCTTTGGATGGCCTTAAAAGCCTTTGGATTAGCTCCAAATTTCTTGGAGTAGTGATACAAACTTTTGCTTTGGTTGAATCGAGGTCCCAACATGACCAAAATCCCTTAAGATACATTATCTATGCTTAAAACAAGCCTGATTTGCATTTAACACCTTTGAGAACTATGCTAGGAAGGGAAGGTTCAAATTCAAAGTCGGTAAGAGCAACAGCCTGATCTGCAATCATATGGTAGCAGACGAACCTCAGCCAATGAGAATCCTCCATTAGCCAATTGGATCATAAGCCAAAGCAACGTCTACCATATGATTGCAGTTCAGTTAAACAAGCGTTATTTATATTTTCACATTGCTTTTTGCCTAAAGTTTAACAGGCCAAGTTTGAAGGGAATGGCATCTAATTGTTTGGAGGAGACCCAGAGACATACGTCAGCCCCTGATTGGTAGCAGATAGTGGGCAATCATTGAGTGAGCATCTTCAAGTTTGTATGTTGAGCTCTCCATCATCCATCGCTTACTATTCGACTGACACTTTAATCATTTCAGCTTTACCTTTTATCTCCAATTTGATGGCATCTTTCCTTTATTGTTGATATTCAAGTGTTACTGTTCACTTGTAACGCCCACATAATTCTATTCACTTAGTACATTTTAGCTACGAATTGATGGCTTGGTTTCTTCTATACCGACATTCTAAACACCCATCCTTAGCCTATTGCTTTCTCCTTCGCCTGCCACGCATTCTACAGCTATCACAATGGTTTATTTGCTTTTTTCCCCCACTTTTGGCCGACATAGAAGCACCATTTAATCATTTTCTCACCTGCAAATGGCTCCCCATGCACCTCCGACCTAAGTTAATGCTTGGTTTAGCTTCCTCAAACTTGATTGGTATGTAAGACTTACATAAAATGAGGCTTATTGAGCAATAGTTGTATGGTTTAAACTGAAGCCTTTCCATGCAAATGTTATAAAATTTAAGGTCCTTTCAGTCTGTCTAGTGAAGATAGGGAACTAAAACTTTGATTGTTTCAGTCTACTTTGAAGACGTACAACTTTTTGAAGAACTTAGCACAATTTAGAATAGGGGTCTCACAATGAAAGTAAAGTCTGTAAAGTAAAAGATTATTTATTTGATTTATAAATTGGGTATTAAGAAATTGAACTATTGTATTGGTTTAAGGAGGTTTTAACATATCTGGAATAAGTAGTATTGGCATAGATTAGATGCTAAATTTTTGTAAGATCTTAAAACTAAATTCTTCGATTCAAATGTATGCGTTAGTAAGCTTTAAAGGTGGTGTATTTACAAGTACATTCTTGCTTGGCCTAGAGAGAGATGCATTTACAAGAATCATGTGAATCTAAAATGATATAATGAAGCATATTGCTAAGATAACTACTTGCTTAGAGACACATTAAGAGAACTATATCATGAAAATTTGATGAGGTTGCCAATATGAAGATCAAATTTTGACATTAAGGTAAAAGAGGAAAGTCTAAAAGTCAAAATGGGTTGAATGAACTAGTGCTTATTTTTATGCATGTCTTGGTTTGTTTTGTAGGTTTGACTAGCTTTGCACTTAGGTTTTAAGGTTTGCAATTATTATAGCCTTCTGTGTCTTGGGTGAAATCTTATGTAGACATATTGTGTTCAAATAGTTGTGATGCTTGTAGCTTTTGGATCTAAAAGATCGGTTGTATTAACTTTATTATATATTATTTTGGATTGAGAGGTTTTCTATAAAGAATTTGATATTTTCCTATTTTGCTTGTAGGGTTGTATGACAAAGAAAGCATTTTAGTTTTTGTAAAAGATGCTATAGGAGAAATTGACATTACTAAATCATGAAGCTTGAGTGTTAAAGGTGGTACTATGAAGATTTCTATGAAGTCTTGATCTATCAGAGAACCTACCCTTGCTATAACAAAAGAATCCTTCTTTCTTAACTAAGTATTTACCCTTGAAATGATGGTTTTACTTGAAAAGAAACCTTTGAGAAAACCTAACAAGATGTGTTACTACAAGGAAACTTAATATTATGTTGTCTTTAGAATTGTATGAGCTTCACATGGAGATGGATATTGATTGAATTTGTCCAAGGGGAATGTTTCTATTAGCATGCTTGTTTGAGAGATGGTAGAGTTATGAGTTTATGCCTTGGTTGATGAAAAAGGAGAACTTCTATATAATGTTGGACAACTATCTTTTAAGAGAGTTTGATTCAATGAAAATTTATTGGGATAGGCTTCTTATAATAGAGAAATATCTCTTTTCTTAAATATTTCTCATCTACTTACATGAAAAATTAATACATGTCTTCTTTCTTTGGTAAAACATTTTTGAAAATGGGCTGCGATGGTGTTGTGTGAGGAGGCATCGATGCGAGTTAGGGCCTGTGTGCCCTAGCCGTTGTTTCTTCCATTGTGCCGACTCGCGGTTGGGCTTTCTGGTTCAGTGTTTGTTGTTTTTGCTATTGGCCGAAGGGGGGAAGCTTATGGTGTTTGGGTTTGCTGTCTTGGGGGGTAGTTGTTGTTCAACATTGGAGATGTTTCCTCTATTCTTTGCTGCATTTTGGTGGTGCCTGGTGTCGATGGGGGAGGCATAAGGGTTTTTTGTTGTTGTTGTTGTTGTTGTTGTTGTTGTTGTTGTTTGTGTGTGCCTATTTTGAGTTGGGTTTAAGTGTGGAAGGAGGCTATTTCTTCCTGCTACCCGAGTGGGGTTTGAGTGGATTTGTTTGTGACTCTTTTTTCTTCTAGTGATGGATCTAGGGGAAGCTTCGAGCCTTAAATCCTCTTTGTATTTTCATGCTACTATTGGAACGAATTCACCATCTCCTGCAATGAGAGTGGTTGAGAATAACTTATTTGATAAGGATGTGGGGGCTGGAGGGTTTGCTCCAACTAGGGGACCTTGTATCCTGAAAATCAATGGTTGCTTGGAGCAAAGCAAAGAAATACCAGTGTTGGTAATTCAACTAGAGTCAATAGTTGAAGATATTGAGTATTTCTTGAAACATTCATTATTTTGCAAATTTATGGGATTGCGGGTTTTACTTCAATTTCTAGAAGCGTGGGCTTAGTGGACCTGGGCTCCGAAGGGTGAAATGGAGGTTATGCTAATGGCGAATAATTATTTCATGGTGGTTTTTAGTTGTATGGCTAATCGCAACCATGTTTTTGAGGGGGGCCTTATTTCCATAACCGGATTGGCTTATTTATTAAGCCATGGCATGTTGGGTTCAATCCTTTGGAGGAGCTACCGAATAGGGTTCGAGTGTGGGTTCGTCTTCCTTGATTTCTTGTTGAATGTTGGCGTAATGATATCTTGTAGATGGTTGCAGTGTTGTTGGGGAAACCAGTGGGTCCTTCTCAACAAACCATGGAAAGAAAGGTAATGACTTTTTCTCACATTTGTGTTGAGATTGAATTGAGTAATCTGCTTCCAGATTCTTTGGAAATCCATGCGGGTTTGTATTCTC
Source organism: Sequoia sempervirens (assembly GCA_007258455.2). Classification (NCBI taxonomy): domain Eukaryota; kingdom Viridiplantae; phylum Streptophyta; class Pinopsida; order Cupressales; family Cupressaceae; genus Sequoia; species Sequoia sempervirens. Next base: position 435,500,925 of record VDFB02000015.1, on the reverse strand, counting down.
GGGTGCAACAGTTGGATTATGAGACTTTTCCTTTCCGCTATCATCTGTGTCATGAATATGGTCATTTGTAGTGAATATGTCCTAGGGCCAAATTTGATGAATCTCAGACCTCATAACGTTCTTGCAATCCCACTAAGGTTGATAAGGGCAAGGCTCCTTTTTCTAATAATTTTGGTAATGTTGCTGGTTCAGAGGGTTTCACTCCTGTTAAAACTTGGAATAGGAATCAGGGACAAAAGAGGACTTTCAAAGATCATCAAGGAGAAGATACTTTTAATAGATTCGAGGTTTTGGATGACCTTAGTTAGCAAGAGGTGAATCCGAGCTTGTTGGCTATGGATCAAGGGGTTATGGAAATGGTATAGGAGGGTAATATTACTAAGAATATTCAAAGCACACAAGATGTTGGTGCTTTGAAAATGGACATTGACCTTAGTATGATAGTTTCAACAACGCCTGAGGTCATTTCAACTGTGAAGAAGGGTGGGGGAGAGATTCCTCTTCCATTGATGAAAGTAGGGTCTGATTCGGAAAAAGGCAACAAGGGTTCTCTTTTGTTGGGGATTCTTCAGAAAGATATAAAAAAAGGGGTTGTTGAGAAGTCCTCCAAGGCTGGGCGTAAGAAGGACTTAGAGAAGATCAAGTTGATGGGGGAAACATTGGAGTTAGTTTCCATTAGGACTTTAGACTCTCACTTCTCTAATCCTCATAAATGATCATCCTCTCATGGAATGTAAGGGGCTTGAACAATGACCCTCGACATAAATCTATTCAGGATTTGGTGAGAAAGCATTCTCTTGATGTGCTTTTTTTACAAGAAACTAAATTGTCAGTTGAAAATATGTGTGGTTTGGCTCCTAAACTATGGGGGTGAGGTTAGTGCCAGTGCATTGGTGCCCAAGGTAATGTGGGGGGTGTGGCTTGTCTTTTGAATCCTCTGAAGATTCAACCTCTCTAGTGGATGTCTTGTAATTCTTCCATTTCAGTGGTGGCTACGAGCTTGGAAACAAGCAAAACTTTTCTTCTTTCTAATATTTATGCTCCTATTGATTTTTCTGGTGAGTAGTACTTGTGGTCTCATATTTGGTGTATTTGAAGCTATGCTTCTCTTTTTCCTTGGATTGTTGCAGGTGATCTCAATGCCATCACTGATTTGAATGAAAAAAAGGGTGGAATTTTGAGGTTGGAGCCTACTTCTTTTCTTCTTTGTGATAACATTTCTGCATTGAATCTGGTTGACATCTAGCCGAGTAATGGTTAGTTTACTTGGGATAATAGGAGGCTAGGGGAGGAATGGATTGCTAAAAGATTAGACAAGTTCCTGGTTTCTTGTTTCTAGGTTGGTGGTTCTTTGTCTATTTGTTCTGAAATTCTGGATTGGAGGGGCTCAGATCACTGGCCTATCAAATTATCTGTTTCTTCGGCTTGGGTTGTTCGATCTCCTTTCAAGTTTCAGCTCATGCGGTTGTGTGACCCTTCTCTAAAAATTCATGTTGTCAACTGGTGGAGTAAGGGGAGACTTGCTTTTGGCACCAATATGTACTCTTTTTCCAAACAACTTCAGTATGTGAAACCAACTCAAAAGATGGAACAAGCAGTGTTTTGGTAATATTTTCCATGCTAAGGCTACTACTCAGGCTGATTTGGATGCTATCACCAGGGAAATTAGAGAGTTTCATCTTTTTGAGGTCTCTCTCAGGGAGGAGGAAAGGGCGTTGAAAGTTTTTAAGGAATGAGAGTTGTAGGAGGAAATTTATTGGAAACAAAAGGCTCAGGTTGAGTGGCTATAGGAGACGGACAAAAACACTACCTTCTTCTTCAACTTTGTGAAAGCTAGGAGACATGGTAATTCGATTCCTTTTCTTGTGAATGACAAGGGTGAACATTTATCTTCTTTAGGGGATATCTTAGGTGAAGCCTTGCAGTTTTTAACTTCCTTATTTAGAGAGGATTCTCAGGATGTGTTGTATGAAGAAAATCAAGTATTGGAATCTTTTCATTCTTTGGTTATTAGGGAGATGAATGAGAACCTCTTGGGTTGCATTACCCTGGATGAACTAGAGGCTACTATTTTTCAAATGAAGAAGGGGAAAGCTCCTTGTCCGGATGGCTTTTCAATTGAGTTCTTTCAAGAATTTTGGGATATTATCAATTTGGATCTATTGGCTGTGGTTTTTGAATCTCGGAGGAGCAAGCAGATGCTGAGGGCTTTAAACTCCACTTTTCTTTCTCTTATTCCCAAGTGTGAGGGTGCACACCGATTGAGTCTATTTTGTTCTATATCTCTCTATAATGTGGTGTATAAAATTATTTCCAAGTTGATTGTTGAGTGGCTGAAGTGGTGGCTTAGCAAGCTTATCTTTGAAGAACAGGGTGGCTTCGTGGCAGACATGCAAAGCTTGGAGGGTGTGGTCGTTTCCACTAAGGTCATTCACTCCATGGTGGCTTCCAAAGAAAAGACTATGTTCATCAAGCTGGATATGGCTAAGGCCTATGATAGAGTTAAATGGTCTTTCTTGCGCAAAGTTCTTTGTGCTTTTGGCTTTGTTGAAGAGTGGGTTTTGTGGGTGATGAGTTGTGTTACTTCTGCTTCCTTTTTAGTCTTGATCAATGGTGAACTATCTGCTTTATTTGGGGCTTCTAGGGGCTTTTTCCAGGGGGATCCTCTCTCTCCCTATTTATTCATTCTTCTTACAGAAGGTTTGGGGAGATTGCTAAAAAACAATGTGGCTTTGGGTCTTATCCAAGGGTGGGTGTGGGGTAATCGATTGCCTCCCCAATCTCACCTACAATTTATGGATGATATTGCTTTGATGGGTGCGGCTAAGGTCCATGAAGCCACTAATTTGCGCAAGGCTTTGGATACTTATCTTGCTACTTCTGGTCAAATGATTAATGAGGATAAATCTTCCATTTTTTTCTTTAATACCCCACGACTTATTTAGTAGAGGTTTGCTTGTATTCTGAGATTCCAAATTGGTTCTTTACCTTTGACCTATGTTGGTATTCCTATCTCTTTCGGTAATCCTCATAGGGAGTCTTGGCAGAATATTCTTGACAAGTTTCATGCGAAAGTTAATTATTGGATTCATAAATGGTTTTCTTTTGCTAGCCAGGTTTAGCTGCTCAAATTAGTGGTGCATGCTCTTCCAGACCATAGATGTATGCTCTAGGTGGTTTCTATTGGGTTTGTTAAGGATTTGGACTCTTTAGCTAGACAGTTCTTATGGGAAAGCAACTTGTGTTCCTCTAAGTGGAGCTTGGTGAAGTGGGATACTATTTGCAGTTTGAAGCAATTTGGGGGTCTTGGATTGTGGTGGTCGACTTTGACTAGGTTGGCATTGGCTGCAAAGCTTTATTGGAAGTGGTGTTTGGAGTAGGATCATGTTTGGGCCAAAATTTTATCTTATAAGTACCTTCAGGGGGTTCTGAAGGAGGAGATTCCTTGTTATCCTCTAGTGGGGAAAGGCTTTGTGATTTGGGGAACACTTAAGAAAGGGGCTGCACCAATCAAAGAGGGATTGTTCTAGATATGTAATAGGGGGCTAAGGCTCTCTTTTGGTCTGACTCTTGGGATGGTTTCTCCCCCATATTGCGCTAGTATCCTAATTTGGTGAATCTTTGCCAACAATTTTTGGAAGTAGGATGGTTAAGGGTGATTGATTTTAAGAGTTTTTATCCCTATGGGAAGATGCAAGTGGGCAGGTGGAAGGATCATTGTGATTGGCCTATTGTGGGTTTGGAGGAGGACTGTGTCGAACTTTAGAATATTTTGGTTGGTAGACAATGCAAATCTTTTCAGGATAAGGATACCTTAGCTTGGTGTCTGAATCCCAAGGGTGCTTTCATTGTGGCTAGTGGATATTAGGAGTTGTTGGCTTGGAAGTGTGGTGGGGTGGAGGTACCATGGTGGAAGAATGTGTGGAACAAGTTCTCATGGCCAAAGTGTAATTGCTTTGTGTGGACTTTGGCTTGAAATAGATGTTTGACTTGGGATAATCTTTGGAAGCAAGGATTCTGGGGCCCTTTTGTGTCTGTTCTGTGTAGATGCAATGAGGAAGATTCTTCCCACTTATTTTTTCATTATTTTTTTTCTATGGTGCTTTGGCATTTTTGGTCGAGTGTTTGGAAACATCCTTGCATTCGTGCTTCTTCTCTTGTTGAGTTTTGGAGCAGTTTGGGAAGACCTCCTTCTTAGGCTTCTTTCCTCCAAATTGTGTGGTACATTGGTCCTACCCCCATCCTTTGGAAAATCTGGCTGGAAAAGAATCAAAGGATTTTTTGTGGGGATAGACTGATGGTTCAACAGGTTTGGCATAGAATTGTTGGTATGATCCAGAAGACGGTGGAAGCTAAATGCGAAGTGGTGTATCCGTTGGAAAGGAGCAATGATGAGATTGTGAATAGATTGGGCCTCCAGGGCTTGATTCCCGAATCTACTTGTGTTAGAAGAGGTAGGTGGGCTAAAAAGAAGGTTTAAAGGTTTGGAAGATGGTTGCCTCCTCCGGTGGATGTCTTGAAGATCAATACTGATGGTTCCTCTAGGGGTAATCTAGGGTCTGCTAGGATTGGTGGCATTGGTAGAGATTGTTTTGGCTCATTTTTTTTCTTTTTTCTCCATTTGAAGAAAGGGTAGCATCTAACAACTTTATGGAGGGACTGGTGATTCTTAGGGCTATTGAGCATGCATGTGCTTTGGGGTGGTGTAAGATTCTTTGTGAATTTGACTCACAAACTAGTGTACTTAATATGTTGAATGAGCAAAATTTGGTTGATGTTAATTGGCAGCTTGCTTTGGTTGTTTGTCAGATTCTACAGATGTGCTCCATGCTGAAGGTGGTGTCTTTTACCCACATACCACGGGAGTGAAATATGGTGGTTGACTATTTGGCCAAGTAGGCTTCAAAGCATAATGATAATTGGAGGGTTGAGGGTTGGGGGTAGTTTTCCCCAGACTATTGTCAAGATTTGGAGAGGTTTATTTCTAGTGATTTGGATGGTTGAGGTGTCTGTTGCTGAGTGGGTGATGGTTTTTGTTTTGGCTGGGTGTTGTGGTGCTTTCTTTTCTTGGGAGCCTTTTGGCTCCTTGATCTCTTTGTACTGTTAATTTTTGGATTTCAATAAAATTTTTACCCCTCTTTTTTTTAAAAAAAATTGAAAATGTTTTTACTTGTGAATCGTGTGTTTATATTGTTTTCTCATTTTATTAAATTATTACTTAATTAGGTATCTACACAACAATATATTAGTAATCTTATAAAAATAAATTTATTAATCTTATAAAAATAAACTTATTTCAAAATTGCATGTACACTCTGTAGAAGATTTTATTGCAATATTTTTGCCTTATATCTCAATAGATTTGTCAATTGATCTGTTGAAATTAATAATGAAAAAGAATGAAAAAGTTTGTCAATTTAATGAACCTTTTTTGAGTATATAAATAAGTTAATTACATGATGACATATTTATCTATCAATCAAAATATGTCAATGATATTTAGAAAAGGTTTAGAATAATGAATTGGTTGTCAACATTCAAACTAGTTGCCACAAGATTTAAATCGAGCAAAGAAGAGAATGACTCCAATTTAGACTCAACTTTGCACAAAATATTTGTTGGTAGTTTGATGTAATTGATGGTCAAAAAGTCCAATTTCATTTATGAAGTAAACCTAATTTTGAGGTTCATGGAGTCACCAAAGAATTCTCAATGGTACGCTAGGAAATGAATATTGGGATATTTTAGTATAACAAGAGATTATTACATTTTATATACAACATTAGATAATTTCAAGTTGATTGTTTCAATGGATAGTGATTGTCAAGAAGCATTGATGATAGAAAGAGTACTTTTAATTATATATTTTTTTTATTTTAGACTAAGTGCAATTTCATGGGCTTCCAAGGAGTAACCCATTGTCACCCTTTCATTAGCAAAGATATAATATGTAGTAGCCACATCAACATCATGTCAAGCAATGCAATGTGAGTAGGAAGAGCACTATTAAAATTGAAAAATGACTAGGAAGAAGTGACAAGATCTTTTGTGACAACGACTTAACTATCTCATTGTACACAAATCATGTTTCACGAAACAAACAAACATATTCATACAAAATATCACTTTCATACAAAATATCACTTCATTGAAAAAGCTGTCAACAATGATAAAATACACTTAAAATTGTGTAGATAAAAAGATTAATACGTTGATATCTTCATGAAGCCAATACCAAAGGAGACTTTTAAACAGGTAACGTCATCTCAGATACAAAACCAGATTCGCCCATTATTTCAACTCTAAAAGTGGCTTCTATTGTCCAAACATATTTCCAAGTCCACAAAAAACTGTGGACGGGCACAGGATTTCTTCTGCTCTCCTCTACAACAGGTAATGTAATCATGATTCAGCTGCAAAAATGGCTTCTACTGTCCAAACAGAATTCGACGTCAATAAAGATAGTGGGAAGCCACAGGAGCGTCTCTGACGTAGAACAGTCAGAAGGCAATCTTAACATCTTTTTATTATTAATTACGAATATTGCATGCTGATGAAATCAAACCTTGGACGGCATGTTTTATTGGATTTAACCTTCAAACCCATCTACTTGCGCATGCCAATTCTTACAAATATTAAATTACAACGAATTTAAAATTATCATATATTAATTATAGAAAACGAAAGGATTATATTATAGTTGATACTTTATAAAATTATATAAACATTAATCGCACTTCACAACAGAAATTGTCGCCATGCTTGCGCCAAGAAAATTATTTGGCTTTATTTGGCCTGTGCAAATTAACAAAATATCCCACTTGCGCACATTTACCCACTGAAAAAGACGCCATGTTTGTGAGGTAATGTTTACCCAATATGCAAAGTATTTTCTTTTTTTATTGCGTCTTGCAATGGAAGTATGATTAAGTGTTCTGTAATGACATAGTATTTGTTTTCGTCTGTAATATTGTAACGATATATTTATTTTTCTAATATATATTTTTTTGTTTTGTATTGTTAAAATGGGAATGGTAAAGTTTCTTTCATTTAATATGATATATTGATGAGGAATGGTAAAGTTTCTTTCATTTGATATATAATATATTGATTCAACATATCTTGAATCAAGTTTGCATTGTCATATATGAATACTATTTGCGGTGCTTGTTGATTTGTATTGACAGAGATAATTGATTTTCTTATGTCAATTCATACAAAAATATCAATTCAATGACTTGATAAATGATTGAATACAACAAGCACGATCTAGAACAAAGATTATTTATTCTTTTTTAGCACCAAATCTAAATGTGATGTTATTCATTGCTTGTTTAATTCTCTAGAATGATAAAAGATCATTTGAATGTATTGATGTATGTGTGATGCCTTAAATGAATGTAAATAAATGTCTTTAAATATTAGTGCATGACATCAATTTACAAAATGTGTACTTACCTTGATGAGAAAAATAAAGAGAGCTAGTCGACCAAATTTAAGTTTTTGAGATTGAATTTAGGTTGATTGAATTCATACTCATGAGAGTGACCTCACAACTTTAAATAGGCAAGTTGAATTTATAATGATGTACACATATAAGAACAAGATAAGGCTATGTAAGAATACAAATGTGTGTATTTTTGATCAAATAATTCCTAGGGAATTGGACCTAATCTTGTATAATTTTATGTCATTTCTCATCATCTACATGTACTAAGAAATTTCGAGAATTAATATTTGTATGTTGATTTTGCTATTATAAAATTATAAAATCCTACTAACTTTGATATGATAAATGTATTTTGCAAAACCATCCATACATCCCATCATAATAATTAAATTTAAATAAATATACATTAAATATATTTTTAAATAATAAAATTATAAAAAAGTTTTGTTAAAAATATTTACATTTTGAAAATGATACTATTTCTTTTTTAAGTTGTTACATGTTAATTTTATTTTTTAATAGATGATATGAAAGACACGAAACCTAAACACTTTTTTTTTCTAGATTAAAACTTAAGGCTCAATGCTCTTTGAATTTGGTTTATGGTACTTTGTATAGACACCTTGTTGTAAGCCTTATTTATTTGACTCACTCAAGGCTTGATATTTCATATTCTATGGGAGTTGTCTCTTAGTTTATGTAGGAGCCTCATTAGTTGCATTGGAAGGTAGCCTAGCAGATTCTCCATTATATTTAGGGTACTTGTAATTTTTGACTTCACTACACATCAAGCATTGATATCAACTTAGTGGGCTATATCAATTTAGATTAGGTAGATGATTCTCAAAATTACAAGTTCACTTCAAGTTATGTCTTTTATCTTGGTTCATGTCCTATTTATTAGTTGAGAAAGAAGTAGTTTACTATTATTCAATCTCCTACTAAGGTCAAGTATTGGTAGGCTATGAATGGCACTGCTAAGGCTATTTGACTTCAACATATTCCCATTGAGTTTAGTATCTAGTTCAAATTGGTCATATTTTGTGAAAACTATAATTTCATGTTGGTTATGGAGTCTAATCTTATTGGTTAATATTTATAGGATGTTTATATTTGAGTATGAGGGGTTGTAGAGGGTGTCCTCCTTACGGTGTCTAGGGGGCCCATCCCAAGGGTTGCACATCCCGATAAGGGTTTGGGGGCAACACCCCTAAAAACCACATTTTATATATAATTATTTATTGTAAATCTAGATCATTCATCATTAGCTCACAAATAATGGTTGTAGAGGTTATGTTATTTTCTCTTTCCCTAGAAAGAAACCCTTTTTATGAGGAAATTGTTTTACAGCTAAGTTTTATATTGTATTGTGTGTGGAGACTATGAGAGAGCGAAGAGGAAGTTACTATGGATATGATGTGGGTTGTATCCCTTCATTTTATTGGACAAAATTTAAAGCAAGGACTGGTTTTTTCTTCATAGATGAAGCTTGTATTGGGTGAACCATATATATTTATGTCTCTATGTTTTGTGCTAATTTTATATTTTATTTTTGCATTTATTTTATTGTAAATTTCTCTACGATCCTATTCCTAACATGTCATTCAAATTTCATGGAACTTAATGTATCATTAATGGGTTAAGAACACATAGATTCACATGCACTACATTCGAGAGATTATCCAGGTAATGTAGTGTTGAAAATTGCATGCACCCTTACAATTTCACAATGCATCATGTCCTCACTTTAGCCCTTTAATATAGGCCATTTCAATAACAAAGTGCTAGTTCACTTAAATATAATATTTTTGACAATTTAATGATAATATCATACTTCTAAATCTAAATATTTCGATAACAAAATGTTAACACTTAAATATGATATTTTTGGCAATTTCATGATAATATCAACCTTCTAAATATAAATTTTCTAGGACAGGAGCGTTATGCATGGATGCCCGTGCGAAGCATTAGTGTCTTAGAAAAAAAATAGGTTTTAGTGGTCACTGGTGTTTGATGCAGGGGCATCATTTTAATTCAGATTTTCTTTTCAGTTTGTGTTGCAATTTTGGTGGTTTGTTTGCCGGTCCTTATTTCTTTTGTTTTCTTGTGGGGAGTAAGTGGCCAGTTGAGAGTGGCATTTTCCTTCCAACTCATATACCTCGTTGGCCATCGTTATACATGGTTAATGGAAAATAAAGAAAGGGGGCAACAGTTACAATGGGAAGGATCAATCAACTTGGGTGGTGGAAGTTATTGGCCTGCACAAGAGAGACAGGAAGTCTGGGGAATCAGCGACAGTTTTTCATTTTTGGAACTGATACCATTCGCAACATTTTGGATTTTATTATGCTCGTGTACATGGGTAGTTGGAGAGCTTGACCGTTCCACCTTGGCAAGGAGTGTAGAGTGGTTTCACGACTTTGAAGGAGGCTGATCCAAGTGCTGGCTGCGTAGAGAGCGGTTCTTGGAGAAACAAAAAGGCATCGATTCAGCTGAAAGGAGAAGCCGATCCAGAGACAACAAGAAACAATTTTGGAAGTAGGAGAAAGAAACGTTTTCAAGATCTTGGAGTTTTTGCCAGCAGATCAAACCGATTCTGGAAGGGTCGATTTAATTCCTTATTGCTGAAGGCGCAGACCTCTAAGCCCCGTGCCTTTACATGGGAATGAATACACTACTTCTTTTTCTATTGCCTTGCAAGGATTTCAGAATGTGCGCGCCTCTGTTTGTTCTTCCTTTAACTCTTGTACTGAAGCATAATTATGTGGACGTATCTGTCACCTTGCTTTTGAAATCTTCAAACTGGTGAGACTATCGTAACTGGAGGGCGTGTATATGTGAGAGCGTGGCATCAGTGTTACCTTCCCATATTAACAATTCAAAAGTAGCACTCCTGCATGTAGTTGGGTTGAACAAAATTTTTATGACTTGCCTTTTTATGATCTATCAAGTTGATTTTTAGCTCTCTAACATTGAACTATGTAGCTCTTGAATAAATTCTACCACTTTTGTAACCAACAAGATTTATCACACTATGCATGTCATTTTCTTAAGGATTTTTGGTCATCAACTTTATGAGATTACAAAGAATGATAAGGTTGAAGCAACAACATTCTTATTGGAGGTTTTAAGGAACTTTTAGGTGATTTTTTTCTAATATTATTATTCCTCTTCTTATCATTTTATCATTTTATGCTTTCATTTGAAGGTTTCAAGTGTTAGCATAATGTGGTTAGAGTTTTCTATATCACAACCAATCATATTTTCATTTCAGTTCCTTTACCTTTCTAGTTATCAAATATTATCAAAATATTGTTATTGTAGAGGTTGGAAGACCAAAATGAGGGGTTGATTGAGACAAGCCCCTCAAATAGCCACCCAAAATATTTTTCTCTTCTTTTCCTTATATGCATATTTATTTTAGAAAAGGAAGCATCATCTGATGATATTTCTCCAAATCTCTCCCTTTATCATTTTAGTATTTCATTTTGAGTATTTAAATAACTAGTCTCATCAATTTTTTTGTTATAAATCATGAGCTTATTTTCATTATGTGCATACAAGGATTTATTATGTACTTGGTTGTACTTGTTATGATGCATATGGGTTGAACGTCTATGTGATGCAAGGACATCTACATGATGCACTAGTGTCCAAGGAAAAAGCTTCAAAAAAGGTACAATATTTTCCTTGAAATTAGTAATTTTCATTTCTATTGTAATGAGTTTGTAATTCATCTCCTATAAAGAGATATTTTCGCTAGTATGTTGTAGTTAAATATTTGATATTGTAAATTGATAATTTTCTATTTAATTACAATTATATATATAATAAAAAAGTTTTAATATTAAAGTTATCAATTCATCCTAATGTAATAAGTAGATTTATTTTCAAGAAAAGTTATTTTTTCTTTGTAAGGATTATATAAGTTTCCATTTATCATAGGTATGTCATTCATCTATATGTCAATACTTGAGTTCCAAGTAGGTTTCAAGTATTTCTACCAAACACTTCATAGAAAGCATCTTCATTTACAAGAATTGTTAGGGGTGTGAGAGGCTTCATCTTTTATGGGGCCTCTCAATGGAGTGAGTTGTTGTAATCATCCAGTGGAGTTACATTTTTCTCTTTTTAGATACTTTTGGTGTAGTCTCCTTATTAGTTATATTTGCCACTTTCTCCCTCTATATTAACTTATATTTACTCACTCCTATAGCTTTTGTTTAAACACTTTTAGTTATTCATGGAGCTTCATGCTTTTAATCTCTCTTAATTTTGTTGTCCTTTTGAAACATTTGTATTTCTCTGGTTGGGTACTAACTTTGTAATGATATTTTAATTTTAGATTAAATTTGTTTGTATAGTTTATATTTATTGCATTAGATCTTGGGTTATCCTCTTTCATCATTATTATTATAACATTGCATATTAGTAATTTAAACTTTTGAAGTTCCTTTTTTTTTATAGTGATACATGAATTCTTTGATAGTATGAACTTGGATGTCATTGTCACTTCATCTTCACCGTGGATTAAGCCAACCTTGATTGCTACATCTTTAACCATAGTTAGATTAATTATTTAAATGAATTTGTGATGTCTCATTTTTAAATTCTATTATGGTGTTATTTGAGTTGTTGGGATTTTATATAGATTAATGCATTGTAGATCTTTGATAATACTTAAATGTTTTTTATAACTAACCATCATTTGACTCATTAAATAATTTTTCATGATTGATAATGTAATATTTTCTCACATTTTCTTGAGCTTATTGTAATTATTACTTTCTTTAATTGATTCTTTTAATTTTGTTTTGTCTTTTCTTTTGTTGTGACCATCAAACAAATGTCACTTTTGTACATATTTTATATAATGATCTTGTATAATGTAAGAATTAAAATAAATTATATATTTGGAAAAAAGAAACACAATTCTAGATTTATACTTTAACAATGTGTTCATATTATGTTTTCAAGCTTTTACTTTAGTGTTAATTTTAGCTACATTAGCTTACATTCACATGTAGCCTCTAATTGATAAATTATATCATTTATTTAAAAAGTGAAGTGCTTCATATTGCAATTTGTGAAAATATGATAAGATCTTTGAGGTATACAGGAATAGAAGCCAATAGATAATAGCTTATTAGAATTCAAGACTACAAATTTAACAATAAGGTGTCAATAGTGTGGGGATCCAAAAGGAGACTATCAACTAAGGGCTGATGAAATAATAAGAACAAGGAACATTTAGTAATTATAAAAAGTAATGGTAAACATCAAAGCGTATAGATTTGAAATTGAGAAAAAAAAAACCTTATAGGATAGGCATGTAATTTATGGGTGTGCCAAAATCTAGATAAAATCAATCTCTTGAAAAGTGTATAAATTAATGTAGTTTAAAAACTTCTAGATTTTTAGTGATTTGAAAATGACTAACAAAAGCTATTATTAGACATGTGATTAAATTGAATTGAGAGGGAATTAGGGCTTATATATTTTGGATGGTTAGTAGAAAGATATTATTTGTGTCATCATGAATTTCTAAATATAATTGAGAATTTCTTAAAATTGTATGTATTGGAAGAAGAATGGCAAATCTAAAACAGGTAGCTCATGAAATTTATAGAGGATGAGCTCATTGGTGCAATCTAATCTAAATGGTGTGATTGTCTTATGCAAAATCAAACCTTCAATATTTACATAAAAATTTGGTTTCCATAAATTCGATTTAAGAAAAAATAGAGTGGTGTTAAGAAACGTTGTTGGGGCTTGCTATATAAGATTTAAAGTTTAGATTTCTATATGTCTTAATCAAACCCAAGATTAAATAAACAGTAATAAACAAGAAGTAATGAAAATTAAATGTTAATATAAGTTATAAAAAGACCTTAATATGTTGAATCTATAATAAATACATAAAATGTTCAAATATATATTTTTTATAAAATTAAAATATTATAATCAAATACATAACTATAAGCACATAACATTTCCTTAAGGTTTGAAACTACTTTTGAAAAAATAGTAAAATAAATTATGAACATGTAATATGAACATGTAGAATGAAAGGGAAAAAAAATGCCTATAATTTTATTTTGAAGTAATAAGTTTTGTGCGAAAATTGAAACAGTTCGTTACTCCAAAATTCACCGTAGAGGAAATACTCATTTCCACTAACCATCTCATTGAAGCGCTCTTGGAATGCTTGAGTGCCTGTAGCAGATACTCTAACTAGTTGTACTTTGGTGTTTGCCTCAATAAATGTTAACATCCCTCCTCTTAATACTCAAGTAAACTCAAGAATTTACTAGAAGGTAAATAAACGTAGTAACCATGCGGGAGAAATTTTTTTAAAATAACATTTGCATGATTACAAGAAATAAAGTACAACTTTTCCAAATAATTTCTAACTTGAAATCATATGTAATCGCAGCTAGAACCATGAGAAATCCAGACACCTTTCATTTATATCACATAAAATACACTTGGCATCAAGAATAGTTTTACCTCAAGGGTTGACGGTCATAAGCCATAACATGGAGTTCACTGCATCTGGAATGTTGATATCTATCTTCGCGAGCCTCAACTAGTCTTTTGCTACAAAGGGAGAGCATCATCCGAGTGCTTTTCCTCCAATCGCAGACTCAAGTGGTCCCCCACACACTTCCTAACTTGAAGAGCCCCGACCCTTCACGAAGAGTGTAGATATAAGGAACTATCAAGTTTCTTCATCCGAGTCCTAAGGATGTGTCCTATAAAACTCAATCGACCATACAACTCTAGATCCCTTCTAGCTAACTATGATCATTCTGATTGGTCATGCCATCTAGACACACAGCTTTGACTCGTCTTGGAACTTTCTCATCCTATAGTTTACTTACTTTATTTGGTACTCCTAGACACAAACTAGTCTATATAGAAAATCCATTCTAGCCAATCTGACTTAGAACTAATCCTTAATCTAGGATATTCATTCAATGTAAAGATTTAGGTATTTCAAACCTTTTAAAAGTCCCTTATTGCATCCCTGCAATATCTAGGGTTTATGACTTCCTGTCATTTTACTCTCAAGATTCAATACCCAACATCTTGATGCGTTAAATCGAGTTTTGACATTATTGTAGAATCTCTCAAGGTATTATAAAGACTTCCTGCCTTCCTCTATGGTTTCTTGACCTTTCATTGTCAATCAATATACATATATATATACAATGTCATATATGACATAAGCGTTACATATTTCCTATATCCTCCTTGTTTTAATACTAGGGTTTAGCTTCTCTAACCCAATACATGGAAATATCAAACATCCTTGTTCTCCAAAGATAATAACATTAGTGAAGCAAAACATAAGAGCAATTACTTCTAGTCTTACCCAGACGACTTAGCATTTCTCAAATTCACATTTCTTATAACATGAATAAGCATGATATCCGAGGAATATCCTCATTGATATATATATATATATATATATATATATATATATATATATATATATATATATATATATATATATATATATATATATATATATCTTAATGAGTGTCGTTACTTCTTATAGCTAGTACTTTGACTAAGTTCAATCCTTCAACCTTAATAGGTTAGATTTGTAAGAGATATTAAATTGCTTCCAACTTCCTTGTCTACTCAAGTTTATTCACATTCAAATAAGGATAGGGTATAAACTCATGATTATCATCCTTTATATAAGTATGTCACATATACCTATAACAACAATCTCAAGTACAATAGACATGTAGGTTGAGTTTCGGTCTCCCAACATCCCCTTCTTGAAGTTGGTTACGACATTGATACCAAGTATTCGAATAACGAAATTCCTTTGTACACATAGTTCTAAAATAAGTTCAATAAAGGCTACAAGATCAACATCATTACATTGTCAAGATCTCTCTTTCTCTTGAGAACCATAACATAAGCAACCAATGCTATCAAAGGCTATCTAGGCTTCCACATTCGTGGGTCACCTATTTCCTTAACATGTAATACAAAAATTGACAAGAGGAATTCTATTTCCTACAAAGAAATCTTTTTCTATGTTGCAATCTCCTTACTTCAATATCATGATGATATTTTCTAATCCAAAAAGTCCCTTGAGAGAACTAGAAAGATTTCATCTATAGAGCTATCCTAGTCTTTAATATCAACTAAAGGATCTATTTCCATTTTTCTTATTTACCCATTACTATCTTAAAATCCAATTTCAATAATATATGACAATACACCATAAGTATAATGCACTCTAGTTTTCTCCAAACCTCTTAGGTGCTATATAATCCCTTGTTACTCTAGGAATGTGAATATGTTATATAATAACCATTCTTTGACTGAAGTCAATCGAATAATCCTAGAAGTTCTATTCACATATCAATACTTACAATCCTATTGATAATCCAATGTTCACTATCTTTCATCTTAAATGAATTATGAACTCATACAAGTGTTTCCTTGATACCTTGAATATTCTAAAACATAGTTGTTAAATTCTTTAAGTGTTATCATATCTCCAACCTTGGATATTCCAAAAGAGATCAATATCTCTCTATTGCTCTGGATGAATGGGTTTCTAGCACAAGCTTGTCAATGTTTTCATTCCTTATTCTCGTGTTTGGAAAACATAACTATCTGAATATCTTTGTTATTGCATAGGCACTCCAATGAGATATTCATTTCTGGTTACTGTTAACCACACTAGATATAATTTGAGCAACGACATAATGAATTTAAAAATTAGTGTCGAACAGACTTTAGAGCACAAGATGTATGTCAATATACATGAGGACACTCAACTTTTTGTTTATTTCAAGACTTTACACTTGTCTTTGAGACTTCATATCTCTTAGGAATTTCCATTTCCAAAACGAAGCTTAAGCTACAAGAGTTTATGGTGAACACACAGGGTAATAAGGCCGATTCATACCTGAGCAATTCTCCCAAATATACTTAGATGTTACACTTTGTTGGCTCCTCCAGTCTGTGACGACCTTCTGGTGATACGACACAACATTAAGTGTCTTCCCCACTGGGCTCGAGCTTCCTCCCTCAGAACACACCCACCCATATGAATGATGTTCAAGGACTGCAATGAATGCATGATATGTACAAAATGGATTTATTCTAGATGCTTTCGAAACTTCAAAGCAAATGACATCCCCTGTGTAAAGCAACTTCCACCACCTTTTCTAGCATCCCCTCTTCCTTCGCTAAAATGGGAGCTCAAAGAAAACATGGTCCCCTCCCTTGTGTCCATTGCAGGATATCTTTCAAAATGCCTGTTGCCTCCACTCTTGTATAACTGATTCTTGATCCCTTGCAAACGGTTTCTTTCTTTTCTTTTATTCTCTTTCCGTTCTTCAAGGTAACTAAGGGCCACCCCAGGCGGTTTTGCAACTATCCTCTAATATCTTAATCTTCATCCTATAAGTCAGTTCTAATTACCGTTTTCTTTAGCTGGTATGTCCACCATGCCGTGGATACATAGGGAAAGTCTTTGCCTTAAAGCGAGTTTTGCTTGCAAGCAAGGAGTGGAGTAGTTGGTCCTTTTGACCACTCTCCCATAATCCTCCATTTTCTCCTAATAGGAATAAAATATTCTTATAGATCATGTTAAACATGTAAATACTATGTCAATAAAATATTGCGTAAACAATGCCTACTAATGTCATTATTCAATATTCGACAAGATGTGTGAACGGGGTCGAGGTACTCTCCCCCTCACAATCTTGCGGAACATCAAAATCAAACATATAAATAGGTTAATATATTGGTATTTCGACCAAGCAATACCAAAACTATAGCTAAACCACTAGCATATATATATATATATACTCTCTTTCGAGTATATCCATTCAAACACATGAGAACTAATGACTATTGATTAGTCCTTATCCACAGTCAAACTTTCCTTAACATAAATCAACAATTGTCGAATAGAAATATTGATTTACACCCAAAGGTTGAGTACCACTTACTTGACTCAACTAGGTTCGCTAATTAACACCAACAAAAGACTTAAGATGGTGACAACTTGTTATATTCCTTGTATCTGATGATGCTCTCCCTCCCTTTCTAGGAGGGCAGAAACCTGTTTCCTGAATGCAACTTGCAAACACTAACCTGAGATTAAAGTATCATGAATCATTTCATAACTCATAAAAACATTGATTTTTCCAGACATTTTTACTAACATCAAATCATTGAATCATGCATGTTCATCTAGTAATTACTTCAAAAGTAAAAAATAAAACATAGTTAAAGTTAGGGATGTAACAATAAAATTATCTTCCATTGCACTAAGAACTATTGAGCAGCCATATACTAGATTATCTTTTCTACACTCTTCAAATTCCAATAACACTGTGGCAAAATCTGCAACACTTCACACTTCATTATTGTCAATGTTTTTAGTGAAGGCAGTGCTCCTCCTTCCACCATTGGCAGCAGCTTTAGCTTCTCCAGCTCCACCAGAGAAAATACTTCCAGCTTAGTAAATGCTTCCCCCTTGCCAAATTCCTCTGGGAACTTCTCAATGCTGGGGCACTCGACAACCTCCAGGTGGTTTAGACTTGGAAGATTGTGTAAGGCAGGCAGTTGTTTCAACATGAGACAATTGAACAAACTAATGTAGCTCAGATGTTGAAACCCACAAAATGAATCTTCTATTTGGAGTAATTGAGGACATTTTAAAGAGAGTTTCCTCAATTTTAACATGGCAGTTATGTCATGGGGTAGGCTTTCAGTATCTGTGAGATACAGATTTAGAAACTTCATCTGCTCCATCATTCCCAGAATCCCTTCTCGAGTTATTTTACCATAATTTGCAAGAGTCAACTTTTTAAGTTGTTTTAGGGTGCCCAAATCATTAATTGAAAGCAGACCTCTTCTGCACTTATTCCATCCTACCTTTGCCCATGCATTTGGACTACTATATACATTCAGGTATTCAATAGACGTAAGCTGTGAGATCCCACAAGGCATGGACTGCAAATGTTCACAAGAACCAACGTGCAAAACTTGTAAGGTAGTCAACCTAGAAATGCTAGATGGGAGTTGTCTAATTTTAGATTAAGAAAGATCTAGTATTTGAAGGTTTCTCAGAGCGGCTACAGAGTTGGGTAGTCTTTTCACTGGCACAGAGCGTAACCTGAGGCAAACTAAATGTTTTAAACATCCGATGTTTTTGGGCAACGACCGGAGGGCAGTCCGCGACAAATCCAGGACTCTGAGAGCTGTCATACTCCCATTCCCAATCACCTCTTTTGGAATTTCTGTCAACGAAGGATTACCAGTAAGCAGGGCTTATATTTGATGGCCGTATGATCGTATTTAGAGATTTTTGCCATAAAATACAATCAAAATTTTAAGAAGATTGTATGAGATGAAAGAAAAGATTTTGGATAGACTGTCAAAATTTATATAGAATTATAATGATATATATATAATTTTACTTACACTAAGGTATATCATAATGTATATCATAATGTTTTAAGGGTACCTTTGAATAGATAACCGTCATTAAAAAAATTGTTGACAGGTAAGGTCGACCGTCAAATTTAAGCCATGAGAGTAAGTAGAAAGGAGCGAGTATGGGGAGCCCCAAATGCGTTTGGAACTCTAGTCAAACTGTTGTTCCTCAACGAAATTCTCATGTGTCCCGACCAATGGTCACCTGGAAACTCTCGTAAATCTCTGCCTGTCCGAAAGAAGCATTTCTCTTCTTTCTCAGCAATTTGATGTGCTAAATCGTGCAAAACATCATGCACCCGGAAAACGAGCACACCTCCATCGTGATCCTTCAAGATCGGTTCAATAAGACAACGGTCGGCTAACAAATTGACGTATCTCTTTCCAATTTGATGGGGATCTGACCCGGTCAGTAACCCTTCACCAATCCAGTACTTTGTAGCGGTTCGGTAATAGATGACTTCGTCTTCATTGAAAGCAGCGAGGCAGAGGAAGCACAATTGCAAGGAAATGCCATAATCGGCCACATCGGCCAAGGCAGCGTAGCTTAATCTCAACCTGCTATAAAGCGAGCCTGTAATATCCTTCTGCAACCTCAGAAGAATAAATTCCCATTCATTTGATTGAGTTATGCCTGCCATTGCCTTCCCGATTACTTTGAGGGCTAATGGAAGCCCCCCGCACTTGTTGCAGACATGCCTCGCTATTTCTTGGTCAATGCTTAAGGGCAAAACTCCATCGCTGTGTGGAAAAGCATGAGAAGAAAATAATCCCCAACTGTCATCCTTAGTCAAATCTTGCATTTGGATGATCGATAGAGTTGGAACACCTAACTGTGAGAGCACACTCTTACTTCTGGAAGTGGCAATGATGATGTTGGAGTTGTGGTGTGGAGAGTGAAGCACACAAAGCTCCTCTAACAAGCAGCTTGCACTTGTTTCCCAAACATCGTCTAAAAACAGGGCAAACTTGTGTTTTTTCATGCTTTCATTCAACCAAGTTTTCACACTGTTTTCCTCTCTACTGTCCAATCTTTCATTTGCTTTAAAAGTTATTTGATTGACAAGGTCATTTCTGAGAGCATTGAAAGATGGGTTCTGTGAAACAGTAAGCCAAAGCATTAAGTCATTGCAAAAGAGACTCTGTACCTGGTTACTGTTGAAGACTCGTTTGAGTAGCAGAGTCTTGCCGGCCCCGCCCTTCCCAACTAGACCGAAACGAGATACAATTTTGTGCTGCTCTGAACCAATAAGCTCCTCGAGTCTGGTTGATACAGAATCCTGTCCAACAATGACTGCTTCCTCAATATACCTCGTGTTGGGAGCAGCTGAAGAAGTAGTGGATGGCAAGAGATCTCCAGATGTGCCATTAGGTGCAGAAGTTCTCCACCTAAGAGAATCGATTATCTGTCTAATCTGCTCAAGTCCTTCCCGATTTGCCACATCTTGGTGAAGCTGGTGGAGGAAGGCAATGGAAGGAGTGGAAGCTACATGTTTCTCCATACGTGAAATGAGGCGACTGATCTTTCTGCTCACTGTGTAACGAGAAATGAGGCGGTAGGAAGATGGTACAGTGCAGTGTTGGGCCAAATGAGATACTTCCTGAAGAAGATCATCTAATTCGGTTAACCGGATATTTACTGCAGACGGCAAAGGAGGGTGAGGTGGAGCATCAATTCTGCCGGCGTTCAAAGCCTTTCTGTATTCCTGCATTTCCATATTAATGTAATGAATTTTATGGAGCAGATGTTTTAGCACATCCAACTCTTTCTTGCAACGGACAGCAATGTTGATCCGATCAATAATTTGATTGACAGCCGTTTGAACAGCAAAACCAATCATCCCGGAGATGAAACCAGGATCGCCCATTTTTCCAGCACTAACGGTGCCTTCTATTGACCAAACAGAATTCTAAGTCTGATCTAAAAAAGCAGTCAATAGAATCCCTTAGATAAAATCAGGATCACCAAATTTCCCAGCTACAAAAGAGGCTTCTATTGTCCGAACAGAATTCAGAATCTAATGAAGGTCGTGGGGAGCCACAGAATCGTCTATACTGTCTACTCTGATGTAGAACAGTCATGAAGCAATCCGTCAAGATCCTCTGCTTCATTACGACTATCCCCTGGCAATGCAAGCAAACCCTTGCGTCAATGCCAAAACAACCCACTTGCGTCTGCCAATTATTTACGTTTCAATACTATGGTCGAGGAATACATTTTATCGCCAGCTGATGCAGAGGAACCCTGACGGACACGTTTGTTCGCTTTAACCTTGTCAAAACAGTCCACTTTGTATTTTCAATGCAAATTATAAATAGGAAAATGCAGTCAAAGACTGCAAGAAGATACAGAGCAAATAGGTAACAGATCAGCAAAGAGCATATTACACAAGGATAACAAACATAGAGATTAAAAAGGACAAATGTTTATAAGATTACAACTGTAAATACAAAGATGATAATTAATAACATTGTTAATAAATTATCGTTTCTGGATTTGATTGTGTATGAGATTTTTACATCAACATTTTGGATCACACTCCGTGATCCATCATCAGGATAAAAGAGAGCTAGAGGTGATTCTCCTCCTCTAGCTCTCTTTTATCCTGATGGATCACGGAGTGTGATTCGAAACATTGATGCAAAAATCTCATACACAATCAAATCCAGAAACGATAATTTGTTTGCTGCATGGATTGTGGAAACTTGATATCACTAATTAGCAGCATTGTCCTCACCTAGACCAACAACAACACTGACTTAGAATAATCTGGAACAGGTGCAAAAA
Organism: Sequoia sempervirens; assembly: GCA_007258455.2. Classification (NCBI taxonomy): domain Eukaryota; kingdom Viridiplantae; phylum Streptophyta; class Pinopsida; order Cupressales; family Cupressaceae; genus Sequoia; species Sequoia sempervirens. The sequence goes on along the minus strand of VDFB02000015.1, from coordinate 435,479,200 downwards.
TATTTGAAGGTAAGCAGGAACCGACTCAATTCTTCAAAAGAGACTTTAATCCTTGAGCTATTAAAACAAATCCACTTGTGCATGTCAACCTTTTTCTGTGTTTGTAATGTTTCTGGTTTTTAGCTTGACCCATGTGACTTTGGACTTTTGGGCTTTGTGCGTGTGACTTTCAGGGTGTGCCTTTTTACCACCCCATCTTTTTAGTGAATATGTATTTCTATCTTTATTATTAATATAGGGGAGAGGACCCAGTAATTGAGCATGTTTCAATAGTTGTGATAGTAGGTGTTTATATAATGTCCAATAGTTGTGATAGTAGTTGATTATATAATGCTTAGTAGTTGTGACTTGACTACCCATAATTGAACAAAATGTATTCCTTTGATCTAAAAAGCAACCAATCATGTGATGCCACATCAGCGCTCAACTACCCATGATGTGAATGCACAAGTATTGGTCTCACTTTTTTTTGGGACCTTTTTGGACACCTTGACAAAAAGCATGCTGATGTGGCATCATATTTGATGATGTGGCCCCAAAATGAAAGTTATTAGCAGGGGACTTGCCAAGTAAGCTGCTCTAAAAAATTGGGAGTGATTTGAAATTTTCACATAGGATAGTTCGAAGCGTAAAGTTAGGGTGCACAACTACTAGGTCCTCTCACCTAGATATATGCCTATTCATCAATTTTTTTTTTTATCATGAATGTAAACTTCCTACACTTTCCTTGTGCTTACATAATCTAGCTAATTAAGTAAAATGCATAAAATTAATGTAGATTAAATAAAGATAGTTGAGATTTGATAATTTAGAAATAAGTAGGTTTAGAAGATCACTTATGAAGGATGTGTTTAGTCTTTTATTAGATGAGAAAATATGAAGATTGATATTTCATTAAATTGATGTTATGGTTTAGAAAAGTGATAGCACTGGGATGTTTTTTATTTTTAGATTTTGTGTAGATTTGAAATTTTCTAATAGTCAAACTTATTGTTTCTCTATCATTGTCATGATTAGAGATTGGTCATGTAAACTATATATTTGATTTGATAAATTGTACACTTCTTCTCCTCAGTTTGTCATGTTGTCTATTATGCATTAATTTTCAAGGACTAGTGATATTTAAAAATGCCTTAGGGAAGTCAATGGATCACAACTACCAATTTTTTCTAGATTGACCCCTTTGGTTGGAACAACTTTGCAATTGTGGAAATAATAAAACACAACACCTTTCAATTGAATTGCTGGGTTTTTACATAGATCAATACATCTTAGAGCTTGATAATATATAATATTTTCTATATAGATCATAAAAACTAAGATGTGTTCGGTTAATTTTGATTTTCACTCGAAGTTATTCATTGTATGATCATTGCACTCCTAGAATTAGAATAAAAAAATGAAAGAAGAAATTTAAGAATCCCATTTCAATTTGAGAAATACCTCAGATATAGCAAATGGAGAGAAAATAATAGTGCAAAATTAAAGCAATAAAGCACCAAACCTGCATGATTATTTTGATGTGCTTTGTGATATTAAAATTCAATGCTTAAATCAACATTTACTTACAAATAGATCATTTTTGCATATAAAGATGAAGGATGAAGGGGTTGATTTATAATATTTTAGATAGGAACATGATACAATGAGAGGAATGAGGAATCCTCACCAACTAAGAATATTCAAGGTGGTTATAAATGGTTAAGGATAATTTTCTTTTATTTTTTTATTTAATTTGGATAAATAGGTGTGCTTTGGATAAAAATAGTAGAGGAATATAATGGAGGGGTTACAAATGGATATTTGAATTTTATTATTTATTTGGGATGGACAATGGATAGTGAAATGGATCATTTAATTATTTGTTTTGTAAAAGGGGATTTATGGAGATATTATTTGATCAGTAATACATTTGACTGCAAAATCCAACGAAATATGTAAAATTTGATGTTTGTCAGGTGCTTGTAAAATTTGATGTGTAATTTCCATTTTTTTGAAAGTTTATCCTCGACGTTCGTCGAAATTTCGACGAACCTGGGGTTCATCGAAATGTCGGCTATCATTTTCATCGAATTTTTGACAAACATGAAAAATAAAAATAATCAAATTGTGGCTGACATAAAGAAAAGTGAGTTCGCGCCTAATTTATTGTGACAGTGTTTTGCTCTACTTGAGACAGTTTGTGGAGAACTAAGGACGATTTTCTTGGGAAACATTAGAAAAAATTCAAGGAGATATTGCCAGGTTGAGGGTAGTCATTGTCTTTTTGCAGAATTCAGCTGTGAAGTCAAATTTGTAGTTCTAGGTTTGAAAATCATATTTTAAAGCAACATCTTATCAGATTTCATTTTTAGAGGTTAAGGGTTTTGAGAATTTCATGTACATATTTTGTTGTGTGGAATCACCATAAGATCACAACCAAAGAACAGATTCTTGTGACTATAATTATGTGATCCATAACTCTATTGGTCATGTGGCATAGTTGTGCTATAAAAAATATAGGATGCATTCATGTGTGACCCAAGTTTAATGTGGCTATGTTGTGATAGAAATGGAGGCACTCATATAATGTAGTTAATTCAGGTTGTATTATGTAGGTGTCAATCATCATTGGGTGCATTTAGGTTGTCTCAATTTTAATAGGTTAGGATGTAATTATAGCATGATCGAAGAGTGATTACCTCTTGTTGCAATAAAGAGCCTATAACTCGTTGATATGCAAAGTGGTTGTGTTATATCAATTATGTAGTGTATTGAAAGCACAACCCATGTTTAATGGGCTATTCTAGAGAGTGATCAAGATTTTCTAAACCTCCATGAATGTTACTTGGACATATATGCATAATTCAAATTCCTTCAGAGGCTTTTGAAGCATCAATGTATCCTATATAGAGTTTAGAATGATTTATTTTAATTAAAAAAATAAATAAATGATGTATTTCCCTGTAATTAGATAATGTGAAGATCTCCTAAATCTGCCCCAACACACCATCCTCTTGGCACTGCGATTCATTTAGCCACTAGGTTTTGCATATGCATCTTTAATATCTTCATGACCGCGGGCTTTTAAATAGATCTCAAAAGATTTCTTTAATCCTTTTCATGGTAACCCTTGAGTTCCATAATCCACCTTCAATCTCTCTTTCTAAGAACGTTTGTCTTTAAGCTAGATCAGATAGTATATGTATATAGCAAGTCCTTCATACCTACCATTGTTCCAAACCACCACTCACTACCTTGCTTAAAATGTTGCCTCCATAAGCAAAATAGCATGTTTCAAAATCATGGTTGCCAGTGATTGACTATTAAGGTCCCTACTTTCATCAAGATACAATGAGATTTTGTCTTCAAACTCAAGGCATTATGGAAGATAACATCGCGGAGTTGTTTGGAGCTGTGTAATGATTCGATTTTCTTTGCACACGCATCGTGGCTTTGGTTAACTTCTTTTAAGATCGGTATTTCACTGGGCTTGCAATCTCAAACAACTCACTCACTATCACTTGAAGATTCCTTTCATGAGCATCCTTCTATAAAATCAAACTATGCCCTATAGACTGCCTACTTACTACAGGGGACTCATTGTTTCATGGTATTGTAGTTCTTGAGATCCTTCAACCTTATTGACACTACTTCATAGTCCATAAGGTATTATTCACTATTCTCCCATCTTTGATGAGTCTCAAAACACTACTCAAACATGCAATCCACTACGTCCATTATACATTAATGGCTAAGAAGAAACATTGAACCTATGATTACCAATGTTACTTCATTTGGACAGTCATTCCTTGATTGCATTTTCCTTGTCTAACACTACCAAAAGTATTTGAAAAACCCTTAAGGTCAGCAAAGGGGTAAGGAAACTCACTGTTAAAATCTCCACTTTACTATGCAAGGTTTGAGCTTTATTATCTTGTCACTGCTCAACCTCTTTTTGACTTTCACATCTCAAGTGACTGTCATTCTTCTTATCGTAGATTGCATTTACAAATGTCACTAAGCTACATAGTGTGCTTGTTATTGGCTACAATCTTTAGATTACAAGATTTTGTTATTACCTACAATGTCTCAATCTTTTTGGTATTGGAACCCCACTAATCCGTTATAGTTATTGTTTATGTTTCTACAGAAGCCTAGGGTTTGTACCCTAATCACGCTCTTACCAATGCTTCTATTGTTTTTTATTAGGGCTCTCTCAATGTTGAGGGCCCTAGGGATAAGCTCGTCATAAGAATTGACACATTGCATCTTTAACTAAAAGGATAAATCCGTATTGACATTAGCAATGATGATTCTGACTTATTGCTCCTTAGGAATGGGTCACTTTCTCTTACTAGCTTGCTACCTCCATTGTTGTAGGAAGTTTGTGATCAAGTTCAATATTCCGATTTTAGGAGTCTTAATGGTTGGAAATCATAGAAAAATCAGAATTTAATAAGTTTTGGAATTAGCATTTTAAAGTGTTTTTTGGGATCATTAACTTCAGACTATCTTCTCTTTTGCAGGGGTGGTTGCATGCCAAATTTTTTTGGTGTAAAATATTAGAATTATTAGATTATATTACTCCGGCTCTTATGAATAAAAATTATTGGAGTGAGAGTTTGATATTTTTTGAAGATCTAAATAGTCAAGCTTGCAAAGAAAATCATGTCAAATAATAAGCTAGTCCGTAACAAACAAAGAAACACTTTGATAGATTATGGCCAGATTGAAAAGAAAGGGTGATGGAATGTTATTGTCCTTGCAATAATTGCAAGGGCTTAAAGATGAGAAGACTTTTAATCACAACAGTTGAGAAACATTGTAGGCAGCATGGTCACATTGAAGGGGGGCATGATTATCGCCCATTGGTAAGTTGTTCATTATATGTCTTTATATTGATTGAATTTGTAAATTTTTATATCGTTTTAACATTTCTATATATATAAAAAATCACTTGATCATGATCATGGTTTATTTGTGTTGATCATTATTATAAAGGTGAGGCACCCTAGGGCACAAGATATGGATTATCACGCCCTGGAGAATGTGGTTTTGCAAGTAGAGGAACATGGAGCCGCGGGAATATCGGGCAATGATCTTATGGAAGAAGATGACGCGCCGGAAAACACAGCTGGAAGATGATGGTACAAATAAATTGATCCATGACACATCGGAAGGGCGCAGAGCTGATCATGATGATATAAAGCATGACTTTGATGATGTTCATATTTCACCTCGTGACTTGAGAAGGCATAAGAGCCCCTTTATGAAGGCTCCCAAACAACTCTTCTCTCTGTTGTATTGTTATTGTTGAACTTGAAGGTTATGAATGGTTTATCAAACATAGCAATCTCACAGATGTTAAGGTATGTCATATATGTCATCTTTTTTCATCTATTTTAATTGTTGTTAGTTCATCACTAGTAAATAAAGGATTAAATATGTACCATTAATATTCTTTATATGAACAAATTATTTTTTGTTGTAGATTGATTGGTGAATTTTTGTTACCACCATCAAATATTTTACCTCGATCATACCGAGATTTATGTGCCATTATGAAAGATATCGGAATGGAGTATCAAGCAACAGATGCATGTCCCAATGATCATATTGCGGCATTTACAACACATGAATTTGCAAATGTATCGCCCTCGAAATGTCATATCAAGATATCAAAAAAATCAACTAACAAAAGGTACCCTCACGCGTTCTTCGCTATATTCTCATTATTCCATCGTGATGCAACGCATTATTTAGGTGCAAAGCGGCAATGCTAATTTATGGATTTCCTCACTATGCACTGAATAGAAGTGAGATGACATTCTCAATGCCTCCGCAGATGGTTCAGATTTAGGGACATGGAGGAAAAATGGCCACACTTTAAAGAAGAACCTCATAATCTCAGGCTTTCATTGGGAGTGGATGATGTCAATCCATTTGAAGAGCTAAGATCTATTTACTCAGTGTGGCCTATTTTTGTTATCAACAATAACATTCCTCCATGGATGTTAATAAAGAGGGAGCACATAATGTTGTCAATGATTGTTCCAGGTATTTGTTTACATCAATTTTCTTTAACGTAGTAGCATCTCATTTGTCTTATTTGTTGCATAATGACTTATATTTTTTTCATTCAATAGTCATGTACATTAATTTATGTATATTGCAGTAAAATGGTTATAATAATTATGTAATGTTTATGTTCATTCAACTAGGTAAGTACTAGGTGAAAGATATGAATGTATATATCGAGCCTCTTATCGACGAATTACTAAAGTTATGGAATGGCGTCACTATGTATGACGTCTCCAGACCAATAGGACAAAGACAATTTCAATTCCATACAATGCTTGTATGGACAATTCATGATGCCCCAGGGCTAACACATTTTTGTGGTATGTTATAACGTTCGAGTGCACTTTAACAATATTTAATTTGATGAAGTAGATATCATGCATGTTTTCAAAATAATCTATTCATTATATATAATTAAAAAAATTGTCATATTTAATCCAATTATATATCATCTTGTAGATCTTCAAACAAAGGGAAAATTTGCATGTCCAATTCTAGGTCCAAAGATGAAATCTGCCATTCAACAAGTTTAGGAAAGTTGGTGTTTGAGCTTATAGGCACTTCCCTCCATAAAATCATAAGTATCGAACTATTGAAACATCTTTTCAATGGGAAAGAGGAGACTACATCAAACCACTAAGAAGTCACTACCTATAGTTGGAATATAATAGAATTAATCATCAAGGTTATACATCAGATCAAATTGTTTATCTATCATATATAATATGTTTTGAATTTATATTTTTATATTGTGTTGTGTTTACTCATGTTGTAATTGACAATGATTGTCGTTGTTAATTTGTTTAACTTATATGCTTCATCAAGGCCGTCAAGGCATTAATGGACGGATTCCATAGGGACTGAAAAGTTATCCCAGACAATTTAGTAAGTTGCCCTTCTATGAGCAGCTACAAATTGTGCATTTGTTTGATACAATGCATATCAGAAAGAATATAACAGAAACGTTATGGAAAAATATTGGATGGAAGGCATGATAAAGAAAAAATTGTCAAAATTTGTAGTGACATTCAGGAAGCCAATCATGCAATGAAAAATGTCATTCAATTAAATAGTGATGGAGACAAAATTAATATAAGTGCCCTTCCTTGGTTATTAACAGAGCAACAAAACAATGCTATAAAAGAAGTCATACAAAAAATTTGATTTCCCACAGGATTTGCTGCGAACATAAACAATATAATAACAAAGAAAGGTGAATTTGGGTCAGGGATGAAAATGCATGATTGGCATACCTTCATTAAGGTAATTATTCTGGTATATTATATACACTTGTATAATGCATGTACTTTTTAGTGTATTGTGTTTACTACTTTTGGAAAAATAATGAAAAGATCATTTTATAATTGTTGCAAGTATGTTCTACCTCTATCTCTCCTAGACAACTTTGACAACAATGTCAAGCAAGTTATATATGATTTTGGAAAATACATAAGGTAAGTAGCAAGATTTGTTTAATTCGCTGTATACATCTTATAATTGCCATTTGTTTTACTTGCTATGTTTGATACACTATATATTTTTGTTAAATCTCATTAATATATTTGCACCTTGAATCACTTGTAAACCACTATTGTGGCAACACCCTTTTACATATGGTTTTTACTAATTATACGTCATTTGTGAATTTTATTTTTTTTGGTATAGTTGGTCAAGAGTGGGATGCACTACATTTGTACGTCGCCAATAATCTTGATTGGATGACGGTATGGATTGAACGATGTCAACAATCTGGTCACGCATTAACATGGGAAGGTGTGGCTTCATTGGTTAAAGAAGCTCATCGTAATGGAGATTCCAATGTTACACAAAGTGAAATTGATTTAGCATATGGTTTAAGAGATAAACAGGTACGTATAAATATATTAATCACCCATATTATTTAATTATTTTCAAGTATATTCATGTATATATATGTTGAGATTGTTTTCTTTGCATACATTCGACCAAGAAGAAATATGTTTATCAACTGACGACATTGCAATAATTTTTACATGTTTGACATATTGCAGGTGAAACACCACAAGGCTATGTGGTGCAATGGTCATAAATTTTGAATCAAAATGTTGGATGACATGAAGAAAACTTGTGATTCTAGTATAACCGTACAGTATTTTAGGTGACTAATGTTTCATCTAGAAGTGACATACATCCAAGAAGTCTCAGAAAATTGATACTATGGGATTTTGGATGATATACTTGACTGTGACTTTAAGTCCTTCAGATTAATTTTTTTCATCATCCTATGGTACAACTACGATTGAATGAAAATGATACTGAGAGAATTCTATTGAACATGATAATGAATTTACCATGGTTAATACAAGGTTGATCGAGCAAGCTGGAAATGAGCCCTATGTTCTTCCAAGCCAATGTGAGCAGGTATTTTACTCAGAGGTTCCAGGTAAACCGGGTTGGTCATTTGTTGTTAGACATGATCCAAGAGGAAGGCTAGTAAAGTATAATAATGGTGAAGAAGAAGATACCAAGAACTAGAAGATGATGTAGATGATGATTGGGATCAACAGTTAGTTTATGATGTCCCCCGACGAAGATGTCGAAGAGGAGGAACTAGATCATGATGATGTAGGAGTTAATGTTCATGAAAATGATATCCATGTGGATGATAACATTATCAAAACTAATATCAATGACGATGATGATAATATGACCAATCCTTACAATGTCAAATCTGGATCGGATGATACAGAAAAATAGTTGGATGAAGAAGAAGATCAATGACATTGAAATGTATGAGTTATGCGATTATATTATCTATTTGATATTAATTTCTTAATAGAATTATATTTGACTTATGTGGTTACATAATTAATTCATGATGTTTTTAATTTTTATGCCATTACATAATTAATTTAATGATGTGATTTTTAATGTTTGAAAGGTCAAAAAATTAAAACATTTCAATAGTGATGTTAAAAACCTTGAAATTAGTGTGTTTTATGTTTCATGTGATCATAAAAAATTTAAAAATTCAGTTGTAGAGGTGGTTGTTTAGTGGTTGACGTGTATGTTGGTTCTTTTTACAATGTAACTAGGTTTGTCTTCTAATCTACCTATGGAATTTCCAATTCCAATCAAAGGCAGCTCGAAGGACATGGACCAACTGACGAGGACTTTAAAAGCCTTCTACACTTCGGGCTCTGCAAGACCCGGGAGGGTGATCCCTTAATGTGTTTACAACCTCTGCACCATTATTATAAACAACATTAAAAATAGCAGATGATCTCACTTAATATCTCAACACGATAAGATAATATCAACTAGAATTGGCTGTTCATAGACAATATCAACTATTTGGAGTGTGAGATAACTAAACACAATCCATTGTATAAAATAGCCAATGATTTGCAATTTGTAGTAAGCTTTAGGAAAAGACAAACAAATACTGAACAACACTAATAATTAAAACTTAGATCAGTGCCATATATCCATTGCAGGAGTCAAATTCATAAGCATCTAGAGGTTTATAATAGATTTAATACATCACATATAAGATCCCTGACAATATTGCATTACAATTTCATCAGTATGCATTCTAACCCAGGACTACTTATCAAATCCTTATACAACACATATCCACCTATAATCCCATTCAAGCATTTTGATTAATTCATTGAATTAAAGCTAAAATAGAATCATACACACCACAATAGTGAGATGGATAAAACAACCCTTAGTTATTTCATTCAAAGTTCAGATATGCATGTATAATGGAGAGACATGAGCTGAATTTTCATTTCAACTCAAATGCTAGTACTGTTATACAACATTAAATCTCTATAAACTCAAAACCTAAATTGCATTTCTCTAAAACCATTGGATATGCAGAACATATATGCTTATAATCCCATTCAAGCATTTTAATTAATTCCTTGAATTAAAGCTAAAATAGAACCATACACACTACAACAGTGAGCTGAATGAAACAACCCTTAGTCATTTTATGCAAAGTTCAAATATTCACATATAATGGAGAGAGATGAGCTTGAAATTATCATTTTGATTCAAATGCTAATACTATTATGCAACATTAAATCCTCATGAACTTAAAACCTATCACAGAGTGACTTAGAACCTAAATTGCATTTCTGTCTAAAACCATTGATGTTTACAATCAGCTCTGCAACTTTGCCTAGACTCGATCAAAATTATCTAACTTGCTAACTCATACTTCTGGCCTTGAAATCCTTCTTATAGAAAAATGAAGGAGCAAACAATCTTCAGGCCAGAAAGTACACACGTCACCAGCCGATTAGAGCACCTGATGATATTCCAAAAATCGTTACAACTGCAATAATCCTGGAGCATATTCATGTTCATCATGTCAACTGAGGAAAGTTGATGTGATTCAAAAACCACAAGAAACCCATATCGAGAAAGTCATCAATACAAAACTGGGACCGTTGTAACCGCAACATCAGATTTGCCACCTGTCCATAGTCCACTCTCTTTTACTCATCATCATTCAAATACTTAGCTACCCACTTATGATATTCTTCATCAGTAGGCCAGTTAAAATTAATCACCTCATTTACCTTTGTACTATAAGGCATATACTTTACCGCTACCCGATTCACATCTCTTTCCAAAAACTCCAAAAATGAGTTGGTACCAATAATCTTATCCATACAATTCACCAAAAAATCATAATCTGAGTCATCACAAATTAATTTAATTTGATTATTGATGACCTTATTTGCTTGATCCTGCCATTGTTGGAGTGTTCTAATTTTCCCCTGATCATGAATTATATTAGGTAATAATGTGTTACTCCAATCATTGAAATTCTTTACCAACTCTTTAATCTTCCTACTCAAATCATCTGGCAGGGTTTGAAAATTTTGTAATGATTTTACTAACACATGAGTAGGCTTCAATGATTGGGGCCTATTATTTATATCAAACCTTGAGGCTTTATTCATGATATCCAGATAATTGGCCCTAGGGATCCAATTTTTAATTATTTGTACCACTACCTCCTGATCCCTATCAATATTCTTTATTGCTTCCAACAACAAAGAATATAAAGAATGTACAGATTGCAATTTACTATCTACCCCTTCATTTAAGTGCTCCAAAATAGTAGTAACAATCTCCTTTTCCTTTGAAAGAAATCCCTCCTCTGTTATCCATAATGATGTCTGTAATTCATCAATTTTCTGTATGAGCTGCCTCTTCATTGGATCAATAAAGCACTCAATTTCTTCATCAATTTGTTCTAGAGGAGGGGTGAGTGCAGGATTCTGAATGGGAGACCCTGGTGTGGAAACATTTGGAGAAGCATGAGGCATTGACCCTACTGTGGGAGGTAATGTACTGGTTTCTAGAGCATTTGATGTTTCCCCAATCTGTCTATATATGAACCTTTCCACTTCAGTTTGCAATTCAACATTCCTCTATTGCATTTTACTATATTCTTCAATCAAAATGTTATACTTCTCCATTAGGCTCTTCCTTTCAGCCTCCTCCCTTTCAGCAGTCCTTTGGGCCAATTTGGCCACATTTATAGTTAAATTAGTGGCCTCGATGGTTGAAGTCTCTAAAGCTCTCTTTATTATTAATCCTCCTCTAAAATTTGGATTAATATCAACAATATCTGGTTTTCTCCCTTGTGGAGCCAATGCCCAAATTGCCAAGGTCTCATATTCTTCACTGAAGGCAGAGTTTTGCAATGCTGCCTTAACCTCTTCCTCAGAATCTTGAAAAGGATTCTTGGACTTCATAATAGCATTAAAAGCTACTGCATCTGCAATATCCCACTTAGGAAAAATCAATACACCAGCCTGACTCACCAGTTGTCTTCCTTCTTCAGGAGTGATGTTCTTGAACTCTTCCATCAATTCAACTTTTACTTCATCATTCTCCTGGTTTGACCTGTTAGGCCTTAGTTCCCTTCTCTCCCTACATTTATCTTGATACTCTTCAAATTTCATTCTCCATGCCAATTTCAAGAATACAAGAGTTTTCACAAATGTATTGTCATCTAAAAACTCCCTGCATGCTTCCATTTTTGCATCTTACACACTTTTACCTTTCATATCTAAATTGGACAAAACCAATTCAGCTGACCTAAGAGGGGAAAGCATACCAACCTGCATGTGTTGATTAGTAACAATAATTTCATCTGTTAGATCCTCATGTGGGTGATCAGTTCTCTGCCTCTTAGGGCTTGGATCAGATGGTGGTGATGGGGGACTATCTTTTGGTGACGACTTTAAATCAATGATCTTAACTACCCCAAGTACTTTGAATTTTGGACCTGGTCATGGAGGTGCCTTCATTATTTGCTTCCCCTTCCTATCCACTTCCTCCTCATCACTACTACTATCCTTTTTCCTTCTATAGATGGGTCACTTTTTTGTAGGTTGGTATATTGACCTATTTTCAATTGGCCCAACACTTTTGTTCTTGCATACCCAGACTTAGCCTTAAATTTATCTTTTTAGTTCTTAAGGTGTCCATAATCTCCTTGAAGTTCTTCATTAGAAAATCAATTTTCTTATGGTATGGACTGAACTCCAACAGTGGATCATACTTTGGATCCATTTCATGCACAACATCTAGTAGCTTACTACAAGCTATCCATTTCTCCTTGTTCAACTCCTGCTTATTTAGATCAAATTCATTTCTAATCAGGTCCTCAGGGAAGTTGAACTCATGTGCAAATTTTTTAGCTTTTATTCTTTGTCTAAAAAAGAGCAAAGAAACCCTCAGGATCATGTTGTTGCCTTGGGCCACATCTCAAATGGTAATCAACAAAGAATTTATCAAAATGTGTCCAGCCTCCCTTTGAAAATACAAAGTCAGACACCACTATATAATCAAGGAAGAATGTTCCTTTCCCCCTTCTAGTGAGGTTGTCTTCATGAATACAACCTATCTGCCACATAACTTCTACAAACCCTACTCTTGGTGGCACATTGTATGGCAGTATGTGAGGGGCTCCCTGAAATCCATATACTTTCAAGACAATGCTGACTGGGTATGGGATAATGTCACCCCAGTTATGGTAAACCCTCAACTCTGGCTTCCTCCCCTTTGGTCCAAGGAAATCGTGCAATTCCTCAGGAATCCTAGGTACATTCACCATCAATCTAATCCTTAATCTAGAAGAAAAACAATGATCAAATTGCACATAAGTGGTGCTTTCCTTATTACAGGATAAATCTAGAGCCCATATCTATACTGGAAACCTTTCTCCATCAACTGATTGCCTTAATTTCATCTTCTCATAAAAGAAATCAACATTCCTAAATAGAAACATATGCATCAGCATAGAATACCAAAAGAATTGAGTATGAGTATCATTTTTCTACAGCTTCGACAACCCTTCATGTATCATCTCAGCCAAGAAAGAAACAAAGTCATATGTCACAGAGAAGTTAGGGTGTTGTATTTGCACCCCCATGAACATGTACGCAATAGGCATTACCGCACCAGGACTAAAACCCAAAATATGACATAATGAATAGAAAGTGGCCAGGAAAGGTTTTGCAAAATAATTCAATCTGAAAGGTTCCTGGTCACGAGGGTTGATATGAAATTGTGAACCTCCTGCCCTAACCAGGTGAGGTGGAAGCAACTTAGCCCTAAAAAGAGATTTCAACTTTGCATACTCCTGCTTCATTTCCTTAAGATTGATAAGAACCAAGTCTTTACTTGGCTCACTCAAATCAAAAATCTGTTGGATATCTTCTCTGTTAATTTCTAGTAGCACCCCTTCATCATTATCCCTAATTACCCGTGTAATAGGGTCATACCTCGCGGCCACTACCCTAAGTAAGTCCACATCAAGGAATACATTTGGTACAACCAGCTTTCCCATGTCATACATCCATCCATTTGAAAAAGGGTGAGGCAAATTCCTCTATCCATACCACAATTTGAACATTTCTAAGTCAGTGAGAGGAACCCTAGCATCGATAATGTTGGAATAATTACACACTAACCCCTCCCCTAGGATTTTCCCTCGCATCAACACTACACCTTTCCTTCTATCATTCGTTGATAACGGAAATTGATCCAGGAAATCATCGTACAATATTCTTTTCAAATATTCAATGTGGCCAAAGTGCTGCTTGGTTGGTACCATCTTGGAAAAATTAGGGCTTCATTACAATGGTACACTTCAATTGGCTAGGACTAAGCAGAGATAGAAAACTATACAGTAAAAAACTGCAATTCCTCACAATTTATGATTAAACTATAGCCTTAACAAGAGATTTCAATAAGCTCAATGACATGCATAGCAAACCCTTTTCCCAAATTTAGGCGCAGAATGACTGGGAGGCACAAAAAATAAACTTATAGCTCTTTTTGCATAAACTCCAAATTCTGGCTGTAGCGGCTCGCAATGTCACCTTCAGATCTGAAACTATTTTCAAGAAATAATTGGATGCTTTGTGATACAAATGAGGTAGGAAAATTGATTTTATGTCAATCAAATCTCACCAGTAAATGTCTCATTCGCCATTAAAGCTCATTCGCGGCCTACACGAATGGCTCCAACCACATTTGATACAAATTTAAATTTGAATCGTTGATCCTCCAGTTTGATCAAATCATCGACGACCACCTTCAAAACAGGCTGACATAATCGCCAACATGGCAATAAGGGGCCCACCATGCCATACGCTGCAACTGAAAACCACGTGGTCGTTTCTCGTGATACCGCAATCCCTCGATTTACCATCATGGGATGGCAGGCAACCATTGATCCTTCTCATCAGAGATCCTACTCCTTCGAAAATGGTCGCTGTCCTTTTCGTTAACTGTCGAGCAACTTTTCCCTCAAAATTATAACATCTGCGTTGAAATAAAGCATGTGCATCTCACAAGCACTTTAGTAATCCGCCCCTTAACACATTTAGAACTTGCTAATGCTTCCTTCACTCTCTAGACCTCATCGGATGAGACATGTGGCAAGTGCCTGTGATATCGCGATTCCATAATTCTTGATTGTGGGATGGCGGGCACCATTGATTTGCAGGAGATAGATCAACGACAGTGCTAATTCAACCCTCTACAAAATAAAATCATCGACGACCACCTTCAAAACAAGCTGACACAATTGCCAACACGACGATAAGGGGCCCACCTTACCATACACTACGAAGGAATTCCACATGGTGGTTGCCCTCGATATCACAATCCTAAAACTTCTGATCACGTGATGGCGGGCAACCGTTGATCCTGAGCATCAATGATCTCGTTCCTTTAACACAGTCGCCAACCATGTCTTTAACCTTCGAGTAGCTTTTCTAGCGAGATTATAACATATCTGTCGATTTAGAACATGTGCGTCTCGAGAACACTTTAGAAATCTGCCCCTTAATACATTTAAAGCTGACTAGTGTTTCCTTTACTCTTTAGGCTTCATCGGATGAGACACGTGGCGCCCACTCGTGATTTTGCAGTCAACCCAAGCACCATCGTGGGATGGTGGGAACGACTCAGATCAAATGGCAGTTGGTTAGCGATAGCACAAATTTGATCCCCTGGATAGGACACATGGCGCCCACCCGTGATTTCGTGATCCTTCAATTCCCGATCATGGGATGGCAGACACCGTTGATATCTACAAGAAATAGATCAACGACAATACTAAATCAACCCTTGGAAAATAAAACATTCATTAAAAGGAGAAGTGGGCATTACTAGGCGGACGACAAATAAAAAAATTATATTTATAGAAGAAAAATAAAATAAATTTACAATTTGTTTTATAATTTCACTTTTAACTTTAAATGTATGTTCACTCATTAAGTTGTATTTTTTTTACAATCGATTTATATTTTAGATGTCCTATAAAATATAAAGATGCATTAAAAATATATTAGAAATATTTTTCTTTATATTATATAGCATTCATAACATTAAATTAACATAGAATAATTTCACAATATCACTTAACCAATCAAGAAAAAATTAATCATTACTATGCAACATTATTCTCACATCAAACTAACAAATAAAACATTGATTTTTTTATTTTATTTATATTATATACATTCATAACTTAAACCTTTTATACACAATATCAAGTTAATTATAAAAAACACATAAAATTATTTATAAGCAACTTAAATTTTTAACAATTTAATAAAATATAATTTAATATAATTAAGAAAAATTTAATAAGAATTATAGATAAATTTATGAAATATTGATTTACTTATCAAGAAAAATCAATGATAAATTTACTTATTATAGATAAATTTACTTACCAATCTATTTTAACCATCAAGAAAAAATTAATCATTAGTGATTGCAATATTATTGGCACATCTTTTAAACTGACAAATAAACATTGAAAACACATTTATTTTTTATATTATAACATTCATAACTTAAACCTTTTTATACACAATGTCAAGTTAATTATAAAAAAAACATTTAAAATTATTTATAAGCAACTTAAATTTTTTAACAACATATAATAGAGTTTAGATTTGTTATATCTCTCATATATCAACATAGGCAAATTTAAAAATATTTTAAATTATATAATTTCAAAACAAAATGAATGAATTTATAGAAGATTATTTTTATTAAAGTGATAGAATTTAACCCCAATACTAACACTAATTATAAGTCTAACCATAACCTCAACCCTAAAACTAACATTAATTAACTTCAAACCAAACTCTAATTTTATATCCAACCCTAAACATAACTATGATTCTAAAACTAACATTAATAAAATCATAATTGATCCATAACCCTAACCCTAATACTAAGCCCTGCCCCAATTGAACCATAACACTAACCCAAAGCTTTATTATAGAACCTTAATCTTTACCCAAACCCTAATCCTAATTCAACCCTATACCTAATTTTAATTAAATTCTAACCCTAATTGAACCTTTTAAACTAACAAATAAATGTATTGAAAACAAATTTATTTTGTATATTATAAAATTCATAACTTAAACCTTTTATACACAATTTCAAGTTAATTATAAGAACACAAAATTATTTATAAGCAACTTAAATTTTTTAACAATTTAATAAAATATAATTTAAATTTAACTATAAATGTTATAGAGTTTAGATCTACTATATCTCTCATATATCAACATAGGTAAATTTGAAAATATTTAAATTATATAATTTCAAAAAAAATTTGAATGGATTTATAGAAGATTATTTTTATTAAAGTGATAGAATCTAATCCCAATACTAACATTAATTATAAGTCTAACCATAACCCCAACCCTAAAACTAACACTAATTAACTTCAAACCTAACTCTAATTTTATATCCAACCCTAAACATAACTATGATTCTAAAACTAACATTAATGAAACCCTAATTGAACCATAACCCTAACCCTAATACTAACCCTTGCCCCAATTGAACCCTAACACTAACCCCAAGCTCTATCATAGAACCTTAATCTTTACCCCCAACCCCAACCCTAATCCTAATTGAATCCTATACCTAATTTTAATTAAATTCTAACCCTATTTGAACCTTAAATTTAATTGAACTCATGTTTAGGGTTAGGGTTAAATTAAGGTTAGGGTTCAATTATGGTTATGATTAGGGTCAAAATTCAAATAGGATTATGCTTGGAGTTTAATTAAGGTTTCTATTCACCCAGGGTTAAGGTTCAATTAGTATTCAATTTGGGTTAGGGATCAATTAGGGTTATAATTCAATAAGGGTTTAATTAAGGTCAGGGTTAAGGTTAGTCTTAAAATAGGGCTAGGATTGGAGTTAGGGTTCAATTAAGGTAAAGGTTATTGTCTATTTTAGGGTTAGGGTTCAATTAGAGTTCTTTAGGATTTTGATACAATTAGGGTTAGGTTTCAACAATACCTAGGGTTACGATTAGAGTTCAATTAGTGTTAGAGTTAGGGTTATAATACGAGTTCAATCAGGTTAGGGTCAAGGTTTAGTTAGTGTTAGAGTTAGGGTTGCAATAATAAAATTTTCCATAATGATATAGAAATGCATTCAATTGGATTCATACACAAATGCACAAATAAGAATTGGTAATTAAGAATTCTCTAGAACTAAAGTTTTAACAACAAATACAATGCTTAGCTTAATCATTTGTTCTTTGTTAGGGTTGGGATAAGAATTTAACGGGGCCAACCGAGACTTAGGAAATAAAACCCCTAGGAGGAAATAAAGTATTAAAATCAAAGTTGGGTTTTAATTTTAATTCGGTGACGTAAGCCTAAGCCATTAACTCTAGTGGTCATGTCGCCGACGGCTTAGCCAAAGCCTTTCATTAAATACTAACTATACAATGTGTAGGTTTTCCAGATTTGAAGATATGGGAGAAGATCTCGATCGTACCCCGCCAACTCGTAGACCTAAGGTGTCGCCCTGTTATTTGGCCCGAGGTCAACAAAAGGCATATGTGTGTCCTGTATGGAATGTGGGGCCCAATCTCCACTATTGAGCTCATAACCCGTGGTTTTAGATCGACAACCAAGATCAAAAGCTAATGTAAATCTCTGTTGTTCCCTGCTAGCTTGCAGGAGGAAGATGAAGGTTGGTTAAAAGCCACAAGGTCAACGAGATTGCGATGCGTAGCTCCAGCCGTTCAGTTTGCAAAGTGCATAGGACCTGCCGACATGGTAGTTGGTTTCCGAGATGGATTAATTTTATTGGTCATGAGGAAGGTGAACAATGCTTCGTTGGATGTCAAACCGAGTTAGCCCGAGATAAACCGTTTGATCTACCAACTCTTCAAGAGATCAGCGGGTAGTATTCAAAGTTGGAAAATGACACATGGTAGTTGTTTTATCATACAACTGGTGAAGCATTAATGAATTATTCCTTACTTGTGTAGTCACATCGATCTCAATTTGTGTGAAGATGTTGTTGTTTGCAATCATGAAGGGTGATCTTTGGATTCTCATGCAGCTCTAGTTAAATGGTGACAGTACATACGCCACCAAATTGCCATGTTTGCACATGTATTTTTACTAAGCATTGATGAAGGTTTCCATTACCTCACACAATAAATACAAGAGGAATTAACTGCTAATAGTGTCATTCTTGTAGCAGTTAGAGCACTTTGTGGGCTGAGTCTAATCAAGTTTGAGTGCTTGTCTAAGAAGAGAAAATGAGTAAGTCAGTAAGGAGGTCTGTTCGTTTGAGCTCACAAAAGCTCAGTCCTGCTATTCAAGAAGGTGCTTTGGTTGACAAGCCCAGGCTTGTGCCCACTAGATGCAGTAGAAGGTTGCAATTCTAGGACGTTGTTGCTCAACTGGTAGATGACAAAGGAAAGCAGTCGGTGTGCTCTATTACTAGTGTCGGTAGGAAAATAAGGTATGGGCATGGCTCCTCTGGATTCCAATACTCACCCATTGAACTTACGAGCAACACTTCTGATGATGTAACTGAGACCGACTCTGACTACTGTCGGTATTTACCTCGCTTCAATCACGGTCTGCCCTCTGACAAGGAAGTGATATATGTGGTGCCATTGGCTATTAAAACCCCAAGCGGATGGACTAGAACCGTATTGGGCAAGGACAAGAAAGAAGAGGAGGCTGAGGGTCTACCGTATTGGGCAACAACTAGAAGTGGGTGCGTATACCGAGGTCTGAGTGTTGGTAAGGGTAGGGTGGTGGGTAAATAAGAAGTTGTTGTGGTGCCTTCGTGGAAATTTGGTCGCCTGGTTTTTTTGCGTGGATAGCGACAAGGGGATTTTGATGACAATTTGTGTTCCCTTTTCTTTTAGCTTTCTCCAGTTCGTGTGCCACTATGTTTTGTAGATTCAACGTGTGGGAAGTTTTGAAATGAAAGTCAAATGCAATGGAGATTTTGTTCAAATGAAAATTTGTGGTGAAATTACATTTGAGCCCGAAGGTTGTTGCTCCCTTGTCATATAAAAGGGAATTCAAGGCTCATTTGTAGGGAGAGAACTGATGAAAACTCTAGCTAGGTTTTGAGTTGAATATATGGGTAGAAAGATATTTGTCCTTTGATGAGGAAGTGATATCTGTGGTGCCATTGGTTGTTAAAACCCCAAGTGGACGGACTAGAACCGTATTGGGCAAGGACAAGAAAGAAGAGGAGGCTGAGGGTCTACCGTATTGGGCAACAATTAGAAGCGGGCATGTATACCGGGGTCTAAGTGCTGGTAAGGGTAGGGTGGCGGTAAATAAGAAGTTGTTGTGGTGCCTTAGTGGCAATTTGGTTGCCAGGTTTTTTGCGTGGATACAAAGGGGATTGTGATGACAATTTGTGTTCCCTTTTCTTTTACCTTTCCCTAGTTCATGCACTATATATGTTTTGCAGATTCAACGTGTGGGAAGTTTTGTAATGAAAGTCAAATGCAATGGAGATTTTTTTCAAATGAAAATTTGTGGTGAAATTACATTTGAGCCCGAAGGTTGTTGCTCCCTTGTCATATAAAAGGGAATTCAAGGCTCATTTGTAGGGAGAGAACTGATGAAAGCTCTAGCTAGGTTTTAAGTTGAATATATGGGTAGAAAGATATATGTCCTCTAATGAGGAAGTGATATCTATGGCGCCATTGGTTGTTAAAACCCCAAGCAGACAGAATAGAATAGATAGCCTGTTTTGAGTTTTGGATGAATATATGCAAATTATCTTAAATTATATGCATATATGACTTATAAGCATGAATAAACATATAATTCTAATATATTTTCTCTCCTTATGTGGATTTGAGTGAATTTTGAATGAAATGTTAATGATGTTGTCATTTTTCTTTTGAGAATTTGTTCAATTGTGTGTCTATGTTTTGGGTAGAATTCAATTTTAAAATTTTGAGGTTTCATATTTATATGTGTGAGATTGATCTAATATTCCAGAAAATGAATGTTCAAATATCATGAAAAAATGGGCATAGAATGAATGTAGAAGTAAGATTATATTTGCATATATTCATAAAATAAGATCTAATAAACAAAAAATATATGCAATTAAAAATAAAGGAAAAATAATTCAACCCAAATTTATATAAGAGAGATAATTAGATTATATGATAACTTTAAGGCTAGGGTTAGGGTTTGATTAGGATTAGTGTTCGCTTAGGGTTATGATTAGAGTTATGAATCTACAATTAGGGTTCAATTAATGTTCACTTAGGGTTTCTTTCTTGGGAGAAGTTTATTGAATGGTAAGTGTATTTTATAAAATTAATATGTCAACAATTAATTTTAGATAATACTACATGTGGTTTTTCATATGGTATTAAATTGTAGATTAAAATTGATAATAGATTTCCTTCCTTCTTTTGCATTGTAAGCTACCATAATATATGGCCTTAAAATCCTATTCATATTTTGAGCTTTTCTAAACTATACAACACGACATCCAACAAAAAAATTTGTTATGCATTTTTTCCAAGCACAAATCCTTAGAATTCTTAATGTGTTACTTAGGTTAATTCTTTATTGTAATAAATAAATACACACTAATATATATATTATGGATTTGAGGGAAAATATTAAAATATTTATATATATAGAAAAATTTAAATGCAAGGGATTCAAGTACATACCTTTGCTTTTGTTAATGTTGATGAAGATACAAATCTTGATGAAGTGCCAAATTTGATGACATGATATAAAAAACTGGAATATATGTGCTCTATGTGGCACTTGAAATTTTGTACAAAACTATAACTAACTCTACTTCAAATTTGTGACTTTGGACCTATTTTGCATCAATAAATATGAGCTTTGACACATTCCTCCTAATCTAGCATACAATATGTACTTAAATGCTCAAAATAGTTGGGAGTAGTGTTGAGATTGGTGGATCTTTGGGAAGGTCCAATGCTTCACCTTTGTATCTCTCCCTATAGATAGAGGTAGAGATAAATATAGAATGAGAGAGGAAAATGGATAAAATAGATAGAGATATAGAGAGAGATAGAGGGGGAAATAAATATATAGAGAGATAGGG
>VDFB02000015.1:435417570-435457095 GCA_007258455.2 Sequoia sempervirens | reverse complement strand
TAAGATTGCTGATTTGCGATATGTTATGATCAAAGTAGGATTTCTGCATCTAGTGCAGACGGATTCAGATTTGATTCGGCAATGTGGTTTGTATTCTCTAATTGATTGATATGCCCCAGTATAGGATTGATTAATGTACTGAGACTTGATGATGTACCGAGGCCTGATGTATACACTGATTCAGTTGAGACATTATGACTTCTGCCATTTTTGATATTGATGTATCCCTTTATACCTTTGGATATCCTTGTACACTTGACATTATGATTTTGAGGTTATATGATATGCGGCAATGATGATGATTGATCTATGTGCCTATATGTGTTTATGATGTTGATATATGATGATGATCATGATGATTGTGATGGATGCAAATGATGATGCAACTGATGTGTTATGATTCTATGATTCTTTATGAATGATGTTTGTATGATGCATGTGATGGATCCTATTATGAAATGTGATGTATTTTACATTTTTTGTACTTTTCCGATGCAAAAAAATGATGTAATGAATGAATGAATGTGTATATGAAATGATCACATGATGATGCATATGTTTGTTGATGTTTATGTGATGTTTATATGTGATGTATGTAATGATGACACTTATGTGATGATTTATTTGTGATGTATGTAATGATGATATGATATTCCATGTGATGATTATGTTGAGTATGTATGGATACGATGCAAATGATGTGTGATGTTTTGTAATGATGAACGATGATTATGTGATGCAAATGATTATGAAAATGATTGTGTTCTAGGGTATTAAGCTTAAATGAGTGAATCTATCCACCTTCCAATAGTTGTTGGAAGGTTGTCATCAGTTGATTCTTTATTAAATTAAGCTTCTCAAAACCTGACATATTTCCCAATTATTTTGGAAATTTGAAGAGACTCACTCATTTAAGCTTAGTGAACCACCTCCCTAATGCAATATTATGATGCGATGCATGAATGGATGAATGATGTTGTAATGTTTCCTAATGTATGCAAATGATGATGCTTCTAATATGCAATGAAATGAGAATGTTTTCTAATTAATGATAATGCAAGTGATGTGTAACTATATGAAAATGATGTGTTTTTGGTAATTTCAAGTGTACTCAATCCCCTAATGCAAGAGATAACATGATTGTCATAGCCTTGGAAATTCCATAAATACAGATGCAAACTAACATGGATGCAATCTATTCTAACCATGCAAATCTCATATGCAAAAGTTGTCATTCATAATAGCCGATTTGTTGTGCTTTTTATCATCATTGGGCCTTTAAAATTTTGAAAGTGAGTACAAGCATCAATGGTATATTTAGACCATGATGACCTATGTACTACTTCCATGATGTTTGATAGTGCAAGTTAACACAATCATCTAAGTATAATTAAACCGAGATGACCTGAGTATTGCTTGCGTAAACAGACAAGAGTTAACCGTTTTCCTATGAAAATTTGAAATGTCATTAGTGATACATTATAGAGCACATCCCACGACAATTTGCATAGTAATAATGATCAACTCATAGGAAATAGAAAAAGAAAAATCATACTCCTTCTTGGCTCCTCTAGTTCGATACATCATTAAGGGGCTCCAGATATATGATAAAAAAAATCAAAGTATAACAATTGAACATTTGTGTTTAACGTGATAAACCCATGATTGAAAAGCACATCATCCTTTCGATTTCATGATATTTTTGGGATTTTTTGATTTTCCAAGTTTTAGGGGTTTTTTGAGATTTTGACCAAGAACCTAACCTAAAGACCTATCCTAGGGGCCTCAGGGGCTGATCAAAGATCAACCTTTCCTACGTTATACACGCAGAGACCACATAGTCCAACTAGACGACCCTATTTTTGACTTTTTGACTAACTTTTGACCTGTTTTTGGATTTTTATATGATATGGATATTTGATGCATTTTTATGGTGATTGATGTTCAATGTTGGATTGCGCTTTAATCATTGTTTTTGTTACGTTTGTCTTACTGATTTTTGTCTATTGGTTCAAGCTCAAAGTTTGTTTTCCCCCAGTGGGTTTAGGATTTTTCCCCCAGTCTAGGGTGAGAAATGACCGCTATGCCAAAATATGTGCATGTTCTTTCAAAGGATAGGAAGATGGATGGCAAAAGCGAATGGTCAACATGCTCAAATAGATGGAAAAGCTAACTATCACAAATAGCGCATGTTGCCAGGTTTTCACTACTTGTTTTTATTGCACTTTTTCAAATTTTCTGATTTTTTTTTAATCTTTTTATTTTTTATTTTTTTGTATTTTTCTCTATTTTTTATTTTTTTTTTGTTTTTTTGACATTTTCTGATGTTTTTGGTATTTTTCCAGACCTTTTCCCCAATGCACTTGGATGATTCAAGTGTAGAACTTCTTGGGATGCAGACTATTCAAGGGTTCATCAAAAAAATCCACTTCTCATGTGGACAACTAATATGCTCCTGATCCAAAGGCTGTTGTGATGATGCCTTGATCTTGTGTGAATGACCATGCTGGATGAAAGGACATGATCATGATGAATAACATGAGTGTCAAATATGACAGATGATAGAGGTGACATATGGAAGAGGTTATGATAGGATCCCTAATGTGCACGCTATATGGGCCATTAGGCTTTAGACAAAAAGGATCTTGGGCAACCAATGAGTTATAGTACGTGAAGGGGTCGCCATCAAAGATGCATTGAAAGACATCACCAATGGAAGTGTAATGATATGACAAGTATGTGAACATGGATGGGTGGAAGGGAATATGTGGTATGAGTGACATGGATGTAGACCGTGAATCAACAAGTTCTTTCTTTGATTTTCTTCTTTGATAGATGCCCCCAATGAGTTTTGAGGGAGAGGCATGTTTGGAGATCAACTTTTGCTTGCTTTTATTTTTTAATTTGATTTTTTATTTGTCCAGTAGCTTTTTATTTTGGCTAGGGGACTTATCTAAATCTTTCTTTCTTTTTGATTGGTCCAATATATTTTTGTATTGGCTAAGGGACTTTGCTTGATCCTTTTTTTCTTTTGATTTTTCCAATAGCTTTTTATTTTGGCTAAGGGACTTCTCTTGATTTTTCTTTCATGGCAAGCTTTCTTTTGATTTTGAATCTCCTTTTGAAAAAGGCATTTTTACCTTTGATTTTTGATTTTCCTCTATATTTTCTTTAGATGATACTTGTTGATCCATGTCTACAAGGTGGATGGATGTGGGTGAGATGAATGAACTGGGAGTGGTGATGCCATCAATGGAGTCTTTGATACTATCCTTTTCAGTATTGCTAACATCAATGGAGGCTTGCACATCCTTAGTGACTTGGCAAGATGACTTCATAGAGGGAACATTAGGAGATTCATACCCTAGCCTAGGACAAGTGTGATGGAAGAATGGTTGGATATCCTCAGTAGGATCATGGTAAAAAAGTGGGTTATCATAGATATCTTGGCCAAATAGGAGGTTATCATAGGTATCAAAAGCTTGTGTGCAGCCAGATATGGAAAGGTAGGTGTATCATCAGGATCCCAAAAGGTTTCAATCCAAGCACAGTCATCTTTCTACATTTCTTCTGTAGCAGTCTCAACATCATTGTTGGAAGTCTGACCTTTCTCGACAACAGTAGTAGTGTTATTTATTAGCAACTTATCGAGACGGTATTCTCCACATCCTAGATCATGGATTTGGACCTTGGGGTTTGATAGTGCAGTGAATGGAGTGGATTCTTTGATGGGTTCAAGATCACCATTTATTTGAGGAGATGCTTCACAATTTCTAGGGATGGAGATTTCATCTTTCAGACTTTGATTATGGCTAGACATGAAAGAATTAGGATCTCCTTGTATTGTGATTTTGACTCCATCGTGAGAAAATTTCAAGCATTGATGGTATGTAGAGGAAACTTCTTGCATTTCATGTATCCACGGTCTTCCAAGGAGGATATTATAGGTCAATGGGAGATCAAGGACTTGAAAAATCACATCTTTCACCACATGACCAATTCTGATTGGTAGAGTAACCAATCCTTTAGATAAGAGCTCTTCTGCATCATATCCCTTCATGGTAATCTTTTTACTAGAGTTTATTACATTTTCTGAATATCCCAAGGCCTATATAAACTTTAAAGACCAAACATTTATGGATCAAAACCTCAATATGGAGTGGAGCATTATGCGGATGGGTCAGTGATGCATCATCATTTTCAGTAAATGATAGGCAATGAGGTGCGGTTACATGTCCCACCATAGCTTGGGATTGGAAAACTTTTGAATAATCTAGTATAATGCTTTGTTTATCATTGATTGGATTACCAACAACAGAAATGTTAAGAACAATAGTATTGTAGACATAGTTTACATTCTTTCATTTGGTGTTCGCTAACGAGGATTCCCCCTTTTCATAGTTTGGTGGAGGGTTCTTGAACGCCCCATGGTCATTGTTTGTTTGAGGTCCCTCTACAAATATTGTCTTGTTATCAATCAAATCTTGCACTAAATGTTTCAGTTGTATGCAATCACTGGTTTTATGTCCTTTGTTCCTATGAAAGTCACAAAAATGGGCCTCATTCCACCATGGTGGTTTAACTTGTGGGTTATAATCTCGTGCCTCTAGTAACGTTATAAACTTGGCTTCAAGAAGCTCTTTCAGTGTTGATTCTAAGGATTGTCCCAAAGGTGTGAATGGTTCTCCAAAATCATCCCACCCATTAACACATATTTGGTAACACACATGTTCAGACTCTGTTTTACCTAAGGATTGGTTGAATACTTCTGAGGACTCCCAAGATGAGGTTGATTTCCAGATAGGAGATGAACCTAGTTCACTATTTTGTGTTCTGCAAAAGGCACCAAAATAGAGACAAAAGGCACCCAAAAATGTGCAAAAGGTGCCACAAAATGTGAAAAAGGCACCAAAACATAGACAAAAGGTGCCAAAATAGGTTCATACTTGGTTTTTTTGAAAGTTTCTTTGAAAATTTGCTTGGTTTTCTTGATTTCTTCAATGGGAGACTTGGTTGTTTCACTAAATACAATTCTGAATCAAGGTTTTCACTTTCAATATGTGACGTTTTGTTTGTTTTGAAAACACTTTGATAAAGAAACATCAAGCAATGTACACTCTTAAGGTTGTGAAAGACTGCATTCTTTTGGATTCGACGCAGGTTTTACCCCAACCACACTTATTCTTAGGTATGTGTAGGATCATGATGGGCCAAAAAGTGGCAATATGATGGGTATGTGGTTGATGACTATTTTTTTACCCAAAATTGATAAAATGAAAAGGGTTTTTAAAGGATATTCTCATCTTTCCACTGATATAAATTATGCTTTACTTTGAATTTAATAAGTAATTATTATTCATTTTCTATTGAAATTATGACTAAAGTCCTTATTGATAGGCTAATTGAAAAACATCTATAGCTTTCAAACGGTATCACATTTTTTGAAACCAAAACATGTGTCACATTCTATTCTTCGCATACTATAGGATTAAAAATAAATAAATTGAATTTCATGAATTTTTGACCAAGTTAAGGTGGTTAGACATACAAGTTTTTATATTTTTAAAAATTTGTAATAAAAAATTCATAATTAATTATTTACTTGGAAAAAACTACAAAAAATATGCATCACATCGGGAATGAGTCCTCTACTTATATCTAAAATATTATAAAAAATATTATCATTTTATTGTGGTTAGGTGGTCGGACAAACACCTACTTCTTTTTTTTCCCTGAGATTTAAGTACCACTGCATTGAAATTTAAAATTTTCACCAAATAGATTATTATTTTTTAGACAAAACTAGTATTTTAGAAACTACATTCAATTTTCTACAGATTCTATTTTTACATATTTTTGAAATAATATAGATAACTTATTCAAATTTTTACATCAAGTTGCCTAAATCTAATTTTTTTGAATTTTTTGCCACTTAAGGGCCTATTTTTTCCATGATGATCCTGCACATACCCTCTTAGCAGATGACTAGATGCTTGAACCCATTGGCTCCCCTCCACGACACTCACTTTTTGGGGTAGCCAAGCACCAATACCTATGAATCTCCCATGGCATATTTTTCATCTCTACTAAATTTTTTGAGAATGTGGATGCCTTCACAATGATCATTCATGCACCAAAGAATAGATAAAAGGTTTTGGCCAAACTACAACAAGGGTTTTAGTAAGGACCTTCTATTCGTGGGGGTTGATCCATGTGGTGAGAGACCATTGCTACCCTTCTCATCGGAACCAACCTCGTGATACTGGCATTTGTTCCAGTATCCACACTTATATATCGGTTGGAAATGCACTTGGCTTTAGTTTGTTGCTGGTTGGGTCATTCCCTTGGGTGAGTAATTTTTCCCACAAGGTGGGCCTTCTAAGATAAACAAAAGCAAGCAAGTATACCCATAGTTTGATCAATCTTTATTCCACATGAATAAAGAAAGAGAACATGTGATATACTCAACTCACAATTGCATACTAAAAGTGAATGGGTCTAGCTTTTTGGTCACCGAGTTAAGGGGAGAGCATATGCCTACCATCCATCAAGCACAAAAGACATGGGGTTCATTAATACTTTAATTAAGATATGTTCCTAACTTAACCAAAAGGAAACATGGTGTTCGTTAAGCTTTTAATTAAGTTATGTTCCTATCTTAATCAAAAGGAAACAAGTAAATCACTTCCAGCCCCTGCAATATGTCAGTAGTTTGATAAGAGTGTCTTTGACAAGTGTTTTTGGGAAACCTGCAAAACAATGACACAAAGTATTAGCCCTTGGAAACTACAAAAGGTGCCAAAACAGAGACAAAAGGTGCCAAAACAGGGACAAAATGTGCCAAAACAAAGACAAAAGGTTCCAAAATGGAGACAAAAGGTGCCAAAACAGAGTTAGAGCAGTCCAAAATTGTGCAAAAGGTGCTATAGAATGAGCAAAAGGTGCCAAAATAGAGACCAAAGGTGCCAAAATAGAGACAAAAGGTGCTAGAACAGGGATAAAGCAGCCTAAAAATGTGCAAAAGGCATCACAAAATGAGAAAAAGGCATCAAAACAGAGACCAAAGGTGCCAAAACAAAGACCAAAGGCTCCAAAAGGCTCCAAGAGGCCCCGAAATGGGTGCAAGAGGCTCCAAGAGACTCCAAAAGGCTCACGTTTGAATCTGTGAACATAAATTTTCAAGCATGTTAGTAATAAATGGGGCAAGGACCCACGGTGGGTGTCATTTTGTGTGTGTGAAATGTGCAAAGTTAGTATCAACACAAACCTTAATGAAACAATTTACATTAAAGATTCAAAGCAAACAAGTCATTCTAATTTGTGACAAAATAAATCTTTCAAGAACGTCTCATTGTACTCTATTCTTAATGATTCTTTTAACCTTTTGGCCCTTAGATTTATATGTGCACAAAGGCTATTAGAATGACACTTAAGAAATGAGATTAGTATTCAACATGTAAGCCAATTTAATTCCTACATGAAACTATATGCAAACAATGATGATGAAGGTTATGATGAGTGAAGGATGATGTTGATGATAAATGAACAAGTGGAGGTGGATACTATGGTAGTGATCTATATGATTCTATGCATGATTCTACATATGCTAAAATGAAAACTTAAAATGAACTAATCTAAAATGCAACTATGATGCAAGATGGGACATAAAATGCAACTATGATGCAAGATTTAAAGTTAAGATGTAAATGCAAAGTAAAACATGATGTAAAGACTAGCTATAAGACTCCAAGAATGCTCTAAGCTCCAATGATAAACTTGCATGATAAATTTACTTCAAATGTGGATGCAAAATACAAGGCCCAAGGGTTGTATTTATATCCTTTTCCAAGCATATAGTGAGGTGGCAATAATCAATAGTCCATATTCGAATAAGAAAAATGGATGGTGAAGATGAAGAGAATCAAGATGTTGTCCCCTTGACCAAAGACAACATTCCATTTGGATGGGAGAATCTCTTGACCAATGGGAAACATGCCATTTGGATGGAAGATTCAAGTGTGAGAAGAGAAGACCATGTGCTTCCAAAATTGGTGGAAGTGTGGGAGGAATAAGTCATGTACTCCAAAATTAGTGGAAGTGTGGGAAGAATAAGTCATGTGCTAAAAAATTAGTGGAAGTGTGGGAGGAAATGAGCCATGTCCTTTTTGAAATGAGTTGAAGATAATTCTAATTAAAAATTAGAGTTATTTATTTTCATGTGACCTTGGTGAGGTGGCACAAAAAGTTGTAGAAATGTGCTCTAATTCCTAATTGGATTTAGTGAAGATTAATTAAATAAAACAAGTTTAGGGAACCTTGTTTATTTAATTAATTTAGAAGAATATATTTTAAGATTTGGAGAATTAGAGAAGGTTGAACAATATAAATAAATCAAGAATTTATTTATACGTAGTTGAAATATTAATCAAATAGCTAGTATTTAATTAATTAAAGGTGATGACCATTTTTTAGGTGTATACAGAAATCACAAAGAGAGAATATGAATATGACATGAATACGATGCATTCTTATCAATTATGCAACTATGATTCAACGTGATGATGTACAATGTATGAGAGACCTCTTGGTTATATATCCAAGGTGAGACATAAGATATCATAATATTATAACAAGTGTCTTAATATTATGATATGAAACAACTTATCACATCTACCTAGGTCAGATGTGTTACATATCAAAAGATAAGATAACAAATAATGACAAGTAACACCTTCTAGAAATATTCCCAGGACCTAAGTAAACTTAACATGCAAATAAGTCCCCTAGTTCCCTAGTAATGAATTAACTAGGTACAAGACTTTATTTACACCAACACCCATTATTAGAGATGTGCACATGCATAATCCTTAATTAGGAGGTGTCACATCCTCCAACTTTTGAAAGTGGTCTTCTAATCCACTTCATTAGCCTACTCTTCTACCTAACCCCCTCACTTGCAAAACATAATCTCACGATTAAGTAACCTAATCCCTTTACCATTTATGGCATGTCTTTTTGTCCCATCATCATTTATTGCTTTCTCCTTTTGGAGAAGCAACCCATGCCTTTAAGGAATTTTTATTTCCTTTTATTCCTCCCATGCGCATTAAAAAGGTTTTTTCTTGGTCAACGGGTATGTGCAGGATCATGATGGGTATGTGTAGGGTATGTGGCTGACGACTTTTTTTTACCCAAAATTGATGAAACAAAAAGGGTTTTTAAAGGATATTCTCAGCTTTCCACCAATATAAATTATGCTTTACTTTGAATTTAATAAATAATTATTATTCATTTTCTGTTTGAATTATGACTAAAGTCCTGATTGATAAGCTGATTGAAAAACATCTATAACTTTCAAACGATATCACATTTTTTGAATTTGAAACATATGTCACATTCTATGCTTCGTATACTATAGGATTAAAAAAAATGAATTTCATGAAGTTTTGACCAGGTTAAGGTGGTAAGACATATGAGTTTTTATATTTTTAAAAGTTGTAATAAGAAAATCATAATTAATTATTTACTTAGAAAAAAATTACAAAAAAATATGCATCACATTGGGACATGAGTCCTCTACTTATATCTAAAATATTATAAAAAATATTATCATTTTATTGTGGTTAGGGTGGTCAAATAGACAACTACTTCATATTTTTTCCTTGAAATTTAAGTACTACTGCATTGAAATTTCAAAATTTCACCAAATAGATATTTTTTAAAAGTAAACCTAGTAGTTTAAGATCTAAATTCAATTTTATATAGATTCTATTTTGACATATTTTTGAAATAATATAAATAACTTATTCAAATTTTTATGTCAAGTTGGCTAACTTTGATTTTTATGATTTTTTTGCCACTTAAGGGCCTATTTTTTCATGATGATCTTGCACATACCCCAAACTTTGTCCTCTCACCTCCTCTCATGTGACACTTGTCACCACCATGTGGGTTGGGATGTATCAAGGCATCTCAACCCTTGATTCTCAACTTTCAATCCTATTCCCCCATCCAAAAAACCTCAAATCTATGTATCTCACACTTGGCCATTTTTATCTCACATATTTTTCCTTGGAGCATTGTTATGCTACCAAAATTTGACTATGAGCACACATCCAAATCACACATCATGGGAAAATATACACAATAGGAGGCTCAACATCTGATTCTATGCTAGTTTGAGCTTCCTATCACCTAATTTGAGTGTTTGCTTTATTTTTTGTATTTTTCTTGGTTTTTTGGTATTTCCTTACATTTTAGAAGCACAAAAACACTACAGATATTTCTTGGAAATAATATATTTGATATTTATTGTGATTTCTTGGTCCTTTTACAATTATTTTATCTTTTGAGCTTCCACTATACCTACTTGAGGCCACCACAATCCATCATATCATGGTGCACTTGATTGGTATAACTAGGGGAATATCTTGGTTTTCTTTGTGATCATGTTTTCCAAGTTGTCTAGCATAGTACCCACCAAGATCCTTTATGGTCTTGTGTTACACTGGGGAATCCTTTGTGTTTGTGGTTTTCCAACATTGGCCCCACCGAAGCCCTTTATGACTTTGGGATGTTGGACTAACCTTTTGTTTGATATTGTAGACACCTAAAATTGTCTTGACAATATAACATGCTTGATTTGACTTACTAACACCATTTCTAGTCTATTTCACATATTTCATCCACTTAATTAAATAAATAAATTTTATTTAGTTAAATTCACTTTTTCACTTATAATTAAATCAATTTTATTTAGTTAATTCACTTTTCTTCATACTATTTTCATTCTCATTTGATTAAATAATGCAAATTATTTAATTGTCATAATCATACTTTTATTCAATAATTCACGATTATTTAATTAAATCCTCTAATCCCATCCACTTGCACAATTAAATGATTTTAATTAATTGCTTAATTAGCTATTTTCTTTCCAAATCCTCCAACTTCTCCCACTTGCACAATAAATATTCCCTTGGAATATTCCCTTTTCAAATTTAGATATTTCCCTCCAAATGGAAATATCTCCAACATCTCTCCAACATAATTCCTAAAAATTAGGAAATTGGTTGAGTCTCATGGATTTGAAATCATCCATGGATTTGATCCTTGATCCATGCCTCATGGATTATCAAATGTTTGATTCATCCATGATCCATGTTCACTCTTCTCATTCAATTTCATACATTGATTAGCCTTTTTTATCTTCACCATTGATCCTAATGTGCCATAGAAAAAAGGCCCCTTGTCATTTTCATGGCCTTT
The DNA here is from genome assembly GCA_007258455.2 of Sequoia sempervirens. NCBI lineage: Eukaryota > Viridiplantae > Streptophyta > Pinopsida > Cupressales > Cupressaceae > Sequoia > Sequoia sempervirens. The sequence continues at coordinate 435,445,827 of VDFB02000015.1, read as the reverse complement.
TAGGTCTGATTTCATGATGTTTGGCCTATTTTGCTCTGATTTTATATTGTAATGTGGCTTGAACATGCATATTTATGTACTAAAATTCAAATAATGACATCTTGTGAAGGTGTCGTGAAGTGTTGTAAAACATTTCTATAGTCTTCTAGACTCTATTCATTACAATTCACCTAAAAATCACCTTTTCATCACTAAAAAAGTCCTATTTTGAAGTGTTGTAAACTCTTGTAACAAGATTTCATGCTTTTCGAGGCATAAATTCACTATTTACATCTTTCTTATGCTTTATTTGACCCCTTTATGCCCTTAAAAGCTTTAATTAAGTGTATTTTTGAATGTAAACTTGACAAATAAAATTAAATGTAACTTAATTCCCAACACCTATTTTTAGGTCCTAGGTGGGACCCATTCACCATGGGTGGCAAATAAGTCCCCCTTGGCTCCAAATTCAAAATATTATAAATTTTCTTTCGGGTTTTTATTCAAAAATCAATTGATGTCAGCCTGTGATGAGGTATCAATGGGTTACTGAGGCACACAATTGTATAAATAAGTGATTTTCACCTCATTTTACATCTCCTACAATCACACATCTCATCCAAGCAATATTTTCATTCAATCTCTTTACAACATCAAATCAAGCATTCATCAAGCATTTTTGAAGCATCCATTGACACAACTTTAGATTTTATTCAACAAGGGTTTGGTAAGTTGATAGCATTTGCATGTTATTTGTTTATCATTCTCTTTCATTTCATTATCTCATTAAGGGTTTTATTACCAAAGTGGGGTTTGACCAAGGCAAACCCCTATTTGCTAACCCTCAACCATTTTTCCCCTCTTGCATGCGTGTTTGCAGACTTTTGTGTGTAGATTTAACAAGTATTTAGGTGTTGAAAAGTGGTCAACATGTCAAAAAGGTGTTTCAAGTAAAATCAACCATATTTCAAGCTTGGAGAAGGTATTTTGTCCGATTCCTACAAAATTCTCTTCGACAACCTAACAAGCAGACATTCTTAGATCTGGTGTTGCAGAGTTGTCTCTTAATTTCTCAGAATTTTGGGAGAGGAATGATTCACCACCAATGGTGAATGAGTCCCACCTTAAGGTTGGAAATCTAAGTTTTGTCAAATTCCAAATCCTGACACTTAGAAACTAGTTCCCGATAATTTTCATCAAAAGCAGGACTGATTCACCACCTTGGGTGAATGAGTCCCACTAGTCAATTTTTGTAATTCTAGACAACATCCAGAACATTCCAGAATCCTCATTAGACCTCCAGGTGCACATTGATTCAACTCATTTCTTCCTGTTCTGCATTTATTCATTCTTTATTTATTATTTGCATATCACATTGTGTTTTCAAAAATTACATAAATCTTAGGTTTTCAATACATAATCAGTCATTTAGATTACTTAATTGCATTTAGATAATTTCATTTAGGCATAATAACATCCTACATTGCATAATTTGAATGAACCTAGCTAGCATTTTTGGCCTACCTCTCTCCTTTTAGGTGCATAACCCTAGAAGAATTAGAGAGTCTTGTGGGGTCCCAAAAATTGACGGTTTACCTAATTTATAAATTCTATAAATAGCAAGCCTTTTTCCATGAAAAGGATTCACAAGCTTTGAGAAAAATTACTCTCTTGAATTGATTTCCCAATCTAATCAATTTGAGAGCATTTTGTGAGTCATTCTAGTTCATTTCTTCATCCATTTTTTCGCTACATCATGCATTTTACTTGAATTGAGCAGTTCACATCCAATTTGAGCATAATCCCACAATGGGATTAAAGTTTTCATTCCTTAGTTAGATTGCAATTTGAATTTCTTTGATCTTTCATGTTATTTTAATTCTAATTGAGTTTTGTGTACAATTTCATTAGATTGTGTAGTTAATTAATTATTTGATTAGCTTTTGAGTTGAATTTGATATGATTTGATCAATTGATTTTATACATTCACATAGTGGCACACCCGATGGGAACATGTAAAGGTGAAAACCTCTTTGAGGCACTTGAGGATGGAGGATTCAATCTCCCTCATCTAGAGCAAGAAAAGACAATAGTTCTTGTAGAGCCATCCAAGCCAGTCAATGTGGGAACAAAAGAAGCTCCTCAAATTGCATTCCATGCTTCCTTGTTAGATGATGAAGAGACATGAAATTTGGAAAATTTTCTCAGAGAAAGGAAGATTTGTCTTGCATGGTATTATTTTGATATGCCTGTTGTGCAGTTTTCGCACACACGCCCCACTTGGGTGGGGACCCTCTTTTTTTTGGTGTCTTTGACCTTTGATTTTATTGGATCTATCATTTTGGGGTCTTGACATGTTGGTATTGCTTGCTTGGACCCTTCCTTGAGGTTGGAATTGATTGGAGTTCCATTTTGGGCCAAGTCCGGATTTTCGCCTGGATCCAGGATTTTCCGTCTCCATCGGATTTTCCCGGGCTCTGGTTCCTTGTCTGTTTCTGGCAGGATTCTCCGATTTCGGGTTTCTGCCTGTCTTCGGGATTTTCCGGTCCTATCGGATTTTCCCGGATTCTGTCAAAATCCCGGTCTTCCTCATTTCCCCGGTTTCTGCATTTCTGTGAAATCTGTGTTTCCGCGCATTATGGGATTTTCCGAAATTCCGCGTGGGGCTCGTGTTTCCGGACTTGTCAGAAACGTCTTTTCGCGCATTAATGGTTGAGGTACCTTTGCTCAGGCAGGTATAAGGTCGAATTTAGGGCATTTTCTGATTCATTCTAACTCCATTGCTTCCTTGCTAACTGCTCTGGCGATTGAAATTTTCATTTGAGCTTTGAGTGATTGATCTTGGTTTGTTTGCGCGGGGATTTCTTGAGTTCTGGTGCCAGTATTTGCATTGCTTAAACGTGTTACCTCGTGGTCGACTTTCTGAGCTCGGATTCCATTTCCTTTGATCCATGGTATGTATCCATTACCCTTCCGTTTGCTCATGGGCTGATTTGGGGTTTTCTTGCACTGGGTATTGTTAAATTTAGGTCGGCCCTTGATTTGATTTTGATATTGTATTTATAGAGTCGGGGTCCGTCCCGTTTTTATTATGGAACCCCATTATCCATGCCCTGTGAGCTCCATTTGTCCGTTGGATTGCATATTTATCCTTTAGGTGGTGTTTTGGGTCGGATTGCTTGTTGGTTGTGGACGCAAAACATGTTATCATGCAAAATTAGGGTTTCCCTTAGTGTTCGGCCCAAAACGATGATTTTATTTTATGCTTGAGTGACTCTTGTCCCGTGTCAAGTTGGCTTCCCATCCTGTGAAGATTAGAAGGCTTTTAGGTAAATCCTGAACCGATATTTTGAGCCCTAAAGCTTGCTCTAGTTTTAATGGCGGAGAGTTGGTCATTTGATTTAGGGCACCATTATTTTAACACGGGGATCCATCCTTTGAGGGATTTTGAGAGTTGAAATCCTTTGCATACTTGAGATTGTTGATTATTGCTAGTTTTGGGATCATTTGAGCTCAGGTAGCGGAGATCCCGCGGTCGTTCGAATCTTGGTGCACGTTTTGCCATTTTTCGGGTTTCGAGGACCATCGCGGAATTTCGTTGCTCCCGGATTTTCCCGGTTTGGGTTTTTTCCGCGGGTTGGGTTTATTCCCGGTGCATTTTATGCTATCCGCCAAATCCGGCCCATCCGAATTTTTTCGGATTTCCTGTCTGGTTGTGTTCTTTTTGATATTTCGATGATAGGATTAATGGAATGAATGTCTAATGCTTATTTCTTGTTGCCAATGAGTAAATTTAATGATTATCCTTTGATTTTCTGAGCGTATTAATGATTTATATGGCTAACAATGCTTTGGCAGCAGGAATCCGTCTGGGTCGGATTCCTCCAGAATTCCGTCCCGACGGTATTTTTTTGGATTGCAGGATTTTCCCGGACTGTCTGATTTCTCTGGATCCCGATGGATTAGTAGTTAGCAACAGATTTTAATGGATTTATATGATGTGTGCTAACCCCTTTGGATTAATATGAGCTTAATAATTGGATTCTAATGACAATTCTTGAATGTGTAGGCCAAATCAAGCAAGGCTACTGCTGGGAAGTCCAAAGGTGGTGCAGGGGCATCTTCAGTTTCTGAGACAAAACGGTTGAGATTGGACATGAAGAGCCAGGTTCCTGAAAGTAAGATATCTTCCATGTGGGCTGATGTATCTGACACCAACGTCGGTGCCTGGCGCTATGAGGAGTTCAAGCAAAGAACGGCTGAGAAGGACCAGTCAGCCTTGAGACAAGGAATGATGAGCTCGGGATTGGTGCATGTGGCAGGGTTCCCTCCAGTGGTTCAGTGCTACGAATTGATTATTGAGTGTGCCCGACAATACGTTTTTGATACACAGATGGTGGTCAGCACTGAGGGACGAGTCTTGGCCAATTTCAGTCCGGCCTCCATTGCCCGGGCCTTCAGTATGCCGGATCTCCCCTCGGTCTGCGCTTTAAACATTGACACTGCCTGAATATACTATGAGAATGAGCCAGTTAAGGCTCAACAACTCATCAATTCATGGCTGGAGAAGCCAAAATCTCACCATTCCAAGTTGCCCAAACAGTTGCACAGGGTGAAATTCAGGCCGGATATCTATGATGCCATCACACTGTTGAGCAGGGTGGCCGGATTGAAAACTGCCGGGGTATTGGAGAATTGGATGGTCCACGTGATCACCAAGATGAGTCAGGGAACAAATTATCACTGGGCAGGACTCATCAGCGCAGAAATAGACAAACAACTGAGAAATGTCCTGGAGGAAAAGAAGTTCACCATGTCCTCCTACATCATGTATGTACTGGCCATCTCCTATCCCTACAAAGGACTGACTCCGATGGGAGCTATTGGGCAGGATATCATCTATGAGGTCTATCCGGAACTGCATCTCGGACATAAAGATTACAGGAGGGCCAATGATGCATTCACAATGCACATTACCCGGACACTTCAAAATGCAGAGCACATTAGATTGTCCGACGGGGCCAAGGGGCTGATCAAGAATTACGAGGCATGGTTTATCCAGTTCCCCACCTTCACTTATCTTCGGATTAATGGATGCCCAGTTGCACCTTACAGACTGCCTAGGTATCCCACTGACCACATCGTGCTACTGGAGGTCGTAAGACAGATTTGTGAATTTGACGCAGTGGTGAAGAGGGAGAAGCATAAGACCAGTTTTGGAGGTGACTTCCCTCTTGGGATTGGCATGGGGGAGATGTGCCCATCTATCCAATCAGCTCACACTGCAAGTGAGGAGCTAGCAGCATATGGATTCTCTTTTCATTCAAAGAGAATGAACTTTGATATAACCGGAGAGGCACAGAAAAGAGCTACCTGGGAATACAGGCATAAGGAGGACCTGGAAGACTACTGGGTCAACATCAAGGATGACCTTGATGCGAGGAAGAAAAGGTATTCCTGGCTGCCTGTGGAGGCAATCAGACAGTATAATGTGAAGCTGATTCCGGATCAGCTGGATGATGACAGAAAACTGGTCCAAGACTATGTCTATGAGCCCATCAAGGACAGGTTAGTTGCAGATATTGATTGGAATGAGCCTGAGGTGACAGAGTTGGAAGACTTGATGACTCCAGTGCTAAGATTTACTTTTTCTTGGATTAAGCATAAGGTCTGGATGTTGGAGAATGCTAATGTGCCTTGTACTTTTGATTTGATGGGGAATCTCGACCCCATGTCTACCTCTGAAGAATCCGAGGAAGAGGACCCCAAAGGGAAATCAGCTAAAACCTCGCCATTCAAGATCAAAGTCAGAGGTCCTAAGGGAACTGAGCCTGTAACAAAGAGGAAACCAATTGGCAAATGCAGGTGGAAGACTCTGACAATCAGTAAGTCCTCAAATGAGGAAGAAGCAGAGAAAGCTGAAGGAGAGGATGCTCCTCTGCCGCCAAAGAAAGCCAGAACTACAAGGGTGGTGAAGAAGAAAGGTCAGACCGCTTCGGAGGATGAGCCTCTAGTTGTAGAAGTGGAGAGTTCCGAAGGTGAAAAGACCAAGGTGTATACTAGGAAATCAAGAACTCCTTCCCCAAAGGATGCTCCACAGCCAAAAGATTCTTCTCCAATATTGCTAGCTGAAGAATAGGACAAGCCTGTTTCTCCTCCACAGAGCGTACTAGAACTGGAGAATCCGGATGAGCAGGAAATCAGCGGAGAGGCAGAACCGTTCAAAGAAGGAACAATGTTCAGTGAGGCTGCCAGGCTTGAGGTAGAGACGGAGGAAACACACACTTCTCCCTTGGTACAATACGAAGATTCCCCGGATAGTGAGAAAGGCCGCGGATCACCGGAACCGGAGGAAAGCCTACCTGCTCGGACTCCATCACCGGTGCATCCAGAATTGGGACTTGAGGAGGCTGGTCAAAGTGAGAAAACTCCGGAGAAGGAAGGGGACAAGGCAACAGCCGAGGAGGAGGTCGAGGTGACAGCTGCGGAAGGGGAGAAAGCCACAGAAGGTCCGGGAGAAACTAGAACAGAGGAAATCCGGACAGACCTCGTAGCCCCGGACTGGTTAGAGAAAGAAATTGCAAAGAAAAAATAGGTGATAGTAGAAGACACTCCTCTTGATTGGGATGAAATGTTATCTCAGATTGGCAAAGGGAAGAAGAAGAAGGCTGCAAGGGTGATTTCCTGGGTGGAAAGGGATGAGGTGCATAACCGGGTAGTTCACATCGCCACCCCTGCTGCAGATAAAACAAGAGATGAGGTAACAGGCTAGGATTATAATGTTCAAACTATTAACCTTGGGCCGGCCTCCCTAGAGCAGGATATTGAGGAATTTGAAGGGTCAAGTGCTATAATTGTTGACAGACTTAAGAAGGAGACCCAGTCAAAACGAGAACTGAAAAGAGAAAACGAAAGGTTGAGGAAATGTCTGGAGGAGGTAATGAAGCCTCTACAGTCTCTCCATCCGTCCTGCTCTACTACTCCGGGATTTCTGCCTAAGGAGACAATCTCTAGAATTGAAAAGATGAAGGCCTCCACTCAGGCTGCCACAGACTGGTTGATGGGTGTACAGACACAAGGAGATGAAGCTATCAAAGAGATCCTGTCTGTGGGCAAGGATGCAGTCCGGGGAAAGGAGCTGTTGGAGAGCATCTTGTCTCAAGATAGGAATGACATGGACCTCCTGCTGCAGAAATCAAAGACTATTCTAGGGTATGGCAAGGATCAGTTGGGAAAAGATGTAATCCTTCCTTCTGCTAGATTGGATGAACCATGGGAGTGGCTCGAGGCATTGCAGATCTGGCAGGGAGGCCTGAAAAAGATACAAAAACGAAGGAAATCAATTGATGCTGACCTCACTGCAATTTATGATGGCTGCATTGCCTTCTTTGAGGTGATGACAGGGAGAAAGAAAATAGCTCCCAAATATCTGAGCTTAGATCAACTGAAGGAATGGTGGCATGAGGTTTATGCCCCAGAATCTGATGGAGCTGTCACCTCCCATTTGTTTGATGATGCAGCTACCTACTTGGCAGTAATAGACAGGTACATGACCAGCATGAAGGACTGGAGGAAAACTGTTGAGTGGTCCAATGAGGGAATTGATTCAATTAAATGCAGACTCAGGGTTTTTCCGTTGCCACCTATTGCTGAGCTGGAGGGGATATTCTCGAAGGTCCAAGGGTCACCAGCACAGAGGAAAGACAAAGGGAGTAGCAGTTAATGCTCTTTTCGAGATTTGTGCTTCCCTTTTATTATAGGGCATGCATTGTACCGGACTTCCTTGGGGACTGTGCCTTGGCCAACTTGGATGATGGCATTAAATGTGTGCCTTAGTTTGTTTCCTCGGCCGACCTGTTTTGGCAGTTTTGATTATTTTGTAAAAATGTTTGGCTAGGCCAACATGTGTTGGGGGAAAATTTGATAAGTAGGCATTCTTGCCTCATTGTAAGGGTTAGAGATTGGTTATAGACATAGCAAGACGGTAATAGAGCAAGAGTTATAGTTAGAGTATTTGAAGTTTCTTGAAGCAAACACTATATTCAGAACAGTTGAATTGTTGCAGCATTTTCTTGTGATTAATACAATTGAGGACATTGTGGTTATTCCTGGTGAAATCCTTTGTGTTATCTCATCTTGCATGGTTCCTTTGTTCTATCTTTTAAATTACTTGAAGATCTAGGGTTTAATATTCAGAAATAAATCAGTTTAGGTGGATAAATGGTGTATGTGATTTCATATTTGGGATGTTTGTAGCTATCTCAGGTCTATACTCCCAGTAACTATCTGATTGTAGTAGGCTGGTGAAGTCAACCTGGACCGTATATTCAAATGTGTTTAAGTTCGGTTGTAGATGCAAATCTATGATTTGAAAATCTGTATTCCTCAGAAGATTGCACTGTTCTTGTAAGATTGCCTTGTGGGTCGAACAGGAATTGGTTATTTGAGATAGGTCCATTCCAGATATATGTCATTTGCATTGCTTGTCCTTGTAGTAGTTTAGATTTTATCACTTTCCTTGCATCCCTATCTTTTGCGATTTCTTTGTTATTCAGTTAGATCTAGGGCTTTAAGATCATCATATTTTCAGATTTGATAAATTGAAAAGGTACAGTTTGCTTGTAGTAAGGTCCGATTGTGATTACCAGCAATTTCACATTTTATCTGAGTTGTTTTATGCATTGTTATGACCTAACCCTCGAGAGACCTTGGGGTGATTTTCAGTGATTCGTTATTGAAAATAACCTTTCAAGAGAGATAAGATATTGTATTCTATCTGAGTTGTTGCTGTGTAGAAAACACCATCAACAGATTGGCGCTAGAAGGAGGGCCTGAATGAGCACACTGGATCGTTTCTTGAATGCCATCTTTCCAGAGAGATATAGGAGAAATACCAGATCCACCACAGGAGAGGAGGATTTAGAAGAGCTACAGTTCCCCAATAGGTCAAGGAGGAATAGAGTAAGGGGAGAATCATCATCACCCATCCCTTCACCCACATCGTCCATATCTTCACATCCTGAGGTTGAGGCCACACCCATCCCTGAAGAGGTTCCTCTTCAACAGCCTCAGCCTACTATTAACCTACCACCACCTCCACCCCCGCTCTTACCAATGGCTTTCCTTGCCAACAACCCATCACCTTTGTTCTTTCAAGCCTACAATGTTATGCCCAAGAACCCTGAACACTTCTGTTCAAAATTCCATGCTAACGACCCAAACAGGACTGCTGAAGAGCACCTGAGAATTTTCCAGACTTGCCTTAAGGACAGGGGGATAGTTCATGAGGATGTTGCTTGTAGGTTGTTCCCTTATTCACTGGGAGAAGAAGCCTTTTATTGGTATAACCATCTCCCTGCTGGTTCAATTCTTAATTGGAATAACCTAGAGAAGGCCTTTTTATAGAAGTTCTGAATTCCTATCAGTGCCAATGAGTTATGCCTGTAGTTCATCAAGGTTAAGAGAGAGGTTAACGAACCCATAGCCAGTTTCAATAATAGGTTTCACCGTGCATTTACCAGATTACAAGACCCATATGTTTTGGACAATGGTACTGCCCTGGGAGTGTATTATGAAGCTCTGGATAGCCTAACCGCAACCTTTTTGAAATAGAGATCCAACCCTCCGGGCACCCTGACTGATGCTTATACAGAGGCTGTCAAGCTCAGTACCGATCTAAGGCAACACTTAACTGGGCCATTGCCTTCTCTGGGACCGGTTGCACATCCCAACCAGATTCAGGCTGTAAATCAGGCTCTCACCAATCATACCCCTATTATGAATCCGGTTCCCCAATTATCGATGGTACCACACCCCGGTCATCCCATGAACCAAATCTCTCCTATGACAAACTTCCCTCAACAGCAAGTTAATCAGCCCGTGTACCAGTCACAGCCAAATAATTTCCCTGCTTATCTGCAGAACTCTGAAGTGTTACATTAGTCTTTGGGATCTGCCACAGTGCCTGTCCAACCTCTGAGTAACCCAAATCAGCCTCCCTACTGAGACCCGAATAAGGAAAGGATTGATGAAATGGCTGAACAAATAAAGAAGTTAAATCTAGAAGTGACTTACTTAAGAAATCAGAATAGCCAACTACAAGCTGCTCAAAAGGGAATGCAATCTAATCATAACAGAGAGTTCTCACAAGAGCAGAATTTTGATAGGGGACAACGCAGTGACAGAGGATTTTATAATGACAGAGGTTACAACCAGGATAGGGGTTACAACAATGACAGAGGTTTCAGTAATGATAGGAGGCAAAACTTTGATAGGGGCCAGGGAAGTGGGTCAGGATTTGATAAAAGGCCATTGCAAGGACAGAATAGAACTTGGAATACAGGGCCTAATAATGGAGGAGTTCCCACCCCATTGGATCAGCTTGCAAATCAGATTGTCAATCAGTCTGTGAACTAGCCAGTTAGTCAAGATAAGCCTCCTACTGGAGTATATCTGGCAGAAGCGGCCTTATCAGGGTGGTGCAGACTCCATAAAACGAGTCAGCATTTAGAATTGGAATGTCCGGAGTTCCAAACTGCTGCTTCTATCTTTCAGTATGAGGTAGAGAACAATGTGAATACACAAGAGATTGTTCCCTCTAACTCCTACGATTCTCCTGTGTTGGTATTGAATCATGCTCCTTTTCCAGCCAGCCAAGAAAATGTACCGGAAGAACCCGATTCCCATGAAGATGAAACATACCAGATTTGTAATGGAGATGAAGTGGCCCGGTTGTTTGATGAAGGAAATATAAATGACAATGGTCCCTTGGATCAGGATGAAGCTTATGTTGAAGAAGTATAGATGTTCCAGAGACAAGGATTGAGGGATATGCCCCACAGGCGTCCGCCACCTGGAGGACCTTTCACTACCTCCATTCCTCCTAACAATTTTAGTACTCCTCCAGATCCTAATGCGAGCAACAACCCGTCTTATCCACAGGTTTCCAAGCAGTACCTTACAAAAGATAGACAAGCTCAAGCAGGACCACAGAAACAAAGGACTGTTCAAGCAAGTAAGGATAAGGCAGAGGAGCCACCTAAGGAAGTCTCTACTGATATGAGTGAAGAGCAGATGGCTTCGTATGTTGCAGAGGAATTCAAGAAGCTAAAGGTAAACCTTTCTGCATTTGAGTTGTTAAGATTTCCTGCAATTAGGAAGGTCATCTTAGGTACTTATGATGCAAATTCAAATACATTGGACAAGCCTTCTGGTGAGCATGTAAGCCAGAATTCCAGTTTTCAGTCAGTAAACACACAAAGTCAGACATAGAATAAGACCAATCCACCCCCTGGAGATAGAGGAAAAGAAAAGGACAGAACTCAAGTGGCCCAGATGGATACTCAGCCCACTTTGTTTCAAGGGAAGACAGAGACTCCACAATTTCTGATCTCAGTCAGAATCTTTGGTAAGAACCTTCACAATTGTTTGTTGGATTCAGGTGCTTCCACCAATGTGATGCCTCTTGGAGTTTGTAGGGCTCTGGGAATTACACCTGCTGATTCCCAGAAGAAGGTCACTCAGTTAGATAGAACCGAAGTAAGTGTGGTAGGGGAACTCAATATGATCCAGATGCAGATAGCTTCAGATCCTAGAATCCAACAGGTTATTAACATTCAGGTAGCTGACATTCCTGATGCATACGGTTTAATTTTAGGAAGAGATTTCACTAAGGCCCTGAATGGGTATGTATCCACTGATCACTCTCACATGTGGCTTCCCTGGAAAGGAGTGCCCAATCAGATAAGGATTGAGAGGGAGCCTAGAATGAAGTATATGATAACAGAATACCAAAGGACTTCAACCGAGGTTCTCATATCAGAAACTGGAATGGGAAACTACTTGCTATCGGCCCCATATGAAGAATCAGATGTAGAAGAGGTGCTGATGTTGCATACAATGCCAGCTGATGCTGAAACGGGGTCCAGTCTTGTTGAAGTCCTGACAGAATCAGTTGAGGAAGAAGGAGAACCTGAGGATAGGCAGATTGGCTTACTGGGTAATTTTTAGGATTTCATTAAACAATGCGTGGAGAATCAGACTCACTTGGAAAGGAAGACAAGCTTTAAGGAGTTACTCTTGCCAAATTGATGCAGAGTTCACAATGCTTCCCACTCAGAGTTGGAGTGTTACTTGTGCCAGACAGTAGTGAAAGAGGTACACAAAAGCATGAATCCATCTCAGGTGGCTAGCACAGATGAGCAGAATCTGCAAGCAAAGTGTGAAAATCAGGAACCTGCTGTGGCTGAGGAAACCTCTAGTACTGATAAGTCAGAAGACAAAATGAAGAAGATCACCACTACGGAGTACTGGACTCTCAAGTTTGATGGATCTAAGTCCAAGCAAGGGGCTATAGCCGGATTTGAGTTGATCAGTCCAAAGGGTAAGAGTTTCTTCGCAGCCCATAGGCTCCAATTTCATTGCACAAATAATGTGGCTGAATATGAAGCATTAATTCATGGACTCCTTATGGCACTCAAGAAAAAGGTCAAGATCCTGCAAGTGTTTGGTGACTCAGAATTAGTGGTCAAACAAGTAAGAAATTAGTATGCGTGCCACGATAGGAGAATGACCAACTATAGGCATAGAGTGTGGGACCTCATTGAAGGATTCGACGCTTTAATATCCAATTGATCCCAAGGAAGAAGAATCAAACTGCTGACTCCCTAGCTCAGGCGGCCAGTACTTTGCAGCCCCTGTCTTTGTTAGGATTGAAGAAGTTTACTGTTGAATTAACTCCTGTCCCGTCAGTCCCTGACAATGTGACTAATTTTTAGGTGTTTGAGGATGATAAACATATCCTTGACTTTATCACAAACAAAAATGTCTTTGCTTCATAGATCATTGACGAAACAGAACCTCAAGAAGCAGAATTGGACCTGGAAGGTGTGCTGAATTTGAAGTCCAATACTATTCCAAGAGGAATGGTACAACTGGAGAGAATTTTTGATATGGACAAAATCAGAGATCAGGAACATGAATCTAAGAAAGAGTCTATCAGTGGACAGTGTGACACTCACAATGTGGGCACCGAAGACGATGTAAAGAATATTTTCATTGGTAAGGTATGTACTCCTGAAGAAAGACAGGGAATAATCAGAGCCCTATACGACTTTCCAGACATAGTGGCCTGGGGTTATGAAGACTTGAAGACTTACGATACATCCATCATAACTCACACTATACCTCTCAAGCCAGGTGCTAAGCCTTTTAGACAGAGGCAGAGACCTATTAATGCACTATTGGAGCCACTCATACAAAAGGAAGTCCAGAAACTGCTGTCCGCTAGAATCATATTTCCTATCAGGCATTCTACTTGGGTGGCTAATCTGGTTCCAGTAAGAAAGAAGAACAGTGAAATCAGGCTCTGTGTTGACTTCAGAAATCTGAATAGGTCATCAGAGAAAGATAATTATCCAGTTCCCTCTTTGGATGAGGTGTTACAAGTGGTTAATGGATCGCAGATGATGTCCTTTCTGGACGGATATTCAGGGTATAATCAAGTGATGGTCCAGTACGAGGACAGACACAAGACTGCTTTTACAACTAAGTGGGGAACCTTCGCCTACAGGAGGATGCCATTTGGGCTTATCAATGCAGGAGCCACGTTTCAACGAGCTATGGATATCGCTTTCAAGGACATCATAGGAAAGTGCATTATCATTTACATGGATGATCTGACTGTTTTCTCTAAAAACAGAGGGGATCACATCTCAGACCTGCGTAAAGTATTCCAGAAGTGCAGGGAATTCGGCATCTCTTTGAATCCCAAGAAGTGTATTTTCGGGGTCACAGAAGGCAAGTTGTTAGGACATGTGATATCAGAGAAGGGAATCACCATAGATCCGGAGAGAGTGGAAGCCATCCTGAAAATTCAACCACCTACTAGAAAAAAGGAGATGAAGTCCTTCTTCGGTAAAATTAACTTTGTCAGGAAATTCATCACTGGGTTTGCTGAGATTGTCAAGCCATTAAATGCTATGTTAAAACAAGATGCCAAGGTCGAGTGGACTGCAGAAGCGAAGGAGTCCTTTGCAGAGATTAAAAGAGCCATTGCTGATGCTCCAGTGTTGGTGAGTCCAGACTATAGTAAACCGTTCTATATCTATTCCTTTGCTTCAGACCACTCATGTGCTGGAATGCTGACACAAAAGTCTGATGAGGGGAATGAGCATCCCATCGCGTTCATGAGTGCACCACTGAAGGATGCTGAGCTGAAATATCCATGTGTGGAGAAGCAAGCCTATGCCCTTGTTCGAGCAGTAAAGAAATTTAGGCATTATATCCTCAGAAACAAGGTGTTCGCAATTGTTCCTGATTCTGCAGTTAAGTTACTGCTGATGCAGAACGAGTTGGGGGAGCGTAGAGCTAAATGGGTGACTATGCTTCAGGAGTATGACATGGAGATCCAGCCCATGAAGCTGGTAAGAGGACATGGACTCACCCAAACCATGGCAGAGATAGGCCCTGAATTGTCTGTTTGTAACTATGATGTTGAAGAAGTTTCCCCAGATGACTGGTATGATGATATAGTCTATTATTTGCTGAATCAGCGAGCTCCCGGTCATTTAAATGCAGTTCAGAGGTGAGCCTTGAGGTTGAAAAGTGATGGTTTCATGCTGAAAGGAGCTGTCCTATACAAGAAGAATCACGAAGGTATTTATTTGAGGTGCCTTGGAAGACAGGAGTCTGAGAGAGTAATAAATGAGTTTCATGAGAAATATGGCACTGGTCATGGTTCTGCCATTGCCACTGCGAATCAGATTTTGAGGGCAGGGTATTACTGGCCTACACTATTCAAGGATGTTCATCATCATGTCCGGACCTGTCACACTTGTCAGACTGCAGCAATGAGAGAAAGGTGTGCAGCACTTCCGCTCCAGTCTGTGATTGAGGTAAAACCTTTTGCTCAATGGGGTATGGATTTCATAGGCCCCATCAATCCACCATCTTCTGCTGGACACAGGTATATCCTTACCATAACTGATTACTTTACAAGATGGACTGAAGCTTTTGCTTGCAGGCAATGTACATCAGAGGTAGTAATTGATTTTTTAGAATCTGCCATTCTTAATCGGTTTGGGTGTCCTGTTGCTGTTGTGTGTGATAATGGTCCTGCCTTCGCATCTTTGAAATTCTCAAACTGGGCTTTTGATCATGGCATTGTTGTCAAATTTGCATCTAATTATTATCCCCAGGGGAATGGTCTAGCTGAATCCTCTAACAAGAACCTGTTAACTGTCATCCGAAAACTGTTAGAGAGGAACCCAAAAGACTGGCATACCCAGCTTCGGTTTGCTCTTTGGGCAGATCGTACCAAAGTTAAAGCCTCTATTGGTACCTCTCCCTATCATTTAGTGTACGGTCTGGAACCAGTTTTCCCTATCCAACTCAAAATCCCAACTCTACAGTTTATCAACCAGTTTTACGATGAAGGGGATAGAAGGGAAGCCAGGTTAGCTGAATTATTGCACCTTGAAGAAAAACGGGACAATGCCCTGGAAAAATTTGCCAAACATCAGGGGGTAGTCAAGCGATGGTTTGACAGGAGAGCTAAAGTTAAGGCTTTCAGGATTTCTGACCTTGTTCTGTATTGGGATAAGCCACATGATCAGAAAGGGAGCCATGGAAAATTTGATAAATTGTGGCTTGGTCCTTACCAGATTGCCAAATTCTGGGAGATAATGCCTTCCGTTTGAGGACTCTCACGGGAGAGGACATACCACTGCCTGTCAATGGGCAGTATCTCAAACATTATTTCCAATCTTGAGCTGTGTTCAGCTCTTTGCCCTGTAAATAGTTAGTTTAGGTTGCTTTCTTTGTTTGTTTTGCTTGCTTTGGTTAGGGGTAGGTTTCCTTTTTGGCTTTGCTGGTTTTGTTTGGTTAGGGTAGGTTTGCTTGGGTTTGTTTTTTTGTTCGGCGTTGCTCTTGCTTTTGGTCCTATCTCCTTTTGGGATTGTGGGTGCATCTGTATGGTAATGGTGGCAAAGCAGGTCTAATGTTCCTGATATTTCCCTTACAAACTTTGATCATTTTTCCAGCATGCCATGGTATGAATTCTTTTGCCTCTGTCATTTGTCCTGGTGGTAAGGCGAAGGTTTTTCAGTCAGTCTGAATAGGAATGTATTGGGGTCTTATACCTTTAATCCTTAATATACCTGAAGTTGTAAAGGTCCTTATGAGGTCTGGACAAGTGAAAAATCTCTTTCTACTCTAGTGCCACTGTGGTTCTCAGCCCTGAGTGTGAACTTCGCTGTTCACAGGTTGAATAGAATAAGTGAAAAGACAGCAACATTAGCAAAAAGAAACAAAAAAATATATATTTGAAAATCCTGAGGTTTGAATTCAACTCATCAGGGGGATCTGAATATCTCTATCGGGGCTATAGACGCCTGGCTGGCAGTAGAGCTATGTTCAGGAGGATCACAGCGATAACCTCGTCGGGGCTATGGACGCCTGATTGGTAGCGAGGCTCTATCCCGGTTACTCTTAGAGTAAGAATCTTTACGTAGTTTGTTCATACAAAGTCTGGTCCTTCTTGCAACGAAGGGTAGGTAATACATGCAAGTGCACACACTTGGACCCTGGTATAGGAATGTCGGATTGGTTGCGAATTTCTGTGCTTTAACTTAGGGTGGTGGCTAGGTATCTGGTTTGCGAAACCATGAGTTCTGGGTTCTTGATTCCAGTTTGTCATCGAAATGCTTGGGAACATTTCCCCAGCGGAGTCACCATTTGTTGTGCAGTTTTCGCACACATGCCCCACTTGGGTGGGGACCCTCTTTTTTTGGTGTCTTTGACCTTTGATTTTATTGGATCTATCATTTTGGGGTCTTGACATGTTGGTCTTGCTTGCTTGGACCCTTCCTTGAGGTTGGAATTGATTGGAGTTGCATTTTGGGCCAAGTCCAGATTTTCGCCTGGATCCGGGATTTTCCGTCTCCATCGGATTTTCCCGGACTCTGGTTCCTTGTCTGTTTCTGGTAGGATTCTCCGATTCCGGGTTTCTGCCTGTCTTCGGGATTTTCTGGTCCTATTGAATTTTCCCGGATTCTGTCAAAATCCCAGTCTTCCTCATTTCCCCGGTTTCTGCATTTCCACAAAATCTGTGTTTTTGCGCATTATGGGATTTTCCAAAATTTCGCGTAGGGGCTCGTGTTTCTGGACTTGTCAGAAACGTCTTTTCGCGCATTAATGGTTGAGGTACCTTTGCTCAGGCGGGTATAAGGTCGAATTTAGGGCATTTTCTGATTCATTCTAACTCCATTGCTTCCTTGCTGACTGCTCTGGCGATTGAAATTTTCATTTGAGCTTTGAGTGATTGATCTTGGTTTGTTTGCGCGGGGATTTCTTGAGTTCTGGTGCCAGTATTTGCATTGCTTAAACGTGTTACCTCGTGGTCGATTTTCTGAGCTCGGATTCCGTTTCCTTTGATCCATGGTATGTATCCATTACCCTTTCGTTTGCTTATGGGATGATTTGGGGTTTTTTTGCACTAGGTATTGTTAAATTTGGGTCGGCCCTTGATTTGATTTTGATATTGTATTTATAGAGTAGGGTCCGTCCCGTTTTTATTATGGAACCCCATTATCCATGCCCTGTGAGCTCCATTTGTCCGTTGGATTGCATATTTATCCTTTAGGTGGTGTTTTGGGTCGGATTGCTTGTTGGTTGCGGACGCGAAACGTGTTATCATGCGAAATTAGGGTTTCCCTTAGTGTTCGGCCTAGAACGATGATTTTATTTTATGCTTGAGTGACTCTTGTCCTGTGTCAAGTTGGCTTCCCGTCCTGTGAAGATTAGAAGGCTTTTAGGTAAATCCTGAACCGATATTTTGAGCCCTAAAGCTTGCTCTGGTTTTAATGGCGGAGAGTTGGTCATTTGATTTAGGGCACCATTATTTTAACATGGGGATCCATCCTTTGAGGGCTTTTGAGAGTTGAAATCCTTTGCATACTTGAGATTGTTGATTATTGCTAGTTTTGGGATCATTTGAGCTCAGGTAGCGGAGATCCCGCGGTCATTCGAATCTTGGTGCACGTTTTGCCGTTTTTCGGGTTTCGAGGACCATCGCAGAATTTCGTTGCTCCCGGATTTTCCCGGTTTGGGTTTTTTCCGCAGGTTGGGTTTATTCCCGGTGCGTTTTATGCTGTCCGTGGAAATCCGTCCCATCCGGATTTTTTCGGATTTCCTATCTGGTTGTATTCTTTTTGATATTTCGATGATAGGATTAATGGAATGAATGTCTAATGCTTATTTCTTGTTGCCAATGAGTAAATTTAACGATTATCCTTTGATTTTCCGAGTGTATTAATGATTTATATGGCTAACAATGCTTTGGCAGTAGGAATCCGTCTGGGTCGGATTCCTCCAGAATTCTGCCCCGATGGTATTTTTTTGGATTGCAGGATTTTCCCGGACTGTCTGATTTCTCCGGATCCCGATGGATTAGTAGTTAGCAACAGATTTTAATGGATTTATATGATGTGTGCTAACCCCTTTGGATTAATATGAGCTTAATAATTGGATTCTAATGACAATTCTTGAATGTGCAGGCCGAATCAAGCAAGGCTACTGCTGGGAAGTCCAAAGGTGGTGCAGGGGCATCTTCAGTTTCTGAGACAGAACGGTTGAGATTGGACATGAAGAGCCAGGTTCCTGAAAGTAAGATATCTTCCGTGTGGGCTGATGTATCTGACACCAACGTCGGTGCCTGGCGCTATGAGGAGTTCAAGCAAAGAACGGATGAGAAGGACCAGTCAGCCTTGAGACAAGGAATGATGAGCTCGAGATTGGTGCATGTGGCAGGGTTCCCTCCAGTGGTTCAGTGCTACGAATTGATTATCGAGTGTGCCCGACAATACGTTTTTGATACACAGATGGTGGTCAGCACTGAGGGACGAGTCTTGGCCAATTTCAGTCCGGCCTCCATTGCCCGGGCCTTCAGTATGCCGGATCTCCCCTCGGTCTGCGCTTTAAACATTGACACTGCCCGAACATACTATGAGAATGAGCCAGTTAAGGCTCAGCAGCTCATCAATTCATGGCTGGAGAAGCCAAAATCTCACCATTCCAAGTTGCCCAAACAGTTGCACAGGGTGAAATTCAGGCCGGATATCTATGATGCCATCACACTGTTGAGCAGGGTGGCCGGATTGAAAACTGCCAGGGTATTGGAGAATTGGATGGTCCACGTGATCACCAAGATGAGTCAGGGAACAAATTATCACTGGGCAGGACTCATCAGCGCAGAAATAGACAAACAACTGAGAAATGTCCTAGAGGCAAAGAAGTTCACCATGTCCTCCTACATCATGTATGTACTGGCCATCTCCTATCCCTACAAAGGACTGACTCCGATGTGAGCTATTGGGTAGGATATCATCTATGAGGTCTATCTGGAACTGCATCTCAGACATAAAGATTACAGGAGGGCCAATGATGCATTCACAATGCACATTACCCGGACACTTCAAAATGCAGAGCACATTAGATTGTCCGACGGGGCCAAGGGGCTGATCAAGAATTACGGGGCATGGTTTATCCAATTCCCCACCTTCACTTATCTTCGGATTGATGGATGCCCAGTTGTGCCTTACAGACTGCCCAGGTATCCCACTGACCACATCGTGCTACTGGAGGTCGTAAGACAGATTTGTGAATTTGACGTAGTGGTGAAGAGGGAGAAGCATAAGACCAGTTTTGGAGGTGACTTCCCTCTTGGGATTGGCGTGGGGGAGATGTGCCGGTCTATCCAATCAGCTCACACTGCAAGTGAGGAGTTAGCAGCATATGGATTCTCTTTTCATTCAAAGAGAATGAACTTTGATATAACCGGAGAGGCACAGAAAAGAGCTACCTGGGAATACAGGCATAAGGAGGACCTGGAAGACTACTGGGTCAACATCAAGGATGACCTTGATTCGAGGAAGAAAAGGTATTCCCGGCTGCCTGTGGAGGCAATCAGACAGTATAATGTGAAGCTGATTCCGGATCAGCTGGATGATGACAGAAAACTGGTCCAAGACCATGTCTATGAGCCCATCAAGGACAGGTTAGTTGCAGATATTGATTGGAATGAGCCTGAGGTGACAGAGTTGGAAGACTTGATGACTCCAGTGCTAAGATTTACTTTTTCTTGGATTAAGCATAAGGTCTGGATGTTGGAGAATGCTAATGTGCCTTGTACTTTTGATTTGATGGGGAATCTCTACCCCATGTCTACCTCTGAAGAATCCAAGGAAGAGGACCCCAAAGGGAAATCAACTAAAACCTCGCCATTCAAGGTCAAAGTCAGAGGTCCTAAGGGAACTGAGCCTGTAACAAAGAGGAAACCAATTGGCAAACGCAGGTGGAAGACTCTGACAATCAGCAAGTCCTCAGATGAGGAAGAAGCAGAGAAAGCTGAAGGAGAGGATGCTCCTCCGCCGCCAAAGAAAGCCAGAACTACAAGGGTGGTGAAGAAGAAAGGTCAGACTGCTTCGGAGGATGAGCCTCTAGTTGTAGAAGTGGAGAGTTTCGGAGGTGAAAAGACCAAGGTGTATACCAGGAAATCAAGAACTGCTTCCCCAAAGGATGCTCCATAGCCAAAAGATTCTTCTCCAATATTGCTAGCTGAAGAACAGGACAAGCCTGTTTCTCCTCCACAGAGCGTACTAGAACCTTAGAATCCAGATGAGCAGGAAATCAGCGGAGAGGCAGAACCGTTCAAAGAAGGAACATTGTTCAGTGAGGCTGCCGGGCTTGAGGTAGAGATGGAGGAAAGACACACTTCTCCCCTGGTACAATACAAAGATTCCCCGGATAGTGAGAAAGGCCGCGGATCACCGGAACTGGAGGAAAGCCTACCTGCTCGGACTCCATCACCGGTGCATCCAGAATTGGGACTTGAGGAGGCTGGTCAAAGTGAGAAAACTCCGGAGAAGGAAGGGGACAAGGCAACAGCCGAGGAGGAGGTCGAGGTGACAGCTGCGGAAGGGGAGAAAGCCACAGAAGGTCTGGGAGAAACTAGAACAGAGGAAATCTAGACAGACCCCGTAGCCCCGGACTAGTTAGAGAAAGAAATTGCAAAGAAAAAACAGGTGATAGTAGAAGACACTCCTCTTGACTGGGATGAAATGTTATCTCAGATTGGCAAAGGGAAGAAGAAGGCTGCAAGGGTGATTTCCCGGGTGGAAAGGGATGAGGTGCATAACCGGGTAGTTCACATCGCCACCCCTGCTGCAGATAAAACAAGAGATGAGGTAACAGGCCAGGATTATAATGTTCAAACTATTAACCTTGGGCCGGCCTCCCTAGAGTAGGATATTGAGGAATTTGAAGGGTCAAGTGCTATAATTGTTGACAGACTTAAGAAGGAGACCCAGTCAAAACGAGAACTGAAAAGAGAAAATGAAAGGTTGAGGAAATGTCTGGAGGAGGTAATGAATCCTCTACAGTCTCTCCATCCATCCTCCTCTACTACTCCGGGATTTCTGCGTAAGGAGACAATCTCTGGAATTGAAAAGATGAAGGCCTCCGCTCAGGCTACCACAAACTGGTTGATGGGTGTACAGACACAAGGAGATGAATCTATCAAAGAGATCCTGTCTGTGGGCAAGGATGCAGTCCGAGGAAAGGAGCTGTTGGAGAGCATCTTGTCTCAGGATAGGAATGACATGGACCTCCTACTGCAGAAATCAAAGACTATTCTAGGGTATGGCAAGGATCAGTTGGGCAAAGATGGAATCCTTCCTTCTGCTAGATTGGATGAACCATGGGAGTGGCTCGAGGCATTGTAGATCCGGCAGGGAGGCCTGAAAAAGATACAAAAACGAAGGAAATCAATTGATGCTGACCTCACTGTAATTTATGATGGCTGCATTGCCTTCTTTGAGGTGATGACAGGGAGAAAGAAAATAGCTCCCAAATATCTGAGCTTAGATCAACTGAAGGAATGGTGGCATGAGGTTTATGCCCCGGAATCTGATGGAGCTGTCACCTCCCATTTGCTTGATGATGCAGCTACCTACTTGGCAGTAATAGACAGGTACATGACCAGCATGAAGGACTGGAGGAAAACTGTTGAGCGGTCCAATGAGGGAATTGATTCAATTAAATGCAGACTCAGGGTTTTGCCGTTGCCACCTAGTGCTGAGCTGGAGGGGATATTCTCGAAGGTCCAAGGGTCACCAGCATGGAGGAAAGACAAAGGGAGTAGCAGTTAATGCTCTTTTCGAGATTTGTGCTTCCCTATTATTATAGGGCATGCATTGGACCGGACTTCCTTGGGGACTGTGCCTTGGCTGACTTGGATGATGGCATTAAATGTGTGCCTTAGTTTGTTTCCTCGGCTGACCTGTTTTGGCGGTTTTGATTATTTTGTAAAAATGTTTGGCTAGGCCAACATGTGTTGGGGGAAAATTTGATAAGTAGGCATTCTTGCCTCATTGTAAGGGTTAGACATTGGTTATAGACATAGCAAGACAGTAATAGAGCAAGAGTTATAGTTAGAGTATTTGAAGTTTCTTGAAGCAAACACTATATTCAGAACAGTTGAATTGTTGCAGCATTTTATGGTGATTAATACAATTGAGGACATTGTGGTTATTCCTGGTGAAATCCTTTGTGTTATCTCATCTTGCATGGTTCCTTTGTTCTATCTTTTAAATTGCTTGAAGATCTAGGGTTTAATATTCAGAAATAAATCAGTTTAGGTGGATAAATGGTGTATGTGATTTCATATTTGGGATGTTTGTAGCTATCTCAGGTCTATACTCCCAGTAACTATCTGATTGTAGTAGGCTGGTGAAGTCAACCTGGACCGTATATTCAAATGTGTTTAAGTTCGGTTGTAGATGCAAATCTATGATTTGAAAATCTGTATTCCTCAGAAGATTGCACTGTTCTTGTAAGATTGCCTTGTGGGTCGAACAGGAATTGGTTATTTGAGATAGGTCCATTCCAGATATATGTCATTTGCATTGCTTGTCCTTGTAGTAGTTTAGATTTTATCACTTTCCTTGCATCCCTATCTTTTGCGATTTCTTTGTTATTCGGTTAGATCTAGGGCTTTAAGATCATCATATTTTCAGATTTGATAAATTGAAAAGGTACAGTTTGCTTGTAGTAAGGTCCGATTGTGATTACCAGCAATTTCACATTTTATCTGAGTTGTTTTATGCATTGTTATGACCTAACCCCCGAGAGACCTTGGGGTGATTTTCAGTGATTCGTTATTGAAAATAACCTTTCAAGAGAGATAGGATATTGTATTATGTCTGAGTTTTTGCTGTGCAGAAAACACCATCAACAATGCCAAGTCTAGATACATCTTTGGTAGTACATCAACTCATAGTGAACCTAGATGCTAAGCTAGTTAAACAAAATCTATTAAAGATGCATCTTCAAATAGCATTGCTCATTGAGGTGGAATTACAAAACTACTAGATGTTGGTTTCATTCAACTAATTGACTCTCCTAAGTGGGTTTCCAACTTGGTTCTAGTTTCCAAACCCATTGGGGGCATAAGGACTTACATACATACATCGAGGACTTGAACAAAGCATTCCATAAGGATGATTTTCCACTCCCTAATATAGATATCATTGTGGATCTCACAACTGGTCATAGAATGCTTGTTGAAATTATGAGAAGTTGATGTTGTCATTTATGTCAACAAGATTATGTTTGTGTTGTCATTAATGTCAACTGATGATGCTATGATTAGTTGCATTATGTTTTCATTAGTAAATGTTACTAATGTCAACCTCTAGTCTTTCTTTGATAAGATTTTGTTTTTGGATGATGTTGGTTTAGTGATGATGAGGAAGTGCTGAAAATGATGAGTATGCATATCTGGTACTTGCTTTCTAAGTGATTTTGAGAAAAAATGAATAAAAGATGAAACAATTTGTTGCAAAGGTGTTTTGGTATACAAATTTGTGTTATGGTTTTGCTTCACATTTCTTTCATGTTGAAGATCTACTTGTGTACTTCAAATATGTTGATCAAAGGTGTTCAGAGGTTCTATATCCAAAATATCTTGGTTTGGATCATCATACAGATAGAGTTGTGTTCACCAATGTGTGAACTATATGTTTTCATGGTGTTTGGGAGAAATGGTTTTGATCAAAGGTGTTCAAAAGTGTGTTGATAATGATCATATCTACCTATAGTCAAAGTTTTTTGTGGTTTAGTGCTTTGAAAGTTTTTTTCTTGAGTAACATAGTGTGGAAAGTTTTCTGAGTGTACTGGGTGTGTACATTCTTCAGGTGAAAGTTTTTGCAAAGGAATTTGTTGGATTTTAGGGTGTTTGTAGAATATTACAATTTTTTTTTCAAGTGTTGCGTGTAGTCTGTGAGTCATCTTTGGACTTGAGAAAGTGTGCACTTAAATGTTAATGGTGTTTACACAAGTTTGAACGATGTTGGGTGCTTATACTAATTGTAGATTTTCTTCGGTGATTGTAGAAGTGTGGCATGGTGTGTATGAATAGATTTAGGCCTAAGTTAAGATGCAGTGTGGCCTTCTTTCATTCCTTTCCATCGTGAGAATGCTTAGTGCCGACTTAATTTGAATTTGCATGGTTGAGCTGCATAGCTGACTTTGGAGAATGTTTTCAAGGTTGAAGAAGGTATAAATAAGTGATGAGTTGATAGAGAATTGGTGTGTGAAGAGTGTGATGTGAATTGAAAAAGTTTGAAGTGAAAATTTGTGAAGTGCAGTGTGAACTTCAATGAGTTAGACTACTAGAAGCAATGATTAGAAGGTGTCTACAATCTTTAAGAAGATTGTGAATGTGTTGGTGATTCTATGGTAGACTTTTTTGTTGCATTGAGATGGATTTTTCACTGTAACATTCTTCTTTTCTATAATCTGGCAATGATCCCTTCTTTCTTTTGGGTAGTGAGCCCTTCGATAGTGAGCCTTTTGTTGCAGTCACTTTATATTGTGAGCTAATCCTCACCATGGTTTTTCCCTTCTTGGGTTTTCTATGTAAATCTATTTTTCTATTGTGTATGGTGTTGATGTGTTTCAATTTCTGTTATTTAATTTCATGCTAAATAATTCTAACAGATTAAGGATTAATTAAGTTGATGTGGATCTAAATGTTTATGAGGGTTTTGGATGTTTTAATATACAACTGATTCACACCCCATCTCAGTTGTCTTGTGTGTATTCAACAATTGGTATCAGAGCAAGGTTCTTTGGAAGAAAAATTAACTAATTGAGATAGATCTAGGATGGCACACAAAAGGGATGCTCCTTTATTTGATGGATCAATCTATGGCTTCTGGAAGACAAGGATGGAATATTTCCTAGTATCTCTTGGATTTGGAGTTTGGAAGTCTATTGAGACTGGATATACTATGACTTCTAATGGCCTGAGTATTGATGATGAGATCAAGGCCTATGAGAATAATGGTAAAGCAAGGTATGCTCTTTTAAGTGGTCTTTCTTACAATAAACTTGTCAAAGTTATGAATATGAAATCTGCTAATGATATCTAGAAAAATTTGGAAGGTATTTATGAAGGAGATGATAAGGTCAAGAAAGCTAAGATGAAAAATTTGAAGATCATATTTGAAAACCTGTGGATGTCTAAAGATGAGAACAGTACAAGCTATATATAGAAGGTGGATGAAGTTTTCAATTCCATCAGAGGTCTGGATGGAAAACTTGAAGTTGAAGAAGTGGTAGACAAGGTACTGGGAACTCTTCCTAAATCTTATAGTCATAAAGTTTATGCTATTGAGGAAGTTCAAGATTTAAGAAAATATTCTAGAGATCAGTAATATGGCACTTTATCTACTTTTGAAATGAGAGAATTTGTTCCAAGTAATGCATAAGTTGAGACTGCTCTTAAGGATATAAAATCAAAGAAGGTTGAGGAATTTGATTAGGAGGATCTTGATGATGTTGAAGCAAAATTTTTAAGAAGAATGAAAAAGGGTACCAGTAAATACAAAGGTAATTTACAAATGTTTCAGTTGTGGAAAGATAGGTCATTATGCTTCAAGATGTCCAAACAATGCTTTGAATGAAAAGAATAAAGAAAACAAAGGTAAAGAAATTAAGAAAAGTTATTATGTTAGAGAAGATGCCAATACCATTATATCTAATGATGAATCTAATTAGGTGAATGATGAGGGTAGTGAATGCTTGTTCATGGCTATTAAAGATGGAACTAATTCTACTAACTATGAGAGATGTGTGAAGGAAAGTGCCCCGGAAGTAGGTAATAACACTGAAGGAACTATGGTGACTGCTTTTCATGCTAGAGAGGAAAATAACTACTATATTATTAATAGTGGATGCTCAAATCATATGACTGGTGATAAAAGTAATTTTGTTAAACTTATGAAATATGAAGGAGGTCTAATAAATTTTGGTGATGATACATGTACTAAGATACATGGAAAAGGTTCAATTAGTTTTGATGGCATGCAAAATATAGATGATGTTATTTATGTTAAGGGTTTGAGACATACCCTTTTGAGTGTTGGAAAAATGTGTAGCAAAGGATATAATCACTTTATTTGGGATGATGGGATGTGAGGGATCAACAGGATCCCTACAAAGGGAAACTATATGTTTGGTTTTGGAAGAAGGATAGATGGAAATGTTTATTAGCTTAAAGGTGTTGATGGTCAGTTCTTTATGAATTAGATTAATGAAAGTTGGCTATGGCATAGAAGGATGTGTCACATTATTTTTGATAACTTAGTGAGGATCAGTTGGTTCAAGAGTTGTGAGAGATTTTCAAAGATTACAAAGCCCTCAATGTTTTTGTAGGAATGTCAAGCTGAGAAACAATCAAAAGAGTTTCAAGTAGAGCTGTCTACTCTTTGGGTATTTGGGTTGATGCATACATAACCTTATGGTCCTACAAGAGTAAGAGAGTCTTCAAAGGTATGGCTTCTTCATGCTATTCAGTTGATAGTTATTCTAGAATGACATGTGGGTTACTTTTCTCAAGAAAATGGGAAGCTCCTAGATAGTTTTAAAGCATTCAAATTTATAGTTGAAAATGAAATGGTTATGAAAATAAATTTTTTGAAATTATGCGTGAGGTGGAAGTTCACCTCAATGAGTTCTAATAGTTTTATAGAGAGGAATCATGGGATGAGACGTTTTTGCCTCTAGGACTCCTCAACAAAGGAGTGGTTAGGATTGTTCAAGAGATGCAAGAACAATGATGAAGAGGAAGCCTACTAGAAGTATATTAGAGAGAAATAATTCATACCATTGTCTACATTCTTAATAGAGTTCAAGCAAGAGAAAATAGTGTAAAGACTCCCTATGAGTTGTGGCATGGAAGGATTCCTACTATCAAATACTTTAGAGTGTTTGGAAGCAAGTGCTATTGTAGACATGTAAAAATGACCTATCACTTATCACACATCCTAAATGACATTTTCACATCATCGACATCATTATCACTTAATATCATTGCATTTCACATCATTTGCATCAAAAAACCTAATTTCCTCTAGTAAATGAATAATAATACATTATTTAATTAATTAACCTTTTTACCATTTTTTGACAAATTAAATAAATTTTATTTATTCAATAAAGTCCTAAAAATCCTAATTGCCTCTGTTAATTAAATAATAATACATTATTTAATTAATTCACTTTTTCATCACTTTTGACTAATTAAATAAATTTCATTTATTTAATAAAGTCCCAATTTATCTTTATTCTTCCTAATTAAGTAAATAACATCAATTATTTAATTATGTTGCTAATTCACTCTATTCCACCAAATCAATTAAATTATTAAAACATAATAGTTTAATTAAATCACTTTCCCCTAAACATGAATAATTAAATAAATTATTCAAACATCATTCAAAAATATCAAGACAAACAAATACAACTTTGTTTGCAAAACTCAAACTTGGTTTGCATGTTCAACTCAAAAAAGATTAATTAATTAATTATCCTCACCCACTTTCATGATTAAGCAAATTATGATCCCCCGATTGCTCACTAAATTTTTGACTAGTCAATCTATTCTTTAATCCCACTAAAGGCTCAACATGATTTCTTCAATTCCATAGATTATTCAATCTATTTCCTTAATACCACTCAATACTCAAATTAATTTCTTCAATCACACCAATTATGTAATCAAAATACACTAATTATTCCCATCTAGATCCTCTTAATGGTTTTCAACTGTTGATTAGGATACTCTACTGCATGATCTCGAATGTTCATTTCGAAACACAAATTCTATATAACAACCTCATTTCTTCTAAAAAATGATCGGAGAATCAACATCTTTTG
>VDFB02000015.1:435224644-435417470 GCA_007258455.2 Sequoia sempervirens | reverse complement strand
TCGTCGCAATTTCAACGAAACCCACCGACGAATCAATGAAAAGGTTCGATGAAGTTGCTATAGCTACGAAAAAGGTTTCATCGTAACTCCTTGCCCATTTCGTCGCAATTTCGACAAACTTTTGGTGTTGTTTCCATGCTACTACTTGCCCATTTCGTCGCACTTTCGACGAACTTTTGGTGTTCTTTTGACGCTACTCCTTGCTCTTTTCGTCACAATTTCAACGAACTCTTGGTGTTGTTTCGACTCTACTACTTTCCTATTTCATTGCACATTCAACGGAATTTTGGTGTTGTTTCCACACTACTACTTGCCCATTTTTTCACACTTTCGACAAACTTTTGGTGTTCTTCCGACGCTACTCCTTACTCTTTTCGTCACAATTTTGATGAACTCTTGGTGTTGTTTCGACACTACTACTTGCCTATTTCGTCACACGTTCAACGAACTTTTGGTGTTGTTTCGAAGCTACTCCTTGCCCATTTCATCGAACTGGCAACGAACGTCTAGTGTTGTTTCGAAGCTACTCCTTGCCCATTTCGCCGAACGGACGATGAACTTCTGGTGTAATTCGTTAGTGGATACACGAAGTGTTCGTTGATATTCTGACGAAAGTTCAAGCCATTTCATGATGTCGATGACTGACAATTCTTCGCCGTTATTTTGACATTTAATTCGTTGTCGGCCTTTCGACGAAAAAACAACGATGCAAATATTTTCACCATTTCTTCGCTTGTCCGACAAATATTTGTTGAACAACCGACGAACGACCGTCGGAAAATGGTGTCAAATTCAGTAGTGGATTAAAGATAGAAAATAATGGGGAATTTAGGCAAGGACTAGGAAATAAGAATATGAACATGCCATTATAATATTAGGAGATGGTTAAAAATAAGTGTCTATATTTTTTTCCCCATTGAAATGGCATTGTCAAATAATATTGCAAAAGAAGGAGATATAGAAACTTGGTGAGAAAAGAGGAACATGCCCTAGGCATTTGAAATTTTGAGATTAGATAATTAGACAATTTAGGGATTCCCCCTCGAGAGGACAAGAAAATTTAATGAACATATATGTGCTCGCAAAATGGAAATGTAGATTTGGATAGGCTTAGTGATGAATTTGGTTAAAGGGTGGAATTGTGGGGAAGGTGAATGATCTTAAGGTACATGTGATGAAAATTGATTCAAAGCAATATGGTGTTTTTAATAGCATACATCAAGATACACCATGATATAAAAGACCATGATGATGTTTTTCCATGTGTTATAGGACTAACTCAAAGAAAAGAGAAGTCACAAGGAAGAATTTGATACATGCTACCATGATATAATTTGTCATAAAATTCCCCAAGGACTAGCATAGATGTAAATTAAAACACGAAGACATACAAGCAAGCAAATAAACACTAAGCCCAAGAAAAATCAATATTTTCCCCTAGTCAAGATAAAAGCCAAATATTGAGAGACTCAATGATGATAGTGTTATTTTTGTGGGAACAATATATATCTAAAGCAACATTTAAGGATTGTAAATGATATATCTTGATCTAATAATATAATGATGTTTTTTAGAACTAAATAAGGCTTGTAGCAAGATAAGGAACAAATCCTATCATGGATGTGTTTGAATGAACATTGGGCTACTTGGAAATATTTGCTTGGATTGTTTATACATTTTTAATGCTATGTTTAGATGGCTAAGAGCCATATATCTATAACTTTATTATGTTCGTATAGAGTTTTTTGGTTGAAAAAGGGATCCTAGGACTAGTGTATAGCTTCACTAAGATCAATCCTTTTCCAATTAATATTAGAAGCCAAATCGACAAGGATATAAGATTGACTTGCAACCTAATAGGTGAGCCAATCTACCTTGGATCTGGTTCTTTATTGCCTTGGAAATTTATTGAAATTAACATAGATTTATTGTATTGATTTGACTACAAGACCTAATCTAAAAACACATTGTTTTTGCACTGATAAAACTAAATTGTCAAAAAATAAAAGAAGATCTAGGAAGTGGAGAGTACTCTGCACCTGTGACTACAATTTGGGGCTAAAATAGTCAATCTAGGGCACAAAACACCCTAGAATAAGCTCCTCTTTTTTTAGATCCAACTTCACAAACCTGTAACTCCCAGTGTTCCTTCTACAATCTTGCTTTGAAATTTCCATCCTTGGATTTGAACCTGCAAAAATCTCAACAAAAGAGGGATCACAAGGGGTGGCTAAATAGGAGTTTCCCTAAGTCAAACCTCTGTTTTGGTATTTCTACCTCCACAAATAACCAATTAATTGATTGAAATAATGTGTGTTCTCTTAACCTTAAGTGCATGTAAGGTTGTATGAGCTAAAATGCCAAAAACCCTACTAAAATATATCTTAGAGTCTAATGATTCCTTAATGATATTAATGAGATCAACCCAAGAGAAATCCAAATACCCTTAGGATATTCTAAAATGCAACAATACCTTGCTTATGGTAGCAAGTAAATCAATGATTGAAGATGAGAACACTCTGAAAATGTAAGTCATTAGGTGGTTGAAGAGGGCCAAAGCAATATCCAAAACCTAGATTCCATCATGTTTATCCATTGGCATCAAACTCTGGAATCATTGTGGCAACTTGATCAAATATGAATTTATCCTTGAAAACCTATAAATTTGAGTGTATTTTGGTAGAGTGTAGTTGTCTATTTATCCATTTTCCTGATTTTGAAATAATAATTCATGTTTATATAGTGGAACTTAGGATAAATTAAAGTTTAGGACAACTCACTACAATTTGAATTTTGAAGATTAAATTATTACCAAGGCCCAAATATGGAATTACATCTGTAAAATTAGGGACCAAAAAATTGGGAAATAAAGTTTGTTGGAAAAAATAACCAGTCTAGGGTTCCCCTGCAACGTAGACTAACTCTTTCACACTCAACAAAATCTAATTTGGGTGTTTAGATTTTGTTAAAATTAGGATATTTCCATGGTGAGGGAATTTTTTAGAGTTAATTTGATGATGTTTAATCAATAAGACACTTTCTAGGGTAGTATAAACACATTCTCCTGGGTTGATAGGAAAATTTAGGGCTAGTGAATGTATTAATGCATTGATGTAAAAAGGTCACTAAATCCAGTTCCGAATAGAGCATGAAATTATACTTTCACCTGAAAGGGAGTACAATTTTTTACGGCGCTACAAGTTGTATTTTGAGTATAATTTTTCTTTTATTAGTGGATGGGTTTGTTGTCTCAATGTTATAACCAATGACAAGTGAAAACCAAGTCTAGTGGCAAAGATGGAGGGAAAAGTAATTGAATTGATGGATGGATTGTAGATAGTGGACGAAATTGTTAGGAATAAAGATGAACACCAAAAATGAAAATCTAAAATATTATTACAAATTTGAAATTAAACCCTTAGGAACATGAAAAACCAATTCATCTAAAAGAGCTTAATTGTAGAATACCATTAATGGAGGTTATGACAAAAATCAATCATACAAAAATCAACAAATCATATAGAATCAACACATAACATATGAATTACATGGAGAAACCCTTTAAGGGAAGAAAATCCATAGGAAAGAGGTCGAGATTATATTAATCTTCAAATACAAGACATATACAACAATCTTCCTTCTACTCCCAATTTTGATACCATTTGTGTATCTATAAAAACATTATATCCATACACCATCCAAGAACCCCAATATATAAAGTGGTAGAGAAGCCTTATGGGACCAAAATGGGTGCCAAAGTTTTCCTCTTCAATTATCCATATCTTGTCAATTGGTTTTCCCTCTTTGTAATGTGAAACAAAATTCAAATTTCCCTCCTTTAACTCTCTTTCCTAGGCACTAAACTTAAGAAGTTCAATAGTCACCTTTTAGTTTATTATTTTGTCTTTTATCACCCATTCCCAGGCGTCCACATGAGGGTATAGGAAATTATGTACAAAAGGAATAATTAATTTACAATTATCCATTAACACCTTATGAATTTATTTACAACATATAACTAGGACATTAATACAGTGACATAGGATTTACAAGGTTGATGGCACCTTATACTAACAAGAATGGAAGGGGATGGAGGATTTAGGATGTGATCTTTAAGGATTACATCACATAGGAATAACATTTCCATGCTCTAGATATGCTACTCATGATGCTACACTATAATTTTTGTTGAAGAAGGGAGCATTTATTGAAAGAGATGGGGTATGTTGAGAACTATCTAGAGCATGTTTTATAATCATGCCCATGTCCTAATCAAGATCAAAAGTAGGGAGAAAGGATGGATGGATATGATTAAATGATTTTATATATGTGATGGATGGGTATGATGTGATATTATGGATGGTTAGATAGGAACTCTAAAAGATGGATAATATAAGTGGATAAGACAACTTGCCCCAAAGTATAGGGAACACATAGATAGTTGATTTAATCGTGACACCTATATAAACATGTTTTCATTACATTAATTTACTAAACCACCATATGAATGGTTTTCACCATTGGAAAAAATTCTCTTTACTTGTTTTGATTTTCTAATCCTTTTTTTTTTTAAGGTTTTTTGAGTCATTGCTATATAAAAACACTTGAGATACATAATGTTCATTAAATTTTCTAGCTCTTGACTATTATTTTCCATGGTGGACCAATTATTATTCTCCCTAATAATTTCTTCACATGGATCATGATGTCATAATATGCTCTATGGACATTGTTGTGAAATTTACTAATTATTAAGTTTGATTTTACCTTATCCATGATATCATCATAGATTCTACATTAGAGGCCAATATAAAGGAAAATGGAATGGGACGTGGGATGTATAATGAATGGATGGAGATTATGTGAAATATATGATTAAAGGGTTATGATTATGGAGATACAATGGGTAATGGATTTGGTTGTGAAAGAGGAGGGGATGGGAGGATGGGGTTGTGAAGGTATAATAATATCATAGGAGAAAGGGGAATTGAGACCAAAAAATACACACACCATGGTACATACTATGAGTGGATTAGTTTTGGATGGGATAGTAGATTTTGGATATTTGACAAAAATATTTTGGATTTTAATGTATGGGATTTAGGATCTTTAAAGATGCTTGGAATTTCAGATTTCATATTTTAGATTTGGGGATCCACATAGATTTAGGAATTTTGGATTTGGGAATCCACATGGATTTAATACTTTTAGATTTAGGGTTTTGGGATTTGGGGATTCAAATAGATTTTGAACTTTTAGATTATAGAATTTGAGAATTGGGTGTGCACATAGATTTAGGAATTTTATATTTAGGATTCAGATCTACTAGGATTTAATTAGGGGACACACATTTTTATATTCTTTACTTTGCTTTGGGATCTATATCTTTTTTTTTCTTCCTTTTTATTGGTGGACTCACGTATCCATATGGATTAATTTTGATTTTTAACTTGTGCTTGATTTGGTATTTCATGTTGATGCTTTGAAACCAGGTCCATCTATAGATTTTTGTGGGATATTTGCTTCATATGCTAGGGTATCCAAATCAATTTCAAATCTCATTTTGTGATCCCTTGAGTAAATATCATCTTGGAATCCCTTGATTTTCATGTAAGCTTCATTATCTTGGAGTGGTTTAGAAGGTGTGTGATTTTTTTATCTTTATTATTGAATTTAGATGATGGAAGGTCAAGTTTGGTAATAGGGATGGTGATGTTGATAAAGATTTGGCAGAAAAATATTTTTGTAGGAGCAATGAGAGGAACCATTTTGGATGTTGGAAGAATTTTCCTTAGTCCATATATAAAATTGTTAGTAATATGCTTAGTGTGTTAAGAAAATTTTAGCTAATATAGTAAAATATTTAATTTACATTAATATTGAAAAATAAAGTGAAGGAAAGCTACAATATGAACTTATGCAAGTGAATTCAGATCTAAAAATCGAATTACCAAATCAAATTTAAACATGTGATTGCAACATAAATCACAATATAAAAATCAACAAACAAAATGTGACACCAAATTTTTGTGGAGAAACCTTTTCAGGAAAGAAAATCTCCACACGACAAAAGAGGGAAAGTATATTATTAATATTTGAATGAGAATACACAATAATTCACTCCACTAATAAGCTTTGATAAACTTGATAGCACCCTATTAATTGCAAGAACTCAACATGAAACTACCATCTCATGGCCCTCCAATTTATAGAACTTGTGGAAGGTAAAATCACGAATGACAAACCAAAACATGAGATAAAAAACCATCTACAAAAACACATGCCCCTCTTCATGAACAACCAAAAGAAATAATAAAATTTTAAATCAAATTACAAGACCTGCACATTGGCACCTAGCCCATAGCCTATCGAACTCCAAACTTTCTAAATGCTCTTATGACCTTTCTGATCCCTGATTCAACACCAACTAACACCTTTTCTTCTCCAATCTTGGGCACCCCATCCAAGAGCTTCCAAATTCCAATATGGATGCCTAGAAAATATGCCTTATCCATTTTTTATGTGTAACCTCCACCTAAATTAAATACTCTACTTAAAATATAATTACAACAATGCCAAAATTTAATAATGTTCTCTCATGTCCCCTAGAACACATTCTAAGGAATGTGGAGACATATAAATGACATAGGATTACAAGGTTATTGTCACCTTATCAGGTAACATTTTCTCGCTTGTCATTATACATTGTAATTACATCCCAAATTAAAAAATTAAGTATAGTGATCAAGGCCCATGGCCTTCCTATACCAAGAGTACTTATTTGTAGTCACTAGCTTGGTAAGATAATTTGCAACATTATCCAAAGTGTCAACCTTTTCAATCAAGACCTTATCATTCTCAACCATTTCTTGCACAAAGTGATACTAAACATCAACATGCTTAGTAAAATCATGATACATAGGATTTTTAGTCAAATAAATAACACTCTAATTGTCACATCGAATCCTCATTGTCCTACAATAAAAAACAATGCCATTACCAAGCCTCTGTAACCATACCGCCTCCTTAGGGGCATGTGTAGTAGCCATATACTTTGCATTAGTGGTGGAAAATAAAATTGTAGGCTTCCTCTTACTCATCCAACTCACTCTACCTCCAAACAAAGTAAATACATAACCACTAGTGGACTTTCGACTATCCAAGTCGCATGCCTAATCTACATCAACAAATCCCTCTATGTCCAATGAATTGACCAAATAATTAGTATCATAATAAACCAAACAATAATTAAAAGTACCACACAAATATCTAAACATCCTCTTAACAAAAGTTCAATTCCCTTTACCAGAGTTAGACAAAAACTTACTTAAAACTCTTATTGCTTGGGCTATATCTAGTCTAGTGCAAAACATTGCATATATCAAACTACCAATGACACTATCATAAGGGATATTAGACATATATTCAACATCATCATCAGAATTAGGACACATATCTAAGCTCAACTTATTACTAGTCAATCAGAAATGAAATAGTATCTGGCTTACAGCCATGCATATTAAACCTCTACAAAATGGTATCAACATACTTACTTTGAGTTAACCAAAGCTTTATGTGACCCTGATCTCTATTGATATTCATCCCAAGAGTATATTTTGCAGCCGCCAAGTCCTTCATATCTAACGTTTCATAAAGCTATGTCATGAACTCACTAATCATCACCTTGTTGTTACTAATAAAAAACATATCATCAACATACAAGACAATAATTAGAATCTGATCATCAATAACCTTAATATAAACACAATGATCCTCCTTTCGATTAAGAAAACCCAACTTCAATGCAATAGCATCAAAATTTTGGTACCACACCTTGGGTGACTATTTCAAACCATACAAAAATATTTTCAACCTGAAAACCAATTGTTCTTTTCTTTTCACAACAAAACCATCAAGTTGTCACATATAAATTTCCCCCTCAAGATCCCCATGCAAGAAAGTAGTTTTAACATCTATTTGATCGATCTAAAAACCATAAGTAGTAGCAATAAATAATAGGAATCTAATAGAAGTCAATTTAGCAAAAAGAGAGAAAATTTCACCAAAATCAACTCCCTCTCATTGGGAGTAGCCCTTAGCCACCAATATGGCCTTGTACCGCTCTAACTAACAATCTACTCTAAATTTATTTTTTCAATATCCACTTGCAACTAATGGGATTCCTTCCTTTGGGTAGACTAACAAGATCCTAGGTGTCACAACTATCCAAGTCCATCATCTCCTCTTGAATGGCTTGCAACCAAGACTCACTTCCCTCCGAAGAGAGATCCCTCCTGAAAGATCTTGGTTCATTGTTAATATTCAAAAAAGAAAATACACAATGGTAATATGATGGGCTATACCTGTAAACTAGATTCTATTGCCTTGTGGACATCCTCAAGGTAGGAGTAATGAGCTCTATCCATTCTTCTTCTTCTGTGTGATCATTTGGCACATCATTTGAACTCTTTGAACCATCTTCTTTCTCTCCATCCTTAGATCCATCTAATTTTTCTTCGACGTGCATCTTCCTTCTTTTCAATATTTGTCTCGAGTTGCACTGTCTTTGTCTTATC
Organism: Sequoia sempervirens; assembly: GCA_007258455.2. NCBI lineage: Eukaryota > Viridiplantae > Streptophyta > Pinopsida > Cupressales > Cupressaceae > Sequoia > Sequoia sempervirens. Next base: position 435,408,894 of record VDFB02000015.1, on the reverse strand, counting down.
TTTATCCTTTGGGTTTTCTTCTTCTAAGTAAGCTCTAAACTCCTTGAAAATAACATCTCTAGAAGTATATTATTTTACAAGTTAGAGGATTCCAAAGCTTATAACCTTTTACATTCTCATTGTAACCAACAGAGATTTGTTTCTTCAATTTTTGATCCAATTTAGATTGCTTATCTTGAGGCACATGAACAAAATCCTCACAAACAAAGACCCTTAAGTGTGAAATAGAAGGATTTCTACCTATCCACACTCTATAAGGAGTTTTATCAACAAAGAGCTGAACAAGGAGATCTATTAATAAAATAAAAAGTAGCACCAACCACTTCTACCCAAAAGCATCTATCAAACTTAGCACCACTCAACATGCTCCTAGCTATTTTCATCAAGATTTGGTTCATTTTTTTTGCTACTCTATTTTATTAGGGATTAGATTAATATTAGTAGGGTCATCCCACAAGAATCGGTCCCAAACTTGGGACATCCTGATTTTTGCCTGAAAGTGAACATATTTTTTAGAAAAATTAATCATTTAAGCTTTGAGGGGTTCCACCTAAAGTGTTTTAATTGAAGAAGGTTAGATAAGACCCCCTTATATCCAACCCCCTTGGATATAGCCCCTCTAGTCTTAAGTCATACCCACAATGGAGTCTCCTTCACACCTATCAAAATGCTAACAAAAAAAAATTATTTACCTTTTGAGGCATCAAATAAAGTGATTTACAAATTATGTTTTATAAGTATTTAGCCCTTACTGTAAGCTTTCCAAAAAGTATAATTTTAAATATTTTTAATTTTATTTCTTGTGAGTGTAGGTTTTTCACTAAACATCAAGGGATTTATTTCACACATGCAAAAAAATAGAAAAATAGAGAAAAAAATTCTAAACAACATGTGTTGTAGGTATTGATGTCCTTGTGTCAACAAAAAAAAATATAAAAAAAATCAATAAATACAAAACAAGTTATGTGTTGTGATATACAACTATGTCCAAATTATAATTATAATTTTATCCTTTCAATGAAAAGGGTTATGCGATATGACATAAAAATCACTTTTTAAAAATGTTGTTTACTATAAAAATAAGTTATTAAAAGTTACGTTAAAAAATTCATAATTTATTTCTTATTTAAAAAAATATATTTAGAATCTACACACAAATCTTTACAAATCACTAGTTTACATCATCTCCAAATCAATAATGGTTTAGTTGCTATAGGTTTCATAAAGTGAAAATTTGGTGAAAAATGATAATTTCAATGTCCTACTTTGGCCAAAAAGTGGGACACAGTATTGTGGGCTGAACTTATAGCCCGATTAGTTTTCTACTGAACAATACTTGCATGCTTATAGGAATAATCAAATTCCCTTGAACAATATTCACCCCCATTGTCAAATCTCAACACTTTTATCTTGTAATTTGATTGCTTCTTAACTAAGGCCTTTAATTCCTTAAAATTTATGAAAAATTTAGATTTAGAACACATAAAATAAATCCAAGTGTATCTTGAGACATCATCAATGAAAGAGACATAATATCGAGATTTATCCAAAGAGTTAACATTCATTGGTCCACATACATCTGAATGAATGATCTCTAATAATCTCTTTTCCTTATTAGTTCCATTAGGAAATGAAGATCTATTTTGTTTACCAAATACATAATGCTCACATAATCATTTTTTCCAACAAAATAACTAGCAATACCATCAACCAACCTTTTATTAAGAATGGTCTTAAGACCTTTTTGACCAATGTGACCCAATCTATGGTTCCACAACATACATTCATTTTTAGTGCTAGTTACATTGGAAGAGTTACATAAAGTAGAGGAATTTAGCCTAAAAATAGTCCCTATCCAAGATCCTTTAGCTATCACCAAACTCCCTATTACTAACTTACAACCAAACTTGTCAAATGCCACATGCATTCTAGAATCATTCAATTTGGATACTGAAAGTAAATTTCTTGCAAGTTTTGGAATATACAAAACATCATCAAGAGATTTAACTCTCCCATCACTGAAACACAAGCTTACCTTTCCCTTACCAACAATCTTCTTAGTGGTGTTATCACCAAGGAAAACATATCCCCCACCATATTCTTTGTAAATTTTAAATCACCCCTTATGAGTAGTCATGTGTTAGGAGCAACCTGAATCAATAATCCAAGCGTCATTGCAAATAGAGTTAGCTAAAATAAACAAAACATCAAAATCATCATCATAGGAATTTTTTGTGGAGGAATTAATTTTTTTTTTCTTGTTTTTACACTCCTTCACATGCTCTCTTTTTCCACAATTCCAACACTTTACTCTTTCTAGGGGTTTTAGAACATTCTTTAGACTTATCCCTCTTTTTATCCCATTTAGGCCCTTTCTCTTTGGACCTTCCTCATACATTCAAGACATCTTGGGAGCCAACATTCATAGAATTTATCCTCATCTCCTCTAATAGAAGTATGGAAATCATGTTGTCCATTTTTGGCTTTGTATTACGACTACTTATGGAAACAAATAGATTTTTCTAAGATTTAGAAAAAGAACAAAGAACAAAGAAACAAGATACATTTATGTTCATCTTCTAATTTAACATCTACTAATGCAAGCTAACTTATAATCAAAATTAAAGCAGTTAAATGGTCTACAATAGAATCAACATCTTTCATTTTTAATGAATATACCCATCTTTTGAGATATAAATTGTTAGAAAAACTTTTAGCTTGATAAAATTCACCTATCCTCTTCCACAACTTGTATACATTATCTTATGTGGAGACATTTAAAAGGAAAAAATCAGTGAGACACAATTGTATGGTTCCTCGTGTCTTCTTGTCTAAATTTTTCCAATCTCTGTCATACATTGTAATTGGTTTAATCTCTTGTGAAACTAGCAACCATTGATCTCTCTCTTCAAGGAGATCCTACATCTTCAGTTTCCACATATTGTAGCATGTGCCATTGAATTTTTCAATATCCTAGTTAGAGGTAGAAGCCATGTTAAACAATCTTCTTCACAAATCTGCAATAAACCACAAGACAAAAGCTCCCACTACAACCAAAAAACCTCCAACACTTAAGAGAAAGGTGTCCCCTTCTCAACAAAATTGTTAACTTTAATACCAAATATTGAAAAAAGGTGAAGGAAAGCTACAGTATGAGCTTATGTGCAAGTGAATTTAGATTACCAAATTAGTTTTAAACATGTGATTGGAATGTTGAATACATCACAATATAAAAATTAGTAAACAAAATGTGACACCAGATTTACATGAAGAAACCCTTTTAGAAAAATAATCCACACAATCAAAGAGGAAAAGTATATTATTTATCTTCAAATGAGAGTACACAATAATAAAATCCACTACTGATCTCTGATCAACTTGATAACACCTTGTTATCTACAAGAATTCAACATGAAACTACCATCTCATGGCTCCAATTTATAAAACTTGTGGGAGGTAAAACCAAGAATGATAAAAAAAAACAAGAGGTACAAAACCACCTGAAAAAACCTATGCCTCTCTTCAAGGAAAACAAAAAATACATAATAAAATATTATATTGACCTACAATACTCCCACATGGGTACCTAGCCCATAGCCTATCCAACTCCCAAATTTGTAGATGCTCCAACTACCTTTCCATTTTGCGAAGGAACACCAAAATACACCTTTTCTTCTCCAATCTTGGGTGCCCCATCCAAGACCTTCCAAATTTCAATAAGGACACCTAGAAAATATGTCTTATCAATTTTGGACATGTAACCTCCATTGAAATTAAATCCTCTCTTTAAAATATAATTGCAACATTCCAAAATTTAATGATTTTCTCTCATGTCCCCTAGAACACATTCCAAGGAATGTAGAGACATATAAATGACATAGGATTGCAAGTTTAACGTCATCTTATCATAACAATTAACATGTATCTGTTCCATGATTCCTTACCCCATGAAGAATTGATCCAAGTTACTTTGATATTTTATGATTTAATATATTTGGTTTGCAATAGAATACTTGTTGGTTTGAAAGAGAAATCTAAATCCATCTTTAGATATCCAAGAATAATTGAAATTTCCAATATGTTCCTTTGCAAGAAGATCGAATTAGATGATATTGGTTAGGCCAAGTTGATAGCATGTTTTCACTTTCTCCTTGTTTGTAATTGTTGCGCCTTGATCAATTATATGCTCAATATGATTAATCATGAATTACTTATCCATTTGCGTGATATGATCAACATTATTTACAACTTGGTTACTAATATGCTTGATGTGTCTGATTTTATTGTCTATGTGTTTGAGAGGATCAAGTATCTCATCATATAAAGGAGAAGTGGCTGGATAGAATGTAGGATCAATTTGGGTTTCTTATTCTTGGTATTTTATGATAGTATGGATGAAATTGTCTTGAATACTTTAATCTTGATATGGTTGGAAAAAGGTTTGATCATTTTTTAGAATGAGATCTTAAAATGGCCTTAATTACTTCTTGGATGAGAGGAATGTATTTTTCTTTGATTTAATATCCCCTATATCTACTAAGCCCTTGATATGCTATCCTAATAGTATACTTTGTTTAGTGAGAGTTTTTGAACCTTACAATGCTTATGGATTTTAGAGCTCATGGGTTTTATAGATCTCATGAAATGCTTATGCTTAACTTCTTGTGTGGATTAAATCATGGAGATGATAGTGCTAGGAGGTTCTTAAACATGTTTAATAGACTTTAGATTAATAAAATTCTTACACATGATGGTGTTTCCTATAGTTAGTGTTGAGGGTCTTGTCCTAGAATGGTGTTTCCCATGTCATGACTACCATAAGGATGAATAATAGATATTTGATTTTGGCATAGTCTGGATGGCTAGCAATAGCATGTGATTGGTCTAAAGGCTTGTGATCTATAAGGTTATTCATGATTTTTCAATTAAATATTGAGGAAAGCTTGCTCATAATTAGTGTCAACAATGGAGTCATGGGTACACTCATCTTGGTCCACAATGCTACTATCATCATCACCATCATTGTCATTGGGTTGATTTGGGAAGAGAATTTGATCAAAGAGGCTCATGGTGTTTGGTAGTAACCTATATTATAATTTTTGGCCTTATTTGCATGGGATATGCCCATCCATGATTTTTTTTTATGGTTTCCTAGATATTTTTGGATTTTATATTTTTGCTTTTTTTGGATTATGCTCCTAGATTTAGAATCAAAACAAGAAACAATAGAAAATTTAAGAAGCATATTCCAAATTTAATAAATTTTTTAGATAGAATGAATGGAGAAAAAATGCATCAAACCTCTATGATTATTTCCATGCTTTATTCAATGCTAAAATTTAGGTGTTCAAATCTATAACATGTAATTGTAAATAGGTCATCCATGCATATGGAGATAAAGGACAAAGGGGTTGATTTACAAGATTTTGGGTAGGAATATAAATGGTGGAGATTCAGACATATGGTTGAGATTGAATGAGGAATGATAAATCTTCATTGACTAAGAATAGTCAAGGGGCTACAAATGTGTGAGGATAATTGTTTCATATTTATTATTTATTTTAGATAAATAAGTGTGCATGGGATAAAAATAGTAGAGGAATAGTGGATTTTATTTTGGAAAAGGGGGCTCATGGAGATATTATTTGATCAAGGATAAAAAATGAAAAGGGGAATTTAGGAGGGGACTAGGAAATGGGAGTAGGTTGCTGCTAGGATGTGACATGGTATTATAATGCTAAGTGATGTTGGGAGATGGTTAAAAATAAGCGTCTAGAATCATAACTTTGTAGGCTTCCCAAAATAGAAATCCTAGGGCCTAAAAGGATAAAAATGTTATTTTAAGGGTAATGCAATCATGGATGCTCATGCAAAACTTTTGGATACATGCAAGTAACCTATAAAGAAGGTTGACTTTATGTCTAAACTAAAACTAGACTAATTTTTGTAACAAAACAGAAAAGGAGGAGGTATCTTATTCAAAGAGAGAGATAAGGGTTAGAGAATATAAAATAAAATTGATAGGTGGAGGCACACTAAAGGAAGAGATCAATCAACCCTTGCTTCAACACATAACTAATCCTCATTGATGAACATGCAAATGCCTATGGTGATACTTCCTAAACTTACAATATGTGAATCTATTTATAAAGAGAAAAGATAATTCACTTCCATCTAGGAGCATAAGTAGATAAACATGAAATATATTTTAAAATAAAATCAAAGGGCATTCTTTAGGATGAGCTAGATTTAGAACAAAAAAATTAAAACAAAATCTTCATTAATTAAATGCCAAAGAAACAAAAATTATTTATCCATTTTAAAAAAGAAAAACATAGCTAAAATTACAAAAACATCTTTTTAAATGATCAAAACATCATGTACATATAAATTACTAAAATGGAGATTCCATAGAATTAATCCAAAGGACCAAAACAATTTTGCATGCTAAACCTAAAAATAAAGGTCCTCCTTTTTCAACTAACTATTTTTATGTATCTAATAAAGGGGCACAAAATGGAAAGATCCTCCATCACATTGTTAGTATACCAACCCTTATAAATAGAAAAGATAAACTCAATAGTCCCAAAACTAGTCCGCCCAACACCTCCAATACCAATATGGCTAGGATTTCCCTGAGAGGAACCATCCCTATTGACTTTCAACACACCCTAAGGGGGAGGACTCCAACACCCCTCCCTATTTATATTTTGAAGGGGATGCCAACATCTATTTCTCTTGACCTGACCAACACTCTGAGCAGCCCCCCTCTGAAGAGAAAGATGGAGACAATTACAAAAGACAACCTCTCCAGGATCCAAACCCTCAGCCAAGTCACACTTAGCTGCAATAGTTTCACTCACCGAATGAAGAATCCTCCACCACAAATGTTGGACAACCAACTTCACATCTTAAAAAATCTTGTGTATGTGCAGGATCATGATGGGTCAAAAAGTGGCAATATGATGGGTATGTGGCTAACGACTTTGTTTTACCCAAAATTGATGAAATGAAAAGGGTTTTTAAAGGAGATTCTCAGCTTTCCACCAATATATATTATGCTTTACTTTGAATTTAATAAGTAATTATTATTCATTCTCTATTCAAATTATGACTAAAGTCCTGATTGATAGGCTGATTGAAAAAATATCTATCTAGCTTTCAAACGGTATCACATTTTTTGAATCCGAAACATGCATCACATTCTATGCTTTACATACTATAGAATTAAAAAAATAAAAAATGAATTTCATGAAGTTTTGACCAAGTTAAGGTGGTTAGATAGACGATTTTTTTATATTTATTAAAAGTTGTAATAAAAAATTCATAATTAATTATTTACTTGGAAAAAATTGCTACAAAATATGCATCACATCGATAGATGAGTCCTCTACTTATATCTAAAATTTTCTAAAATTATATTATTATTTTATTGTGGTTAGGGTGGTCAGACAGACATCTACTTCTTATTTTTTCCTTGAAATTTAAGTACTACTACATTGAAATTTCAAAATTTCACCAAATAGATTTTTTTTTTAAACAAACCTAGTAATTTATAAACTACATTCAATTTTCTACAAATTCTATTCTTACATATTTTTGAAATAATATAGATAACTTATTCAAATTTTTGCATCAGGTTGCCTAACTTTAATTTTTCTGATTTATTTTCCACTTAAGGGCTTGTTTTTTCCATGATGATCCTACACATACCCTCCTGCGATTCCTCTCCAACCAAATATGCAAATAAGCCGAAGTAACTTGAAGAAAAGAATTCTTAACAACAGTCTTCCCCCACTAGGAAAAGAACTCTACCAAAGAAGAGACATGCTAGCAAGCCTGATTCCACACATCCCACCAAAGGTGTCAACGCTTCCTAGAAAATGAGCACTAAAAGAAGAGATGAGAGAAATTCTCTTCACTTTTACCACACAAAACACACATCAGGGGACCCTAGAACCTTCTCTTACACAAGTTATCCTAAGTAAGACACTGGTTTTGGACCACCAACCACAAAAAAATTGTACTTGGGCCACGAAAATTTATTCCACGCTTCCACCAAGGAACTTCAATGTCCCCAAACACCTACCTAAGCAACTCACCATAACTTGTTGACACATGATACTTCCTAGATAAATCATTGTTACTCCAAGCCAGAACATCCCGTCTTTCCATGGAATTGCATTCCCGTGATGCCAGAATCTGAGCCAACTCTTGCCTATCCTCCTTTTACTCTCCTGGTGGCCAATTCGAGGAGTGTTTCCACCTAAGGGTAGTAGCTAGACCAATATTCCAAATAGACTTGTAATGCTCAACTGTATTCCAACCAACAACAATAAAATGATCACAAAGAGATTGGAGGTGAAGGTAAACTGAAAGAATGGGAGGGTGACTGTCCCAATAATCCCACCAAAAAAGGGTTTGAGAACTTGAATGACATATCCAAAAAATCCCCTTCTTAACCAACTGAGCCCACGATTTGAGGGTATTCCAAATCATAGATCCCCTTCCTTCTTAAGATACTTGTAGGTAAGAATACAAGCCCAAAGTTGATGTTGATTGGTACATTAGCACCAATATAACTTGATTGCAAGAGCTTGGCCATTCAAAACTATAGAACACAATCCAAGGCCCTCTACTTTCTATGGCCTGCACACCGTATCCCACTTAACAAGACTCCACTTGGTTGACTGCAAGTTACTACTTCAAAGAAATTATATCAAATTCACTCAAGAAATACAAAGGAGCCACCTAAACAAAACCCCTGTAAATAGGAAGATCTTGGATAACAAACTTCAGAAGAGTCACTCTCGCAACAATAGAAAGCCAACAATGAGTCCAATGGTTGACTTTATTGTGCAACTTATCAAGAAATTTTTTCCAAGAAGACCTAGGTTGCTTACCAACAAGAGGTATTCCCAGATAGACAAAGGGAAAGGACCCAATTTGAAATCTCAAAATATCAGCAATTCGCCATTGAATAGCTTAAGGAGTATTAAAAAGAAAGATAGAAGACTTGTGCTCATTGATTTTTTGATCCGAAGCTTAGCAAGGTAAATATTCAAATCCTACCTAAAAGAAACAACCTCCTAAAGACGAGCCCTCCCCATAAGAGAAGTGTCATCAAAAGACTGAAGATGAGAGAGTTGCGGTAGCCCATTGCCCCAACACTAGCCTTGAATCCTGCCCTAGGAAGCCCATGACTTCAAAAATCTTCCCAAACCCTCAACCATAATAAAAAATAGATAAGGGGAGAGAGGCTCTCCTTGACGAAGGCCCCTGGAAGCCGCAAAAAGCTCAGAAGGTTCCCCATTCATAAGAACAAAAAAAGAGGAAGAGGTAACACAACTCATAACCTAGCTAATCCAATCTAGACTAAAACCAAAGGCTAAGAGAATTCTCTGCAGAAAGTGCCACTTATTTCTATTATAAGCCTTGTCCATATCCAACTTAATGAACACATACATCTCCTTGGAAGTCTCCATAGACCTGATGACCTCAAAGGAAACCACCACCCCATCCAAGATCTGTCTACCAGCAACAAAACCTCCCTGCTCCTTCGATCTATAATAGAAGGAAGACAAACTTTGAGCCTCTTAACGATCAATTTTGTAATAATTTTATACACCACATTATAGAGGGAAATAGGTTGAAAGAATTCAAGCCAATCAACCCCTTCCTTTTTAGGAATAAGAACTAAAAAATTAGAGTTTAAAGTATGAAGCATTTGCTTACTACGAAGAGATTCTTGATCAACCTCCAACAAATCCAAATTTATAACTTCCCAGAATTCCTGAAAAAGTTCAATAAGAAAACCATCTAGTCCAGGGGATTTACCTTTATTCATCCCAAAAATGACCCCTTCCAATTCTTGCAAAGAAATCGAGTGAATGAGGAAATCATTCATCTCCTTGGAAATTGGGGAAGGGACATAAGCAAGGATCAAATTCTCGTCATCTTCTATAGGGGGCAAATCCTTGGAAAAAAGAGAAAAATAAAACTATCTAGCCTCACAAGACAGGGCCTGCAAAGAAGAAATACAAATCCCATCCGCATTAACCAGAGAGGAAATACAACTTCTATTATGACGGGCCTACACCGAATGATGGAAGAAAATAGTATTCATGTCCCCTTCTTGAAGCCAGTCAATTTGAGCCTTTTGTTTCTAGAAAATCTCCTCCCGAAGCTCCCATTCCTCCACAACTCTCGTAGCTTGGGCTTCTGCTTAACCTAGAGCATCCGAGAAACCAAAATCCTGAATTTGGCGAGTAATTCCATCAAGGCTTCCTTGGGCATTCATCTTCATAACCTTAAAATTTCTAAAAATCGTCCTATTCCATCTCTTAAGGTGAAATTTAACATACTGAAGTTTCTTAACAAAAGTGTACATAGTTGTACCATAAGCAGGGCTACCATCGCGCCACCACTAAGCCATAATATCATGCAGAGAAGACTCCTGAAGCCACATCAGCTGAAACTTGAAAGAAGGATTCTTGGGAATAGTAAAATGGGAAGTTGTCAGTTTGATTGGCCAATGATTCGAACCCCTCCAATCAAGAATCTTAGAACCTGTAACAAATCTACCTCCCACCCAAAAACAGGAAACAAAAAATCTATCCAACCTTTTTGAGATCACTTCCTCTCCACTCTGTCTATTATTCCAAGTGAAAATACCATTAGAAGGATTAATATCATTCAAAGCAAGAAAATCAACATTCTCTCAAAAAAGAGCAGCTGCAGGCCCAAGTCGAGGCAACCCACCTCTTTTCTCCTCTAGAAGCCCAACACAAAACTAAAATCACCAGCTAAGATCCAAGGAAGATAAGAAACACATAATCTGACATACCTTATAAGAGTCCAAAGCTTGTTTTTTGCATGAATATCAATCATGGCATAAACATTAGTAACCAGAATAGTTTCACCTGATTCCAAAGAAGAAGCAACCATTGAAATAGTAGAATGATTGGAAATCCACCAAAGGGGAGCAATCTTTCTAGGATCCCAAAAAAGAGCCAAACCCCCAGAACTCCCCTGAGAACCAATACACTGACATTGATCAAAATACCAGATATGAGAAGCACACTATAGCATACAATCAACAAAAATTTTAGTCTCCTGAACACAAAAAATGTTTGCAAAATGGACAACAACCAAATCATGAATAGCCTTTTGACGGGGGGTGCTATTCAACTCCCTTATATCCATGAGAGAACAATCATGGAGGTGATATGAAAAGTGAGCATCAATGAATTTAATAGACCCAGATTCCACCAACAATTCTCTAGTACGCTTAATCTTCTCAAGATCCTTCTTGCAGCCACTTTTAGAAGAGTGCTCAAGCAGTACCTTCATAATTGTTCATTGTTGCAGCCCAAGGCCAGGGAGGACCCCTTACTCTTACCAGAAACTAGCCCCTCCTTTGCCAAATCTGCCAAAACAATATCATCATCATCATCCTACATATGATCATCCAGAGTTGCCCGATGATCCTGCATACCCTGAGATAAATGAATGTCCTAATCAGATCTTTGTCCCTGTCTCGTAGCACCACCCATACCAACAACATGAAAAGGAATATCTGGCAAGATTCTTTCCTCCAAGGTTGAGGTTTTCAACACCTCAAACCAATTAAAGTCCTCTTCATTCTTTCTGTCCTTGAACGATCTCTTCTTCCCACAACCCTTAGCCCACTTAACCGGCACAAAGCCATCTTTATCTGGTTCACCCTCTATCATAGAAGATTTCCCTTTATCCTCCCTAACAATTTTTGGAGTTGAAGACAAAGGAGAGGAGTTAGAAGGAGGAGCCTTCTTAAGCCTAGGACATTGCTTTTGAAGATGCCCATACTCATGACAAATTCGACAACGGAAAGGAAGTGACTCATAATCAAGTTGTTTAATCCAAGACAAAGAACCAAGACAGATTTCTAGAGAATCTGACAAGGGATTGTTTAAGTCAACCTCCACACAAATCTGAGCAAAAGAAATAACCTTTCTTTCAAGGGTTTGTTGAGCAACTACAATAGGCTTACCAAGAAGAGCCGCAATCTGTTGTAAAATATCTTATCTCCAAAACTCCAGGGGAAGCCACGACAAATAGACCCAGATAGGAACCCTCGACGACAGTTCTTCAACTGTGTTAAAACTCATATGCCAGGGTTTTATAAACAATCCAACATAATTATAAAAGTAAGGTCCTCCCTCAAAAACCCGATTCCTATCAGACATATTGGAAAAAACAACCACAAAATAGTTGTTTGCAACCACTATTAGCTCCATGTCACCCTCAACCTGCCACATATTTTTGATCCAAGCATCCAAAGCCGACAGAGGAATACGTATCCCAAGAAATTTGTAGATTAAAGCATGTCTACTCCAATAAGAAACATTGTCAACAACCAATGCAGGAGAAATGGCCAACACTAGACAATCCTGACTTCTGGGCAAACAACCATTCACCTTCTTCAGTTTAGAGCTCTCCCCATATAAAATGACCCTGATTGGGCCTTCCTACGTGATGAAGAGCCAAAAATGGATGCACCACCTCCAGCCACCACCAAACCGGTAGAAATCTGATTCTCTGCCATAATCCCACCACCGCACAAATACACCACCCACAAAACCACACACCCTGACAGCAACCACGCACCAGCAACCATGGGCGAGCAAAACCCCCACCCCAAACTTAAAAAAAAGCAGCAGAAAAGAAAAGACTAAAACAGAAGCCTACCCCCCTACCCTTCGCCGCCCGCACACAGTTTACACCCTACCCCAGAGAAAGCGAAACCACCGAGCACTTCCAACCACCTTCACTCGCATGCACGCAGCAGCAAACAAATGCAGACCACGCCCATTACAGGGCCGGGCCTGCACAGCACTCCCACGGGCGCACTCCTTCCTCTCGTTTCTGCCTGATTTCTGACCACCCAGCCAAAGTCCTTTTTATTTGGACAGTGATGTATATGTTTAATGTTTGAAACTATGGAATAGAGGTAGTTGTTCAGTAGTATTATTTTAGTAGTGAGTACAAAAGGAAAAAGAGGAAAAAAAAAAGTAGAAACTCTAAGGAAATTTTTACAGAAGCAGCCTTTTAAACTCAATACGGATCAGTAAGGTTCTTCTATGTGTTTATTTTTTTCCATTTTTATTTTCTTTGCCTCCTTCACCATACAGTCTTATCTTTTTTATTAACTTCAAATTCCAATAAGAATCGCAAAATTGCAATGCCTTACACTTCATTATTGTCAATGTTTTAAGTGAAGGCAGTGCTTTGTCTTCCACCATTGGCATCTGCTCTACCTTCTCTAGCTCTACGACAGAGAATACCTCCAGCTTAGGAAACGCTTCTCCCCTGCCAAATTCCTCTAGGGACTTCTCAATGTTGGGGCACTCAACTATCTCCAGTTGCTTTAGACTCGACGGTTTGTGCAAGCTAGGTGGTTGTTTCAACATGCCACAGTTGAACAAACTAATGCAGTTCAGATGTTGAAATTCACAAAATGAATTTTCTATTTAGAGTAATCATCTAAAAGGAGGGAAAACTTGCGTTTTCTCATGCTTCCTTTCAACCAGTTTTCGCATTGTCTTCTTCTTTATTGTTCAATCTTTCATTTGCTTTAAAAGCTATTAGATTGACAGGATCATTTCTGATAGCATTGAAAGATGGGTTTTGTGAAATAATAAGCCAAAGCATTAAGTCATTGCAAAAGAGACCGTGTACCTATTTACTATTGAAGACTCGTTTAAGTATTAAAGTAGGCCCTAACCTCAACTCTGGTTGATGCAAAATCTTGTCTGACAATGAGTGCCTCCTCGATATACTTTTTGTTGGAAGCGGCTGAAGAAGTGGATCGAAAGATATCTTCAGGTTGTTAAGTTCAGGAGGGGTAGAATAAAAAATATATTTTATTGTATATAAATTATACATTATAAAGAAAAGGAAAATGGTTTAATTGTCCTAACCATCTAAATTAAAATAAATTATAAATGTGTTTACTTTTAATGTTTAACACATTAACATTAAGAAGGGTTTATAATTAAATTAAATAGTATTTAGAACTTCAACCAAACATTTTGGTGAGTATATTTGCTGGTTAATTTGAAGCTTCTTTAGAAATCTTAGTATTGTGAGAGGTCTTAAATTTTGTTTGAACTAAGCCTATTACCTTGACAAAATCCAAACTTCGTTACTGAAGCTAATGTTTTGATAAGTCTCAAATTTTATAACGATTTTGTTGCTTTGACAAGTTTCAAATTTGGATTTATTTTGTTCAATCTTACAATTTGAAAAAATGACCAAACCTTAATGACCAATATGAGTAGTCACCAACTATGAATTGTTTTGATCAAGGTGTTAATTGTTAAAACATAGTATCTTAATGTCCACAATGGGAACAAATTTGAACATTATTGAACTTAGTACATATTATTTTTGATTGCTTAGATTTTTGAACTTCACAAGAATCATCAACAGATGTAGACTCAACATGACATTTGTTCATATGCCTCTTGATATAAATTTTATGGGTTTAAAATAATCTTGGACATAAGAGCCAACAAAAGTCTTATAATCAAGACCACATTTTCATTTATTTTGTTTTATGAGATTCCCAATCTTTCACACTAGGTTTGGATGAAGTAGAAAATTTTGACTCATTGGATTTATGCTTTTGTGACTTTGGTTGGTATCATTTTTGGACCATAGGTTTAGACACAACATTTTTCCTTTGTGACACAAGAGAAGACACAACACCTTTCCTCAAGGACATATTGGTTTTACTTACTTCCTTTGTTGAAATGGTAGAAGGAGGTACATCTTACTTAACATCTTTCTACTGCCTATTTTCTAACTGATTTTGTAATTTATTAAATTCATTTCTCAATAATATTTATTGATTACAAAATTGCATAAACAAGATTTTATATTGTCTCTAACATTCAAATTCCAATTCTAACTCTACCAATATATAATGTAGATATGATTGTAGATAAGGCCCCGTCTAAAATGAAACAATCACCGACCTTTAAAACTTGCATAGACAAGCAATATCATAATCTTTGAATGCCATTTTTCAAATCAAACTTTCCAAGTGGCACAAAAGAGATAAATTTATTCAGGACCCATAAGCATAAATATATGAGTATATAGAACATTTCCTAGCAAAAGTTTGTGGGCTCAATAAACCTGACTTCCATGTTGATTTGTACAGGGCGAAATTTCTCATACGTTCATTCAACAAGTGGCATTCATAGTCAATATAACTTCGACATATGCAAACGGTAATAATATTTAAATCATCCACAAGAATTGATCCTTCAGGACTAATGAAGAACTGAAACAAATTTGGAAGGAGATTTCACAAAAGAATTTGGAATATCACAACCAAGGATTTCGTTTCTACTTCCTTTTCGACACGTAGAAGATCACTCCTTTTTCAGGAAGAAAAGTGGCTTCCATTGTCCAAACAGAATTCCAACTTCTAAGAAAGATCGTGGGGAGCCACAGGAATGTATATAATCTACCGTCTATTCTGATTCAGAACAATCAGAAGCCAATCTTAAGATCCTTTTCTTAGTTACAAATATCACATGCGATTGGAACCAAACCCTGGCCCGCATGTTTTATTCGATTTAATCCATATGCGCATGCCAATTGTTACAAATATAAAATTGTAACGAATAAAATTATGTATTTAACTACTGAAAAGACGCAATGCTCAGGAGGCAATGTCTATCCAGAATACATAATAATGTAATTCATGAAAGGCATGTTCTTGCAATAGAAGTATCAGTGATAGGATATTTTATAAAAGTAGTGTTTCGATATTTAAAAACATAAATAATCAAAGGGTTGTATTTCAATTGATTGAGCATAACTGGTGAGGGTGATATATTTTTTTAGTACACCATCCAACAAGATTCAAAATCCTACAGATATGATATATAAAAGATGAGGCCGAGATCACACCTTGAGTTACTTTGATTGAATGGATATGCATTGATCCTTGACTCTCAACCAAAGAGGTATCAACATAAATTCATGCTCTCATATTGAATAGCAAATGATCTTGTGGATGATATTAAATCCTCCATTATATATATATATATATATATATATATATATATATATATATATATAATATTTATTGAATTTGGAAATTGTCTTGCTCGCGCAGCGGCTGGGTGCAAGCTAGGGCCCGCGTGCCCTAGCTCTTCTTTTCTTCATTTGGTCTATGCTTGGAGGCCGAGTCTGGTGCGTTCTCAGGGGTGGGTGTTTGCTTGAGCTTAGGGGTGTGCAGGTCGGATTGGGGGTCGACCATTGTTTGGCTTGGGGGCGGTTTTTTCCTGCGTTTTTGCTATGTTTGGCGCTTCCTTGGTGGGTGGTGTCTAGCGGTCTGAGACTACAGGTCTCTTGCCCCGTCTCTCTCCTTTTTGGTGGGGTTGTGCTATTTGATCCATGGAGAATCGGGGTTTTGTCTTGTCTCAGGTTTCCTCTGAGGATTTGGAGATGGTAGAGCCGTCTTCTTTGTTGCATGTCAGCAGTAAGGATCAGATGGGTAAACCCCAATCTGGGGATGGGGTCCCCTCTTCAAAAGGGATGTTCTGAATTAAAAAAGTAAAAGGATGTTTGGAGAGATCTGAGGATCGACCAGTTTTGGTTATTCAACCTGAGCAAGTTTCAGAAGATGTTGAATATTGGTGTAATCATGCCCTTATTTGTAAATTTTTGGGCTTTCGTCTTTCTCTGCCTGTGTTGGATTCCTGGGCACGTCGGGTTTGGAACCCAGAAGGTGATATGAAGATTATTTTGGTAGCGAATAACTATTTTCTGGTTATCTTTTCAAGCATGTCAGATAGGAATAGGGCTTTTGAAGGAGGCCCTTATTTCTTTAACCAAGTGGGGCTTTTCATCAAGCCTTGGCACATGGGCTTCAACTCTGCTAAAGAGATCCCATTGTGGGTTCCTGTGTGGGTTTGGTTGCCGAGGCTTCCTTTGGAATTCTGGAGGGAAGATATTCTTCACTCAATCTCATTGCTCCTTGGAAAACCTGTGGGATCGGCTACACAAACTCAAGATCGTAAGGTAATTTCTTATGCTCGTATGTGTGTAGAAGTTGATTTGAATAACCTATTACCAGATTCTATGGAAATTCGCATGGGATCATCTTCTTGGATCCAACAATTGGATTACGAGACCCTACCTTTTAGATGCAGAATTTGTCATGAATATGGTCATTTACACCGCAAATGTCCCAGAAATAAATCCTCCCCCTCGGCTACCTCTAGACTTCCTAGGGGGGACAAGGGGAAGGCTCCTTTGTCTAATGAACTTGAAGATAACGAGGGTTTTATTCCGGTTAAGTCCCGTAACAAAGGAAAGGGTAAGAAGAGAACCTAGTTGGATAGACAGAATGATGGCACTTTTAACAAGTTTGATGTTCTTGAGGATTTGGTCCAAGAGGAAGGTATTCCAGTTGAGCTCTCTTATGTGGCTAAGGTTCTGCATGAGGTTCAGGATGAGGATGCAAAGAAAGAGGATCAGATTTTATCTCCAGGGGACCATCATGTTGTACAGATGGCTATGGATTTTCCTTCGTAGGTTCAGGATATTAGGGTTCTCCAGGGATCACAAGCTCCGAAGGGCTCTGTTGTGGTGGCTCTTGATCCCCATGCTCCTAAGGGGGCCTCTAATTCTGTGAAGGGTAACAAAGCTCCTCCTGTTTTAGGTTTACAATAGAAATCCTTTAAAAAGGGGCCTCTTGATAAACCATCAAAGAGTGGAAGGAAGACTAATCAAGAGAAGGCGAAGATTATGGGTGATACTTTGGTTGAGTCTAGGTCTGTGAAACCCATTGATTCCCACTTCTCCCACCCCCATAAATGATTGTTTTATGATGAAATGTAAGGGGGTTGAACAACATCCCTAGACAAAAGGTTGTTCACAGACTAATTGAATCTCAGTCTCCTGATGTGGTCTTTATTCAGGAAACTAAGCTTACAGTGGATGGTTTGGATAATTGTGCTTCGCGTATCTGGCCCCAGGGCAACTGGCAGGGGGTGGGTGCTTTGAACAGTTCTAGGGGGGTGGCTTGCTTCTGGAACCCGAGGAAAGTTTTCCCCTTATGGTGGAGTTCTAGTCGGTCTTCCATTTCTTTGGTTGCCTCTAGTTTGGAGACTGGAGAGAGGTGTCTTTTATCCAATATTTATGCTCCTACTGATTTCTCAGGTAAGTCAAAACTCTGGGCTCACACCAGATTCATCCAAGCCTTAGACCCGTTTCTCCCATGGATTATGGTGGGTGATTTTAATGCTGTTACTTGCTTGGATGAAAAACAAGGTGGGTTGGCTAGGCTGGACCCTTCTGCAAATCTGCTTAGGGATATGATTGGTTCCTTGAATCTCATTGATGTGAAGCCAACAAATGGTGTCTTTACTTGGAATAATAGGAGATGTGGTGTTAAGGCTATCTCAGAAAGGCTTGATAAATTTCTGGTTTCATGCTATTGGATGAACAGTAGGTTGATCACTAATTCATAAATTCTTGATTGGAGGGGCTCTAATCACTGGCATATCAAGCTCTCTGTCACTGCTTATGGAGTCACCAAGAATCCTTCTTTCAAATTTTAGTTGATGTGGTTAAGAGATCAGTCTCTGCATGATCTTATGTTGGATTGGTGGTATGAGGGGATGGCTGCCCATGGGACGAACATGTTTACTTTTGTAAGAGGCTTCAACATGTGAAGTATAGGCTTAAGAGATGGAATAAACAATGCTTTGGGAACCTGCATGCTCAGAAGTTGGCTGCTCAGTCCAAGTTGGATAACATCACTCGTCAGATTCAGGACCAAGGTTTGACCTCTGATCTAAGTAAAGCTGAGTCCTTGGCTCTTAAGGGATTAGAAGAGTGGGAGCTTCGGGAGGAGATCTTCTGGAAGCAGAAATCTCACGTTGATTGGCTTCAGGAGGGGGATAGGAACACTGCATTCTTTCATAATTCAGTTAAGGCTTAGAGGCAGGGGAATTGTATCGCCTCTCTTGTTTTGCCAGATGGGGCTTAGCTCTCTTCCAGTGCTGATATTTCCAGGGAAGCGGTCAATTATTTTTCAAACCTATTTTCTAGGGAGGATCTTGCTGCTAGGGCTAAGGAGAGGGCCATCTTGGATTGTATTCTCCACTTGGTCTCTGCTGAGATGAATGGGGCTCTCTTATGTCCTATCTTGTTACCTGAATTGGAGAAAGTGGTGTTTAATATTAAAAAGGGTAAGGCTCCTGGCCCGGATGGGTTTCCGATTGAGTTCTTTCAGGAGTTCTGGGAAATAATAAAGTTTGATCTCCTCGAGGTGGTTCAGGAATCACATAGGAACAAACAAATGCTCAAGTCCATGAATTCTACTTTCCTGGCTCTCATACCTAAGAAGGAGGGGGCTAATCAGCTGGTTCAATTCAGGCCTATTGTGTTATGTAATGTTGTTTACAAGATCATCACCAAATTGATTGCGGAGAGACTCAAACCACTCCTCGGTACTCTGATCTCTGTTGAGCAGGGTGGTTTTGTTGAAGGAAGACAGATTTTGGATGGTGTTGTGATTGTAATGGAAGCTATTCATTCTATGGCTAATTCTAAGGAGAGGGCTATGTTCATTAAACTTGACATGGCTAAAGCTTATGATCGGGTGAGCTAGGAGTTCTTACAGAAAATTCTCTTGGCTTTTGGCTTCGCTAAGGAGTGGGTTAATTGGGTTCTTGGTTGTGTGACCTCGTCCTCCTTCTCTGTTCTTATTAATGGGGAACCTTCTGATTTTTTTAGTGCTTCTCGGGGACTCCAGCAAGGGGACCCTTTATCTCCTTATTTATTCATTACATTGGCAGAGGGCCTTGGAAGATTTATTAAATCTCAAGTGAGGTAGGGTCTTATCCAAGGTTGGAGTTGGAACAATTATCTTCCTTCCTACTCTCATCTTCAGTTTGTGGATGATACTGGGTTGATGGGCATGACTAGAATTAGTGAGGCAGTGAACTTCAGGAGAGCCTTAGACATCTATTTGAAGGCTTCAGGTCAGTGTATTAATGATGATAAATCCTCCATTTATTTCTTTAATACCCCTCAACTTATTCAGAGCAGGATTGCTAGGATCCTTAGATTTCAGGTCGGTTCTCTTCCCTTGATGTACCTTGGGATCCCTTTGGCTTTGGGATCTCAGTGTAGAGATTACTGGCAAGGGATTTTGGATAAATTTCAGAGTAAGGTTAGTCATTGGACTTACAAATGATTATCTTCTGCTGGGAGAGTGGTTCTTCTAAAGACTGTGGTGCAGTCTCTCCCCATTTATAGGTGTTGTGTGCAAGTTCCCCCTTCCACCTTTGTGAGGGAATTTGATGCTTTGTCTCAGAGATTTCTTTGGTCTGGTAGCCTTCTTTCCTCGAAGTGGAGTTTAGTCAAATGGGAGTCTATCTGCAGGCCAAAGCATGCTGGGGGCCTTGGTCTTAGATCTTTGGCTCTTGCTATCATTGCCTTGGCTGCCAAGCTTTACTGGAGATGGTGCAACAATCAAGATCAGGATTGGGCCAAGATTCTTGCCCACAAGTATCTTCCTGGTGTTGATAGCCTTGATGTGTCACGGCTTGATTTGTTGGGTAAAGGTTCTTGTATTTGGAATACCCTTAAGAAGGGAGCTCAACTGATTAAGGAGGGTCTCTTCTGGATCTGTGGTAGAGGCTCTTATGCTTTGTTTTGGCAGGACTCTTGGGATGGCCACCCTCCCATTCTTTCTAGCTTCCCTCAGCTTCAGCCTCTTTGCCATATTTTTTTTGAGGATGGTTGGATTAAGGTGGAGTAGTTTAAAACAGTCAAGCGTATTAGTCAGGCGGTGGTGGCTTGCTGGAAGGACCCGCAGGAGTGGCCCATGGGGGGTTTTGATGAGGATCATGCTGTCCTTACTAGAATTTTGGAGGGCAGGCTTTGCAGTTCCCTTAATGCAAGGGACGTTTTGGCTTGGAGTCTTAGCCCAAATGGTAAATTTACTATGGCTCAAGGCTATGCTATGCTTGACAGGAACTTATATGGTCCCGCTGAGGTGCACTGGTGGAAGAAGGTTTGGGACAACTTTTCTTGGCCCAAATGCAATTTCTTCTTATGGTTGGTTTCTTTGAAGAAGTGCCTCACTTGGGAAAATCTCCACAAGCGAGTTTTCCAGGGTCCTTCTATTTGCTTCCTTTGTTCGCACAGTGAGGAATGTACCTCCCACTTGTTCTTCCTTTGCCCTTTTTCTAGAGAGATGTGGCATAGATGGTGGGAGGCTTGGCATCATGGTTGTATTCATGCTTCCCTAATTGAATTCTGGGAGAGTTTGGGTAGGCCTCCAACAAAGACTTCTTTCCTGCAGGTGGCCTGGTCTATTGGGCCTATTTTCATTCTCTAGAACCTTTGGTTGGAGAGGAACCGTAGAGTCTTTTGTGGCTCCAAATTGGGGAGTTTTCAATTGTGGAAAAAGATAATTAGCAGGCTTCAAGAGACTATTTCTGCTAAGTGTGATATGTCTGAAACTACTGATCCTGGTGATCTTGCTATCTTGCAGAATTTGAACTTGGGGGATAGTAGAAGGGGAAGCATTGCTGGAAGAGGACCCCATCATGTTAGACAATGGGTTTGTCGGGATGGGAGGTGGACGCCTCCCCGGGTGGGGGTCCTAAAGATTAATACTGATGGTTCTTCTCGTGGAAACCTTGGTCATGTTGGTGTTGGGGGTATTGGTAGAGGTAATGATGGTGGTGTGGTTTTTTTCTTCTCTAGTTACAAAGGTCAGCACTCTAATAATTTGATGGAGGCCCTTGCTATTAAGACTGCTGTTGAGCATGGATGCTCTTTAGGCTAGAGGAGGATCATTTGTGAGTCTGATTCTCATATTGTTGTGGATATGCTGAACAACCAGAGGTTGGATGATGTTAGTTGGCAATTAGCCTCTGTGGTCAAATAGATTCTAAGTCTATGTAGTTCCTTGGATTCTGTCTCCTTTTGTCATATCCCTAGAGAATGGAACAGTGTGGCTGATTGTTTGGCGAAGTGGGCTTCTGAGAATGTGGATGGTTGGGATATTAGTGGAAGGGAGGTGTTACCTTCTGATTATCTTGGGACCTTGGAGAGGTTATTAGTGGAAGACATGAATTTGTAATGTTGTTTTTGGTGGTTCTTGTGGTGGTCTTGGTTTGGTGGGCCTCTGGCCTTTGCCTTGTAATTTGGAATTGATTGAATAAAATTTTTACCCCTTCTTTTTAAAAACAAAAAAAATATTAAATCCTCCATAGACATTTAATATGTTATTTTTATATAAATTTACAACAAATAAATGTCACATTTAATATATTATAGACATGTTGGTAAGCTAATATTTTATTAATTTAAAATACACAAATAAATCTAAATAAAATTTTTATAAAAAGAGTAAACAATTCAAATATAATAGAATAATTTAATTAAGTTTAATGACATTTTAAATGTGTATTTTGAATATTATGACACTTATACAAATATTGTAAGAAGCGAAGGGTCTAAAAGTTTGCAATTGTTATTATGTGTAAACGGTCATCTTCTTGCCTCTTAAGAACCATATACATGTATCTTATATGCATGCATAACACTAATAGGTGAAGGATAAGGTGATGTGAAGATTAGGAAGATCATGTACTTATAATACAACATAAAATATGTGCCTTGACTGTTCATGTTTCTTGATGCAAGAGCATCCTTTGGTTAGTGCAAACTTTTATCAATTAAAAAATGTGTAGCTACTCATGCATAGGATTAACTTGTGTGCACCTTATGTTGTGGTAGTCTAGTTGCATATATACATAACTTATCTACATATTTTTTTTGTTTGTTTGAACAATTTTTGGGTGTCTTGCACACTTTATGTATTGGTGGCAAAACTTTGTTTGAATCTTGTGCAAACTATACTAATCTAATTAATGTGTTGAGAGCCATTCAAGCTTAGTCAAGGTCATCAAAATTGCATAGAGAAGAGGCTAAATGGTTATGAAAGGCATTACTGAAAGTGAGGAAGGAGGTTGTGATCCACACAATAGTACCATGGATCTTGATGATGACATCACATCAAAAGAATGATCTATAGTTTCCTTAATGAAGGCTGAGAGTAAACCTAGGTTAATCTCCCAAGCTACTTGGGGAGCTTAAATCTAGAAGTCCTAGTTACCTGGATCAATAAGTTGGAGAAACATCCTTTGGTTTGGTTCATAAATTCAAGGGGAAGTTTATGGAAACAAACTATATGTTAGTTATATATAAGAAGCTCCAAAACCTACATCAAGGAGAAAAATTCATGAAGTATGTATAGGATTTCTACAAACTACGCATTTGTGTTAGTTTTGTGGAAGGTGAGATAGAGAATATGTCTAGGAATGTCAATGGTTTGTGCTTCTCAATCCAAGATGAGCTTTGCTTGTTCATAGTTGATGTCATTTAGGAGGTTTTCTAGCTAGCACTTGAGGGTAAGGAGGAGTTGTCTTATAAAGATAATGGAGTGTGTTCAACATTTGGTAAGGGAAAGGATAGGAAGGGAAAGCAAAGTAGAAGAATTCAAACCTATGAAAACAAGGAGAGCGTAGAAATTAGTGGTGCACTATAGTGATCACAAAGCATGATTAGATTTTTAATCAAGGTGTAGATAAAGGAAGTTGAGGTTGTGGGAAAGGCTTCAATGTGAGAAATTTGTTGCGCATTGATGTGTGGATGTTGTGTAAGCTAAAGAAGAAAGCTCATCAAGTAAAGTATCAAAAAGTACAAACCTAAACGATAGGGAGGGTCAAATTTTGAATTTGTGTTACATTTTAGGAAATGAAATAGTTTTAAGTGAAATAGTTTCATTTGAAAAAAATTCAAGCAAATAATTTTTTCTTGAAACTATTGCCACCTATGTGTCAAACATCATTTCAAGTGAAACATATGAACTTGAAATTATTTTGAGTAAAAAACATTAACTAAAACCATACATCTAGTTGAGTATTTTCAAAAATTTGCACAGAAGAGTTTGTCCTTGTTAGTAAACAAATTTATCACTATGATTATATCATCAAGAATGACCCCATTTTCCCAAAGACTAGTGACAATTGTTCAAACAATTGGAGATATCTCTATGGAACAACGATCTTCCTCTACGTTTGAGAGGAACAACTCCCTCATATGATAAAATTTAGGGGTTTTGTGGTATTTAACAAGAAATACCAAAGGAAGAAAGGAAACAAACTAAATGGAAAAGGCTTGTAGAAAACCTAGCTATAGACACACAAAGACTAACTAGAATTTCACATGCTTGAACAAACATAAAGGAGATTCATCACACAACTAGAATATACATTACAAGATTTATATAGTGAAAGGAAACAATAATATGTGTGTTGATGTAACAACACTAAAAAATGGCATGTACACTCACATAATATGAGATGATCTATGTCAATGCACTCAAACTGAGATACCATGATTATGACTGCATTTATTTGCATATATTGTACAGATTGTAAGTGCTCCAACAGATAACAAATGTCTTCCACAATGACACAAAGAGATTACCAATCTAACATATAAGAAATCAATAATGATAACTCAAAAATACATCTAGAACATAAAAAACAAATGCAATCTTTATTATCTTTGTGAAATTGTACAACTTCAAAAACAATTTTGTACAAAGTTAAAAAACCAAAAAGTCTTCTTTTTCTCTCTCAATTTTTTTCTAAAAAGCAAAAACTAAAGAAAATTTGAACCCCTTACATTTGAAAATAATGCATTTATAACCTCTGCTCATAACTAACTTCTAACTAATTTGTGATCATCACTTTTAAGACTTTACAGAATGTTTAAAACATTACAAAATCCTTTTTATGAGCATGTATCTCCAACTCATTAACTGAATTTTTAAAAAAACATCAATATAACTAGCTTTATAATAAAAAAGTTGGGTCTTTGTGCAAATTTGACGGGGTAATGGCTGTCATGACATTATGTCAAACAATTTGCGCATGCTAACTGTAGGTATTTGCGTCCAGATATATTTTATCAAACATATTCATTTTCTTCTCATTCTTCACTCAAACAAATTGCAGATCCATGATTTTTTTCAAAACTTGGACATACTGTTTCAAAACAAATATTTTGTCTCATATGCACTTTCCAACCAACTTCTCACTGTGGTTGGAAAGAAATAATCCTTTTTCCTCTTCCATATCATTAAGCAAATGTCTTGAACCTAGAAAATACTCAGCCGCCTTTATTTTCAAAGCCAATTTCTCTAAGTTCACATAGATATCCTGTACCTGTGGATGCGATCTGCCTTCTTAACAGAAAAAAAGTGTACCATTTTATAACATTCAATCCAACTGCATCTAGGGATATTTTTAATTCCTCTATCTTTTATCAATCTCCTTAGAATCTGAACTTCACCCTAGCTGCCCAGTTTTACATAGATGTTTGACAGAAGAACATAGGTTGTAGCATTTTTAGGATCCATCTTAAAAAGCACAGTTTTTATAAATACTCCTAACTCTATATGCTTGTACAAGCAGATAGCAAAAAATCCATCACAAGTTCAATTGGAATTTTGATAATGAAGTCTAGTGTTTTCTCAAGATATTCAACACGGCCAAGAAGCTCAATCGTGTACACATAATGATCTCTTGTAATGCTCATGATATTTGAGTATTTGCAGCCCTCATTCACTAAATCTGTATGCATACATGCAAACAAAACAGATGTGAAGCTTACATCATCAAGGAATGTTTCAGAAACCTTCATTTGTTCAAATAGTTTCAGAGCATCCAAGTGCAAAAGCCATTTTGTGCATATCCTGCAATCATTACAAGTATCTTTCAGAGTCACTGTTGTCACTTAGCAGCTCTCTCTCTCTTTCTCCAATTCTTGCATCTTGTGTCAGATGTGTAATGTCCCCTTCTAATTAACCTTCTGTGATTCAGTGGATTAGCCTATTATGTCGACCCTCGTAGGCTAATGGTTCCGGTTAGAGGGTCACTTGTTTGGGCACCTGGTCGGAAAAATGCAATGTTGGTATCCGGAGTATGGTGACATGGTGAAATTGTGCATTTGGCGTGTTATGGGAGCTTAAAATATTGATCTTCACCATTATTTCACCTTCTCAGGTTTTCGGGACCATGTGTCTATTAGTTCAAGGGGGCATTTTCTATTTTTTAGTTACTATTCATCACTAAAGTGAAAAAAAGACATAACTTAAATGAATAGTGTTTTTCAAAGTGAAATTATAAAAGAGCTTGAGAAAAGTCGACCTCTTCATGTTATGAGTTATTTTGTTTGCTTGAGCTTGTGAAGTGGAGATTGTGGAAGAGAGAAACTAGGGTTTCTTAATTTCAGCAGTGGGGAAGCCTAGGTTGGGCTTTATTCTTCGTTTTTGGCATCTTGAAGGTGTGAAAGACCACTCTAAAGTTGCAGATCAGAATTTGTATGCTTCATGGGAGCCATGTTTTGCTGTTTTCAAGTGTTTGAAGCCATCTATTGGAAGGGTATTTGCTGTTGGAGGCTCCATTCGCATTTTAGAAGAAGTTGCTTGCTTTTTTGAAGATTGTTGGAGCTGATCCATTCACCTACAGCCAGCTGCCTTGAGTTGAGGGTTTCTTCATCATCAAGTAAGGAAAACGCCTTTCCTTTGTGGCTGCATTCTTTCCTAAAGTGGGCACCCTCATCACTAGAGGCTATTCCAACAAGTTTTTGGTGGGAGAATTTCATATTTCAATTTATATGAGCATTTTTATATGGACGGGTACTGTAGCAAACACTGTACACAATGTTATTTTGGCTGTAAGTAATTATGTGGATGTAAATTGTATCTTGTTTCGAAATGTATGAAAGCTATGCGACTTAGGCACTCTCTTATGTAATGAAAAAGCCTCTTAACCTTTGTATCGAGTTTCTTCTTAAATTATCATTGAATTTCAGTTCATTTGAGTTCTTTATATGCATATGCTTGTAAAAAATTATTAGTCTCATTGGCATCAAACTTCAAAAACACAAAAACAAGAAAAGCAGAATACAAAATAAAAAAATCAGACCTACAAAACTCAGAAGGGTCATCGTTGCAGAGAGTTCGGTTCATCATAGTGGTATCAGAGCCATGATCCTGCCATCCTAGAGGGTTTAATTTACTCATGAGAAGTCACAGATACTACACCCGCAAAAGAGTAGAACAAGAGAGGCATTGGCAAGAAAACAATCCATTTACAGAAGCACCTTTGGTTGAAATGGGTGGTAGGGAGGAAGAAATTCTACACAGAAATGATGATAGAGAAGTAAGAGAAACTTTGAGAGATTTACGAACCGGATAGCAAGAGGTAGCTGGGGTATTACAGCAGCTTAAATAAATACTCTACAACAGATGAATTTTCCTAGGGGGCAGCCACAAGATCAAGATGATGACAGGAGTATAGCAGGGTCTCGGAGGGCACACAAGGCACCCTCTCGTACAGCTGATAGGCCCTCTTGTCCTACCTTTTTGAGAGCTGAATCAGAAGGTCTGGTTACACAGAGGAAGAAAGAGAGGAAATGTTTGCAGATATGCTCATGGCCGCTAATGACGAATGGGAATTATTGGCACCTCAAGTGAGAGAACATCTAAGCTTTGACAGATTCCTGAGTCAAAGAAGAGAGTATTACCGTGATAGACCAACCCAGAGACCAAGAGGACAAAATAGAGATCAACACAACGATCTCAAGCATGCCACCAGCAAACTCACATTACCCACATTTGATGGTAGTGGGACGGTTACAGCACAGTCTTGGGTCCATAAGTTGGATACCTTCTTGAACCTTCGGCCTATGGCAGAGGCAGACGCAATTTAGTATGCTACACTGCATCTAGAGGGAGCAGCCCATGATTGGTGGTACCATGGGTTGGTGACCCTACAACATGATCAAATTATGTCCTATCAGGAGTTTATTGACTGACTAATTGAACGCTTTGACAGGAAAGATCTAGAGACATACTTCAGAGATCTAGCTAGACTCAAGTAGGTTGGGAGTCTAGAGGGATATATGGGTGATTTCCAGAGGCTATCGGTTGTGGTTCCCAACATATTTGAAAGGAGATTGGTAGTGTTATTCATCGAAGGACTCTTGGAACCATTGAGAGGTTGGATCAAAGTTTTTGATCCCTCGACCCTACAGGAGGCTATGAGGAAAGCGAGGAGCATGGAACTCGTAGCCCCACAGAGCAAGTCGTCGTCTAAAGCATCCTCTTCATACAAGGATGGAAAATCATTCCCTAAGAAGAACGAGAAAGCAGATACTAAAGGTAAATCATCAGTCCCATTTGACAAAGAAACTATCGATGACTTGCACCGTAAAAAGTTGTGTTTCTATTGTAAAGAACCGTCTGATGCAAACCACGACTGTCCTTTGAGGCCTAAGGGGAAGGCTAACCGAAAATGTGGGCTTACTATGAGGATTCTGAATTAGATAAATCGGACCAGCACACTGAGTAGGGGGAGTCCGAGGGAGAAAAATCTGAGAATAAGGGTGAATACTGTACCGAAATAGAGGAGGAAGTAAAGCTTCAAGAAGTGCACCTCACAAGCATACAGCGAGAGGGCTCTTTCCGAATGCGAGGGGTCTTAGCTGGGAAAAAGATTATCACCCTATTAGATACAGGTGCCACGCATAACTTCATTGATGCAAGGCTGGTTGAAAGGCGTGGAATTCAAACGGAAGAATTTGATGGCATAAGAGTGAAGGTCGCTGATGGCTACATCTTAATTGTGACAGAATGATTCCAAATCTTCCCATGGGACTGAACAACTACAACTTTAAGGCAGATTTCTATGTGGTGAACATGGGAGATAATGACATGGTCCTAGGGATGAAATGGATTCACGACATTGGAGAGTTTACCCTTAACCTTCGGGATATGGAGATGAGATTTAGGGTGGATGGAAGGAATCATGTGCTGAAAGCCATCCGAGATAGCAATTTCAAAACGATATCTCTCAGTATAATGGAGAGACTCATGCGACATGACATGATCAAGTGGGCAGCTGAGTGTATGTTAATGCCATCTCAAGAGGAGCAGAAAACCCCAGTTTATCACCCAGACATACAAGAGTTAAGGATCAAACACGCTAAGGTGTTCAGCGAGATTCCACCTGGTAGACCGCCAGACCGTGGCATTGAGCACATCATCGAGTTGGAGGAGGGCGCTAAGCCAGTGATTGTCACTCCTTATAGGCACCCTAAGCGGCTTAAGGATGAAATAGAAAAGACTATTAAGGAACTGCTCGCTATGGGACATATCAGGCCCAACAAATCACCATTTTCCTCATCCGTGGTGCTAGTAAAGAAAAAGGATGGTACCTTGCGCATGTGCATTGATTACAGGCTGCTGAATAAAAGAATCATCAAAAATCGGTATCCCATTCCACGAATTGATGAGCTGATAGACAAGCTGCATGGTGCACGTTGTTTCTTAAAAATAGACTTGAGGTCGGGGTATCATCAGATTCGTGTGCAAGAATAGGACATTGAAAAGATAGCTTTCTGTTGCCATTGTGGGCACTTTGAGTTTGTGGTTATGCCGTTTGGGTTAACTAATGCACTTGCTACGTTCCAGTCCACTATGAATAGGATCTTCCAGTCGCAACTGAGGAAGTTCGTACTTGTCTTCTTTGATGACATCTTAGTATACAGCTTGAGGCTTGGGATGAGCATATCACACATCTAGACATAGTACTGGGCATTTTGGCCAGTGAGTCTTTGTATGCAAAGGAATCAAAATGTGACCTGGGAATGACTGAATTGCTGTACTTGGGCCACATTATCAGCATAGAGGGTGTGCGCATGGATCTAGACAAGGTCAGGGCTATTGTAGAGTGGCTGACGCCTGAGAATCTTACCCATCTTCAAGGATTTTTGGGTTTATGTGGCTTCTACCGCCGATTTGTCAGTGGCTATTCACATCATGCAACACCACTTACGGACCTGACAAAGAAAGGGGCATTTATTTGGACTCCTAAGGCGCAGGAGTGTTTTGAGAAGTTTAAGCAGTTGATGACCTCTTGTCCTGTCTTGGCCTTACCAGACTTCACTAGACCCTTCGAGCTACAGTGTGATGCCTTGGGTGAAGGGATTGGCACAGTCCTCATGCAGGACAAGCATCGGATAGCTTTTGAGAGCCGGAAATTAAGAGGACCAGAAAGGGGCTACAGTATTTTTGACAAGGAAATGTTGGCCATCATGCATGCATTGGCCAAATTCAGGAAGTACCTCGTAGGTAGCAAATTTTGCGTTAAGACCAATCATAACAGGCTGAAGCATTTCCTCGGATAGTGAGATCTTAATGATCGTCAGCAGAAGTGGCTTAGTAAGTTGCAATCATATGACTTTGACATCATTTATGTCAAAGGGACTCAGAACATTGTGGCTGATGCCTTGTCACGTCATCCTCACTTGAACTCTATGGTCAAGATTGTAGAGAATTGGAAGCACCTGATTTCAGCAGAATACGCCAAAGACTCATGGGCTTTCGACATCGTTGAGGGTTCAGTACAGGACAGCAGATATTCAGTTGTAAATGACCTCATCATTTACAAAGGTAGGATCTTCTTGACCCCGGGATCAGAAATGAAGAACACAATATTAAGGGCCTTTCATGATGTGCCTATGGCCGGACATCCTAGATATTTCAAAACTTATAAACAGGTCTAGGAACGTTTCACTTGGAAAGGACTCAAGTCAAATGCCCTCAAATATGTCAGAGAGTGTCCGGTTTGTCAGCAAAGCAAATAGGAGCACAACTATCCAGCTAGGCTACTTCAACCACTTCCTATTCCAGACAAGAAGTGGGAATGCTTATCAATGGACTTCATTACGGGCTTGCTGAAAGCCTAGGGAAGAGATTGTATTTATGTAGTTGTTGATCGCCTCACCAAGTATGCTCACTTTTTCTTGATAGCAGCTACATATTCAGCTACACAGGTTGCTGAGCTTTTTTTTCAATGAAGTATTCAGATTGCATGGGCTACCTCAGAGCATTGTCAGTGACCGGGACAATCAGTTTTTGAGTCATTTCTAACAGGAACTATTCAGACTTTGTAGGACCGAGCTTACTCCGAGTACTAGCTACCACCTACAGACCAACGGTCAGAGGGAAATTGTGAATAAATGGGTGGAAGGATACCTTCAAAACTATATGGCAGGACAACAAAAGGGGTGGGTGAAGTGGATTCATTTTTGTGAGTATTGCTATAATACCACCCATCACATGTCAATTCAGATGTCCCCATTCATGGCATTGTATGGGTACAAGGCGCTGAACTTCCTGGACTTATTATTGAGTGATAGCAGGGTGCCCAGTGCTGGAGATCTTCTACAAGAGAACCAGGACATTGTGAGAGATTTTCGTGAGAACATTCAGAAGGCACAAAATCAACAAAAACAATATGCAGACCAGAGGAGAGTGAAGCAAACTTTTGAAGTTGGGGACATGGTGTATTTGATGCTACAGCCCTATTGCCAGTCCACTCTCAGGAAGAGTGGTGCAGAGAAACTGAAGCCCCGGTCCTATGGACCCTTTAGAATCATCAGGCGGGTTGGCGAAGTGGCGGGTTGGCGAAGTGGCCTATGAGTTGGAACTACCGACAAAAAGCAAGGTGCACAATGTATTCCATGTATTGCCCCTCAAGAGGGCGTTAGGACATCGTGTGGTTCCGTCGACAGCTCTACCACCCCTAGATGACGAGGGGAAATTGATTCTGGTGCCCGAAGCCATCTTGGATGTCCGTGAGAGACAGTTGTGGAGACGGGTCATCAGGGAATATCTGATTAAATGGAAGGACTTGTCGGTTGAGGACGCAACGTGGGAGAGCGAGGACATCCTTCAGCATCCGGAGTTGAGATTGCTTGGGGACAAGCAATTTCAGGGAGAGCGGATTGTAATGTCCCCTTCTAATTAACCTTCCGTGATTTAGTGGATTAGCCTATTATGTCGACCCTCGTAGGCTAATGGTTCCGGTTAGAGGGTCACCTGTTTGGGCACCTGGTCGGAAAAATGCAATGTTGGTATCCGGCGTATGGTGACGTGGTGAAATTGCGTGTTTGGCGTGTTATGGGAGCTTAAAATATTGATCTTCACCATTATTTCACCTTCTCAGGTTTTCGGGACCATGTGTCTATTAGTTCAAGGGGGCATTTTCTATTTTTCAGTTACTATTCATCACTAAAGTGAAAAAAAGACATAACTTAAATGAATAGTGTGTTTCAAAGTGAAATTATAAAAGAGCTTGAGAAAAGTCGACCTCTTCATGTTATGAGTTATTTTGTTTGCTTGAGCTTGTGAAGTGGAGATTGTGGAAGAGAGAAACTAGGGTTTCTTAATTTCAGCAGTGGGGAAGCCTGGGTTGGGCTTTATTCTTCGTTTTTGGCATCTTGAAGGTGTGAAAGACCACTCTAAAGTTGCAGATCAGAATTTGTATGCTTCATGGGAGCCATGTTTTGCTGTTTCAAGTGTTTGAAGTCATCTATTGGAAGGGTATTTGCTGTTAGAGGCTCCATTCGCATTTTAGAAGAAGTTGCTTGCCTTTTTGAAGATTGTTGGAGCTGATCCATTCACCTACAGCCAGCTGCCTTGAGTTGAGGGTTTCTTCATCATCAAGTAAGGAAAACGCCTTTCCTTTGTGGCTGCATTCTTTCCTAAAGTGGGCGCCCTCATCACTAGAGGCTATTCCAACAAGTTTTTGGTGGGAGAATTTCGTATGTCAATTTGTATGAGCATTTTTATATGGACGGGTACTGTAGCAAACACTGTTCACAGTGTTATTTTGGCTGTAAGTAATTATGTGGATGTAAATTGTATCTTGTTTCGAAATGTATGAAAGCTATGCGACTTAGGCACTCTCTTATGTAATGAAAAAGCCTCTTAACCTTCATATTGAGTTTCTTCTTAAATTATCATTGAATTTCAGTTCATTTGAGTTCTTTATATGCATATGCTTGTAAAAAATTATTAGTCTCATTGGCATCAAACTTCAAAAACACAAAAACAAAAAAAGCAGAATACAAAATAAAAAAATCAGACCTACAAAACTCAGAAGGGTCATCGTAGCAGAGAGTTCGGTTCATCACAAGATGCCTTCTTGGTCTTTATCCAAATTAGCACTATCACCTAAAGAAAGACTGTAGATATCAGAGGGTTTCAGGTATGGTAAAATGGAGTGCATCTGTACAAAATTCTTGTTCGACACAATTTTTTTTTTCTAGTGGAGAACTTTGTATAATTGGCAAGCTAAGAAAATCATCAGCTTTTGAATCTGAAATACTTAATGGTGATAATGATTTTGGGCTATGAACAGAACCTTGGCTATGAGAAGTACTAATGCTCACCTGTTGTCTAAGGGAGGGGAATGATTAGACACACTGTGGCAGAGAATCTAAGAATTTCGATAGAAAAACAGGATCTGAAGAGGGCAAAGATAACATTGGCAAGTTATGGTTCTTTTGTCCCACCACGCTGTATATAGCTTGCCTTTCTGTATCAGATGCTGACCTCTTGGGGAACAAGTATTTGTTTAAAAATGAACTTTTGATGTTGGTGACTCAATTTAACCACAATGTGAAGCAGTGCTACTAAGTTCTAGTTTACAGAATTTGGTCTTACGCCTGCCATTTGCATTTGCTTAAAAATTTCAAAACATTTTCCAAGAACAAATACATCAATAGCATAACCATTAACTGATGTTTATAAAGGGTTATTTAGTGTGATCCAATGCTTTACTTGATCTCTAAATGTACTAAAGCAAGTGTCTGCGTAGTTTTTAAAGTACTACAATTTCTTGATTAAGCCACGTGCCTTCAACATCAGCCAATACATTAGCAAGAAATTCTCAAAAGCCCTTTCAACAAATCCATTTTTGGAGTATCTTTAACCTCGCCATCATCACTGCCAGAGATGAGCATTGTAGGCTATGTGCTTGAAAAATCTACACTCCATGCACACTTTCCATGCTCTTCATTCACCATAACAACCCAACATGTAATTTACTAATTACATCCCAAACAGTAAACACATCCTAGAAGTTGATAATGGATAATATTGAGGAAAGTTTATGTCTGTCATATTTCTTTATAGAACTCCTCCATAGTGCAGATTGTGGCAGGTTCTGGAATTTTTTGTAGCTGCAGGAATCCACAAAAGACCTGATCAATGAGTTTTCCTTGTGAATGCTTGGTTGAATGACTCATTGAAAATTTTCCAAAGTTTACACCCTTCTCTTTTATGGAATCCCTTTCGTATGAATACTCTTGTAAATATTTTGCATCACACCAAGAAACTTATTCTGGTTAACAGTATCAAATGCTTGTGCCACATTACACACCGCCAAGTGCATTTGCTTGAAGTTTTCGAATCCTTTTACAATAAATCCATTTTGTAGCAGCCTACAATTCTATATTTCATGAGATGACATTCTTTAAGACAGTTCATGTGCCTTTTCTACGCTTCTTTATATAGCATGCAGGTCTAGCAGAGCAGTCGCAACCATAACATTTAACTTCATTCCTTTATCTTTTATGCTTTGATGGAGGTCGTACGGTGTCCAAGGCATTCATTATGGCGTAGGGCAGGGAGGACGCTAGCAAGGTTGAGGAATTGAGTGCTGCAACTGCTTGCCGCATTCACTCGAAGTTTTTTGCAATCTTCTCTCTGCTTCCACATTTTGCATATATGTCTGTTAGGGCGGCTGCAGCTGCAATAGTTTATTGAAATGCAATTTCAAATATGTTTTGTTGGGCGTTCAGACCAATGCTCCCATTTTGGTGTAAGTTGAGCTTTACGTCTACCAGTTGCGTTCGCTTGAAAGATTCTAAATTCGTTTTAATAAATCCATTTTGTGCATATACTGCAATCATGGTGGCTCTGATAGACCACTCCTCTTTGAGGTTTTTTTCAAACAGTTCACACCTTCCTATGTTTCCACATTAGCTTGCATATCCACTAGAGTTTTTGCAACTACAACATCTGACAAAAATCTACTTGATGGAAGATCAAAGCACTGTTCCAATGCTCCCATTTTTGCGCATGTGAATCGTATTTCCCTGAAAGTTCATGACGCCCTTTCAACAACTCCATTTAGAACATCTCCTGCAAATATTGCACCCCTTTTTGGTTATTCGGCATTGGCTTACCATTATGCCAATTTGTGTTGTAAGGTTGATCCGACAATCTTGGCATTCTTTTTTGCCTATGCTAATTAGGTTTATCTCGAGATAAACCTTTTTTATTTTTTTCTATCTTGTAACTCAAATCCTTCAATGCACTCATGACTTTATCAAGTTTGTCTTTAGAGAATGCAACCTTAATCTGATGTTCTTTAGGATTTTGCAAAATTTTCACATCATCCCTCTTACTGACTTTATCAGATATATTTTTTTAATTTTCAATATGCATTGCAATTTTGAAGGCATCCCTCAAAGATTGAGGGTCTCTATTTCTTAGCTCATAACCCATCTTAGGATTATATGCATTAGCACATAGGTTCACTAGGTCTCATGTATTGTGGAATTTTGTTCATGACCTTCATAAACCTTGTATTAAAATCAAACACCAATTCATTATGTCCTTTGACAATACTTGTAAATTCATTAATAATGAATCTGGGGTCAGTTTTATCCCTATACCATTCTTTGAAAACTCTCTTAAATTCATCCCATGACCCAATACTGGCATTGGGCAAACCCTTGTACCAATCTCTAGCATCTTCTGTTAGTGATTGTATAAATAGCTTCATAACAACATCCTCATCCTCAATTTCAAAGTCGTCAATTAAATTCAAGAAAGACCTTAGGTGACCTTCACGAAATATTGTATTATTTATTGAGAACCTAAACAATACATTTCTGATATCATTAGGGATGGGGTTAGGATATCTTTGGATATAGTTAGTGAAATCCAATTGCCTATACATCTCTAATTGTAACAGTCTTCTTACAGGGAAATTTCCTACAATGGGGTTCATTTTGGGGGTTAGCTTGTGCATTTTTCCGGTTTGTAACATTTGAGGATTAACATTTTGTCCAGCCATTTGATTACCCACATTTCGGTTATATTATTGGTATTTTCCATATTATCCATAACCTTCATGATTTTATGGTGGAACAGTATGCTGGGATTGAGAATTTTGTGTAGGACTTATCTAAGGATTTTTTGACACTCCAGAATTCATAGGTGTAGAAGTTGCATAGGTATTACTTGGTTGAGACACAAGAGGCAAAGAAGTTCTTTGAGAAACACCACCTGTAGTATTAACATTTAACACATTTTGTGATGCTACATTTGAATATGAACTAGTTGGAAATGTACTAGTTACTGTAGGATTACTCCAAGTATTTATATGAACTAGTTGGAAATGTACTAGTTATTGTAGGATTACTCCAAGTATTTATATGAGAATTGTTAAGAGGGATATTCAAGGTATTACTACTTGTGAAAAAAATTGATGTTGTTGATGTAAATGCACCAACAAAATGATAAGAATCTTTTATGTTCTCAATTTTTTTTCTTATATCATTCCTTAATTTCATGGCATCCCTAATCTTCATTCAAATTTAATTAACTCAAACTTAAGATCATTTACTTCCTTCAACAATTCTTCTTCAGTATGAAGTAATTTTCCAGAATGTGAGGCTTGTGGAACAACTTGGGAAGCACTTGTAGCAACACAATATTTAACAAGATTTTCATAAGAAAAATGATTCTACTCTTAAACATGAGGGATTGAAAATAGATTATTTTCCTGAGAATTTGGAATAAACACATTATGATCAATAGTTTGGTTATAGATAACCCTCTTTGATATCACACTCTATTTTATTTTGTTCAATTTCTCTCTCAACCCTTTCTAGAAAAGCCTTTTGTGTCTTGAAATCCATCCAAGGTTTCTTATTTCTTATATTTTTCTCATTTAGTTTAGGGACTCCAAGTTCCACATATCTAATTGGTGAATTCCCCAAACTACCATCACTACTTTCATAAGAAAAATGAGTACCAAGAGGAGGAGTTGACTTAAATATCTTTAGCCTCCCAGGACTGCCTTTTAAATGGTAGCCCTGTTTCAATTTTCTTTGAAGGATTGTCTTTGAGTAAAGATATTCTCTCATTCATATTTTCTTGGTAAGCTTGGTTGCAAGGGGACTTTCAGAGTCGCCACCCACAAGAGGAATTAAGATATATAACTTTTCAAAAAAATTGAGAGCATAAACAAATATCAATATTTAAACAAAAAAAGACACTTCACACAAATATACTTTAGATAACTAGAGATTTTTGATATATAATTGAGTTGAGTCCCCAATAGAGTTTCCAATGTTTTGGTTTTTTTTAGGATAATTCCAATTGGTTGTTAAAATAATATAAAAGAATAGTCATCTCTTATGTTGCAAGTATGAAGGTGTTGTTATTGATGTCAACAATCTTGTGTTGTCATTGGTGACAATTGTGTAGTGGTTGAGAGGTATTGTTGCTTTGATTAGTTATATTATGTTGTTATTAGTTAAGTTATTGATGTTAACCTCTACTGTTACTTTTACAAGCTTCTATTTATGATTGTGGTAGTGATAAAGATGTCGTGGATATTAAGAAAATTGATAAAATGAGGAAACCGGGTGTTGCAAAGGTATTTTGGTTTTGCTTCGCATTTCTTCTGGGTTGAATATTTTCTTGTGTAGTTTGGATATGTTGGATAGAGGTGTTCAAAGTTTCTATATCTAGAATTTTGTCTTTTGGACCGATGTGCAAAGGAAGTTATGTTCACTAGTGTGTGAACTGGTTTTGTAGTATTGCTTATAGAGGTGTCTGGGAGAAATGTTTTTGCTCCACATTTCTCCACAATTGCTCTTCAAGTCTTGCAATTCTGAAGGTATGTTGATGGTGTTGATCTCTTACCTGCATCAAGAGTATTTGTGGTTTGTTGCTCCAGAAGATGGGTTTTAGAGTTGTAGTGTTTCACAGTGTAGTCTGAGAGTACAAACTATGTACATTCTAGAGGTGCAAATTGTTGCGAAGGAGTTTGATGGATTTTAGGATGGTAGAGGAATATTATAGATAGTAATGAAGCATGGTGTGTGGTTTGTGAGTCATCTTTGGATTTGATGAAGTGTGTAATTCAAAGTTTAATGGTGTTTGCATGGGTAACGATCAACCTGGTGTTTACACTACATTCAAAGATGCTTAAGCATTAATGAAAGTGTAGCGTGGTGTGTGAGAGGTAATTTGGGTCCCAGTTAAGTTTTGCATTAGTCCACTTTCATTCCTATCCACCATGGGAATGCTTAGTGCCGACCTATTTTGAATTTGTAAAGTGTAAGGTGAGTGTAGTCGACTTGAAGATGTTTTCAAGTTGTGGATGATATAAATGCAAGGAAAAATGATGCGAGATGGAGAGTGGAATAGATTTTAGAGTTGTGATGTGAAATTAAGTGCAAAAGTGTGAAATGTAGTGCGAGCTATAATACACGATTGTTGAATGCAGTGAGCTGAGGTATCTTGATCTCTTGAAGACTACAAGTTTTGTTGAAGCTATTGTGGTGGAGTCTCTGTTGCATTGAAATCATGTTCTCTACGTAACATTCTATCTTCTTTCTTTTTTCTATTTCCATCAATGGTTCTAGGCTGTGAGCCTTTTTGGACAGTGTGTCTTATTCTAGCAGTGAGCCTCTTTATACCGGTTTTGCAATTAATTAGATTGTGAGCTAATCCTCATCATGTTTTTTCCCTTCTAAGGTTTTCTATGTAAATTTGGTGTTCTCTTGTGCATGGTGTTGGTTGTTTTGGTTTATGTTATTTGCTTTTCATGTTTAAACATTATAACAGACTAAAGGTTGAATAAATGCTTGTGGATCTAATTACTATTGAGGTTTTTTTATGTTTTAATTTGGTATAATTGATTCACCCCCCATCTTAGTTGTCTTTCTCATTCAACAATTGCTATCAGAGCAAGGTTCCTTGAAGAAAAGATTAATCGCTCGAGGTAAATCTAGGATGGTGAGCAAGAAGGAGATCCCTATGTTTGATGACACAAACTATGCATTCTGGTAAGTGAAGATGGAAGTCTATCTAATTTACCTTGGATTTGGTGTCGCAAAAGCAGTGAAGACTGCATATAACTAAAACATAGTTTAAAAATGGGTTAGGGTTCAAACAAATAGGGGTTTATACTAAATTTGGGATATTTCATCAAAATTACTATAAATGGAAAGGGAAAAATGGGGTGTAATGAACCTACCTATTCTTCTATTTCATTTAGGAAATGGGATTCTTCAAGTTTAAATCCACTTTCAATCTTTAGGTGAGTGAATTATTTGAGGAATCTTGCAATTTCCTTTATGTGTGTGAATGGGCTAAACAACACTTTTGGGAGACACACTAAAAATAGTAAATCAACTCAAAACTGAAATGTAATACCAGATCAGAATAGATTAAACATAGAGCTAATAGACACAATTTATTTCATCCAAATAAGATGAGTGGAGGACACTTAAAACTAGTCTAAAAAATATTTGTTAAGTGTCCTGTTCTGGCACAAAGCATCCTAAGATAACTTTTGACAGAAATGACTGAACAAGGGTTTTTGGAGAAAGATTAAAAATACCAAATGCATTCATTCATTAAATGTAAAGATTGGATCTGATAGATTAAACATAATATTAACAAAAATAGTTTATTTCATGTAGATCAGATAAAACTACTAACTTATTTCTTGCAGGATGATCTGTCAAAGACATTATGTAAGTATTTTTCATACTAGGGTCACTAGACATCAAGAAACAAATTGAAAAAAAACTTCATTTTTCCTTGATTTTTTTTCTCCAAATAGGTAACTTCAATATCTAGTGCATGGAAAAAAAATCAAATTTTGATGTATATTTTTCTCATAATAACGTTTTAAAGTCAACCTTGTCAGAATTTGATAGTTTTCATGGGACGTCAACTATTTTCTATTTTTTAAATCATTTTCAAAAAACAAATTATACCCTTTTGAAGAGGACTCTCTCCTCTAATGCACCATATATTTAAAAAAAAAATTTAATATCTTTTACTATTTTTAAAAATTTCTAATC
The DNA here is from genome assembly GCA_007258455.2 of Sequoia sempervirens. Classification (NCBI taxonomy): domain Eukaryota; kingdom Viridiplantae; phylum Streptophyta; class Pinopsida; order Cupressales; family Cupressaceae; genus Sequoia; species Sequoia sempervirens. The sequence goes on along the minus strand of VDFB02000015.1, from coordinate 435,368,760 downwards.
AGCCTCTTTTTTAACTTTAACAACTTACTTGCATTATTTTAAAAATAAAATATATTAAAACTAATTAAAATATTAAAAAAATTACATATTTGGATTCACCACTCCGAGCTCTACAAAAGTGTATTTTTCTTTCTTTTTTTTTAAATATTATTTTGACTGAAAAAATACTTAGTTGAACTTGAAAGTTTCAGAAAATTCTGAAAAAAGTTGAGCTGGCTACCACCTAGGATACCACATAGACAGTTTTGATAGAAAGGGTTTCAATAGAAAGGGTTTCGGCCGAAACCCTTTCTATAGAAACCCCGCACATAAAATAAGCCAATTTCAAAGTGGTGCAGGAGCACTTGTTTGATCTCTTGCCTCCATGAGACCATTTGTAAATAGTTGCTTTATTTTGTGTATTGGGTCTTATAATAAGGTTTATCAAACCATTTTAGAGGTTTTTAAGTTTTAGGAAGTCATATTTTAAGGCATTTGTCAAATAATATTTAAAGTTGTTCCATATTGTAAAAAATGTCAAAAGTACAAAAATTAGGTAGATGAAGTGTCATTAAGGTGTTTTGTCAACAAACTAATCAAAAGGTGGTTGAAAATAGTTGGTTTTGGTTGGAAATATATAAAGACACCCTCCAAAACTCAAATTGGGGGTTGGAGACACTATTTTTGAAGTTTGATAAATGGCAACCTCAAATTTTGTGTGCATTTTCTGATTTTTACATTGTTTCCAGGTTGAAGTTGTGCTCTATATGGCCTAGTATGGATACAAATAATGGATTATCATATATGGATGGAAATATCTTTATTTCTAGTTTCAAATTTGTTTTGTCTCATTGAATATTGTTGAGTTTTGTGGAAGATATGACTATTTTGGTGAGACTGCCCTATTCTAACAATATTGTGCAGAATTTAAAGTATGAAAAATGTGATGGTACGGATTGTAAAGTCTATATTTTAGATCTAAAACCAATTTTATTTTTTTTCCATGTGAATCTACTTTCATATGCTTCAAGTCTCATCAAATTTAATTAAGATTTGAATAAGTTATGACCATTTTTGTGAGGGCAGGTTTGAACCCTACCTAGGGTTTGTAGTTTTGGGAAAAATGCAATAACTTTCTTTTCCACCATTGGATCTTCATAAAAATTGGAGGAAAGGTTTGTATATATGTTTTCTTAAATCTCATTGGAGCGATTGGCTTCATTATTTTGGTTTTGGAAGTTATTAATGATTGTTCGTTGCATTAAATTGTGGGTTGCCATAGTTATGTTTCCAATGTGATATAGAATGCCTAATAGCATGTGTTATACAAAGAAATTTCTTTGAATTATTGTTGAAGGTTTGTGAGATATGTTGTTGAATCCTCCTATCTCTACATAAAATTGGTATTAGAGCTCGAGAAAGATTTGCGCTGGTGAGTTGTAGTTGTGGTTTTGTGTTTGGTGTTGTGTTGTGGTTGGTTGCAGGTTATGTGAGAACCTGGTTGCTGCCATTGATAAGGAAAAGAGAAAGTTGAGGAAAGTTGACAAGTTGTGAGCAAGGAGAAACTTTCTGAAAGATGGATAATTGGAGAAGGCATTTGCAGGCAAAGAAAGAAAGAAAGAAGAGGAAAAGACAAGAGAAGATGGACAAAGAGATTGTTGAGTTGAAGAGGTTTGAAGAAGAGTTCCAAGAATCCATGATGAAGATAGAATGAATGATGAAACAAGTGACAAGTTGGCATTTGACATTGCAAAGAATATGGTTTGGCCTATAAAGAAGATTGTGAAAAGAAGAAGACACAATAATATGAAAGAGGAAGAAGAAGCATATGAAGATGCACATGAAGAATTCCTAGATGAAGACAAAGATGTTCCTGAGAATGAAGATGAAGAAGAAGCTGAGATGAAGAACCTGATTTTATAGGGAGAAGATATTGAGTTGGTGAGAAGATTTGAAGAAGAAATGATCAAGTATGAATTGCTTTTGGAAACCTATAGAGAGTTGAAGTAAGATGGAGGTATTGTGGTAGAAGTCATATTTCATTTCTTTATTGTGCTAATCTTTTGGAAAAGAAACAAATTGCAGGTTAAGGTGCAACATATTGAAGAAGAAAAAAAGAAGGTTGAAAATATAAAGAAAAAAGTGCAAAGGAATTGGAAGATCAGGAACAAGACAATTCAAAGGGGCTTGAATTCTTTTTCCTCGGGAGTTTGGTGCAGGAGCACTTGTTTGATTTCTTGCCTCCATAAGGCCATTTGTAAATAGTTGCTTTATTTTGTGTATTGGGTCTTATAATAAGGTTTAATAAACCATTTTAGAATTTTTTAAGTCTTAGGAAGTCATATTTTAAGTCATTTTTCAAATAATGTTTAAAGTTGTTCCATATTGTAAAAAATGTCAAAAGTGCAAAAATTAGGTAGATGAAGTGTCATTAAGGTGTTTTGTCAACAAACTAATCAAAAGGTGATTGAAAATAGTTGGTTTTGGTTGGAAATGTATAAATACACCCTCAAAAACTCGAATTGGGGGTTGGAGACACTATTTTTGAAGTTTGATGAATGGAAACCTCAAATTTTGTGTGCATTTTCTGATTTTTACATTGTTTCTAGGCTGAAGTTGTGCTCTGTACGACCTGGTATGGACATAAATAATGGAGTATAATATATTTATGAAAAAATATCTATTTCTAGTTTCCAATTATTTTTTTCTCATTGAATTTTATTGAGTTTTGTGGAAGATATGACTATTTTGGTGAGATTGCCCTATTCTAACAATATTGTGCAAAATTTATAGTTTGAAAAATGTGATGGTACGAATTGTAAAGTCTATATTTTGGATCTGAAACCAATTGGATTTTTTTTTTCATGTGAGTCTAATTTCATTTTATTCAAGTCTCATCAAATTTTATTAATATTTGAATAAGTTATGACCATTTTTGTGAGGGCAGGTCTGAACCCTACCTAGGGTTTGCAGTTTTGGGAAAAATGCAATAACTTTCTTTTCCACTATTGGATCTTGATAAAAATTGGAGCAAAGGTCTATATCTATGTTGTCTTCAATCTCACTGCAGTGATCAACTTCATTTTTGTTTTTTGGAAGTTATTAATGACTGTTCGTTGCATTAAATTGTGGGATACCATAGTTATGTTTCCAATGTGATATAGAATTCCTAATAGCATGTGTTATACAAAGATTGATTTGAATTATTGTTGAAGGTTTGTGAGATATGTTGTTGAACCCTCTTTTGCTTTGCATCACAAAGTGGTAAAGGGAAAAAAAAGAAAAATTAGATTCGGCCAAAACCTATTCGTCTGAAACCCTTTGTGCCACGTATAAGCCATGTGGTTTCCGTCAAAACCTATTCGACCAAATTTTTTTTGGCTGAAAGTGTGAAACAACTTTGTTCTTTTACCCACTAGCTAGGCACACTTCAATTTCTTAAAGGTTCAATTAATTTCTTTCCATGTTAGGGATCACATTTTTGATGCATGCTCTCCCTTGCACTGTACGATGAGCCTGGGGATCAGAAATCGTAACTTAATCCAAGTCTTTTGTGATTCTACCTAAGAGTACTAATGCACATATTGATATCTCCTTGTGCTACGTGTGAACCTGGGGATCAAAAATTCCTAGTATTTTCTACTCTTTAGGAGGAATGCTTGGGGATTTCATCACCCCAAGGGATGACCTCAACCACATGAACCAGCGAGGTATATAAAGGGGGGAGGACAAAAGTTGTAGCCCAATCTAGTCATGTCGTACTTAGCAAAGCGATGATACTTGGGTGATTCCAAGTTAGGCATGTAGGGTTGGTCTGAGCTTTCTCACCAAAAGTTCTTGACCCATGCTTGTGACAGATTGGTGTTCATAGATGTGCCTCACACACCCTCTTGGTGTATCGAGGATACACTATATTTCCTTGTTTTAGCCTAGCTTAGGACCTATTGGCCATAGCTTAGTGTAGTAGAGGGGATGCATATCGTACCCCAAAGTTACTCACTATGTACTCCCTTAGGTTGAGATAGAGATCTTTAGGTGAAATTTGATAGTTCTTGAGGAGAGAGAGAAGTTGTGCTCGTGCCATTGAGCCTGTGTCACCAAATCTCTACCTATCTGCCTTCACAAGAAAGAGTGCTCCACCCAAGTATTAAGGAGTATTAACCCAAGGAATTGGGTGGTGGGCGTACACTAAGTCTATAATCCTAACTAACTAATCTAGGTTTGTGTTGTCTAGTGTGTCTTCTTGTGCATACCAGTTATTGTCTTTTTCCCATCCTAGCTCCCATCTATCTAATTTCTATGTCATCCTTTTTCATTGGGCCATTTCCCAATCCTTGGGTGGATCCACTTTCTTCAGAGGTGGATACACTCTATCCATAAGAAGTTGTGCCTTTCTCACGGGAAACTACAAGTCTTGTCTTGTCATACCATTCATCCATCCTCCATAGGTAGATACACTCTTCTAATAGGTGTTTTTTCCCTATTGATAGGTGGATACATTTTCCATCTCCATACACTATCCACAGTCCTTCCCTCCATAGGCATATACGTTACCTAATAGGCATCCACACTACACATAGAGGCATTTCTATTTAGGTGTTTGTACTACCTTCAAAGATGTATGCACTCTATTCTTTGGAAGATATGCTTCCTATACAAAATCCAGAGAGTCAATCCTTCCTATCACATATAGCATATGTCCTCCTAAGTCCAAAACCATAATCCAATCATTTTTCCTCTTCATATCCATCTCCAAAAGATCACTTTAATCTCATATACCATCATCATTCTATCCAACACAACATCCCCTTTAAGAAAGGAGTCATCTAAACCCATCCTATCAACATCTGAATCATCCAAAATCCAAAATGTAACTTCAAATACTTTATCGAGATCCTAAATCCTAAATCAATCATCCATCATTATGCTTTCTTGGGAACTTAGTCTACCCCAAATTAGTAATCCCTCATTCAAACTATTTCACCTTGAGCCAGAGGTATAGTTTGTATCGATATCTCCTCTTGCCTAGGAACTTAACCTATCTCAAGTAGGAAATCCACCCAATTGAGCTTTGACATAGGATATCAACTATAGTTGAGAGGATACTATCCTCCATCCTTGCATCAATCACCTCATTTGTCTAGTTGCATCCTTGAACTTAAGAACCTCTCACACCATATCTTCCAAATCAAATCCTAATCTGAGCTTAAATTGAATCCCCATTTGAGATTAATCTAAATCATAATCCGAGCTTTAGTCCATCCACATCCAAGATCTTCTAATATTGAAACATATCTTAAGATCCCTTTGTCCACATTCTTCTAATCCATTCTATTTATCTTTTCATCATCTCTTATTTTCTTATAATCACCTATTCCCATCTCTTCCATCCATTCTCTTCCAATCTAACATCAAGAATCCTTATCCTTCATCAATGCAACCAAAAATAGTAATCAAGGGAGATTCCAATTACATTGAAGATGACAATTAAAGTCTTTTTTGATCAAGATGAGTATGAAATATATCCCCTTGATGCTATCATCACTAGCAAGCTTTCTTCAAGAACCTTCCAACATCCAATTATGCCTCCATCTGCACCCATTAGCACTTCTTATGGTACCTTTTACATGGGAAATCCTTTATCTCCTTCATCAACATATCTATGTTATCCTTAATCCACATCTCCTTCTTATCTATCACCCACATATCCCTCTCATCCAATATCCATATCTCCATCTTCTCCTTCAACTATATCTAAACCTCCATCTTTGCACAACAATGCTATCACCTCCATCCCTAGTCCAAATCCACCATCTCATTATCCTCCAAACCATCTCCAAATCCATAATCCTATTCCTATAATTGATGATCTCAATCCACCATCTACATCTTCCTATCCCATTCCACCATCCACATCCTCCTATATCACTCCATCTTCCACTCTATCTTATCCTAATCCTCCCTCCAATCCATCATACCTTTATCCTCCATCTAATCGTAATCCCCCCACTAATCCTAATCCTCTGCCTACTCTTATCCCTCCATTCATTCCCATTCCTCCATCTATTCCTAATCCTCTGCCTACTCTTATCCCTCCATTCATTCCCATTCCTCCATCTATTCCTAATCCTCCACCCATGCATAATCCTTCATCTATTCCTAACCATCCATCTAAGCCTAGAAAACATATAAATACCTCATTCCAAATTATTATCCAAGGACTCATGGTCAAGAATTCACCACAAAATCCCCATCCCAAAGTTGTAGAATCATGCCACCCCACTCTACCATGTATGGTCATTACTGATGAGGCCCTTATCCCTCCCATACCTATCACTACCACTCCTACTCCTAACACCATCCAAATCGTTGAACCCATTCAACCCCTTGAAGCCAACAAAATCCAATCCCCTTCTCCCACTCCTAGCATTACCTGAATCCACTCCCATGAACTTCATGAATTCTCTATCCTTCCATCTCCCCCATCCAAGGAGTTCATCCAACACTCCTCCCCTATCACACCACCTACACAAGTTGAAACATGCCATGATCTTGTTCCAGAGCATACCAATACAATCCCTCATCTACATCAATATCTTACCATCCCACCTAATACCTCACATGATTCCTTATTATCCCTTCATCCAAATTAAGATCCTACCATCCCATCATCCCCATCTCACGATCCTTTATCACTTCATATCCAAACTATCCCAACACCACTTCCATATCCTCTTGGTCCTATTACGTACCTCCATGGTGGTTCTCTTGTAGCAGAAGAATAAATCATATATGCTACATATCCTCCTCCATCTAATAATGGACTCACATGTTGCTTCCAATGTAACAAGCATCCTATTATATATTGAATGCTCAAGACCATGAACTATCAAGGAAAAGTCTTAGGACTTCATGAGCAAGGTATATTGGAGCCCATCCATGTCAAAGAAAATCCATGTGCACAAGGTCTTGGATATATATGTCAAGAATCACAATAAAAAAATGTTGGTACTACCTTTGTACATCCTAAGCGAGCCCAAGGAACAAAACTTGTTGAAGGTTTTACAAATGGGGTTGCAAGCTAAGTGGGTTTAATCTTGGAGAAAACTTTGTGGTTAAGAGTGCTTGAGATGGAGTAGTACTAGGATGGGTGACCTCCCAAGAATGCCCAATGATTCACCGCTATGAGCATCACCTAGATGCAATGAGTGCTAAGTGGACCATTCACTATCATGAGAGATGGGTTTTTGTGAATCACTACCCATGAAACATGGATCAATGAGTTTGACTCGTAACACTACATTGTTGATTCTTGATAGCAATATCACCAATATTTAAATTTTAATTATTTTCCCTCATCCCATTCATCCATTAAATTAAGTAAATGGCCTTATTTATTTAATTTAAACCTTTATCCTTTTCCCAAAAAAATAAAATAAATAATCTATTTATTTAATTCCTCACATGTCTCATCCTCCATAATCCTAAACTAATCCTAATCCACTTGCTAATCCCATTATTAGAATTGGCTATGGAGATAGCCTACCAAGATCTAGAGGCCAAATGGAAAGCCCAAAGAGAGAATATGAATATGACAAGAATAAGATGTATTCTTATCAATTATGCAAATTTGATTCAATGTGATGATGTACAATGCATGAGAGACCCCTTAGTTATATAGCCAAGGTGAGACATAAGATTTAACATAAGATTATGGCAGGTGTCTTAATCTTATGATCTGATACAACTTATCACATCTACCTAGATCAAATGTGTTACAAGTCAAAAGATAAGATAACAACTAATGACAACTAACACCTTCTAGAAAGATTCTTATGATCTAAGTAAACTTAACATGTAAATAAGTTCCCTAGTAATGAATTAACTAGGTAGAAGAGTTTATTTACACCAACACCCCCCCTTAAGTGCAACTTAGGGAGTAGCAGATTATTATGCAAATGACACAAAGATGGAAGGATGGGTCCCGACTACTAGGCCATGTTAGGTACCCTTGTACAAATGCAAATGAAATCTCTCACAAATAGAGAAAAGGAGAAATCCCAGTGGGACAAAACTCCTCCCCAAAAGAGAGATGAAATACAAAAAAACTGCGAGATGACGATAAGGAAAAAACCCAATTCAATCCCCTCTCAATTTTGAGTCTCCTACAATGATGGTAGAAGCTTGACATTGAATGTTGTAGATGATCCAATCTCGTTGAACGGCGTTCCTCCCCTTAGGAAGAAACAAAACCAAGAATGTATGTAGGATGTTAGGAAGATGGATGATATGTGACGTCTCTAAAGAATTCTCAAATGTCTTGATGTCGATTTTGAAAGATGACTCACTCTAAATAGGAATTCTAGGCCACATTGCTGAAGAAGACAATCCATAACCTAGTAAAGATGAATGTAGAACATGATCCAAAGAGAAAGATATCACGTCTGAAGACAAAGAAGCCTCCTCCAAATGTTGTCCAAAAGTATCCATAGTCACGTCAAACTACAAAGATTGATCACATAGAGATTGAACAAGAGGGTCAAGGTGTTCCATCACAACAATTGAAGAAGGATCTTCTCCATCAAAGAGAAGATGAATGTCATCAATGATGTCTCCCAAATCTGTAATATGAGACTCCACAAGCAAGTCTAAAATACTTGTCAAGAAGCCATCACAAGTAACCAAATCTGAAAGACAATGAATATCCTATTGCATTGAATCAGAAGAAGCCATATTTGTAGCAATACAAGCATCAACAACTACAATAGTAGATGGAGGAGATGAAATGCATGACTCAAGAACTAGATTTGATGTGAGTACTCCCAAGTTCAAGAAGCCAAATTTCTCCTCTGAATCATGGTTCATACTTGAAGTGTGATCAATAGTCATAGGAACAATGTCACCATTAGAAGAAAAATATGCAAAGGTATACAACCAAGATGAATGAACAACCATCCCAGTATCAATAATCTCTCTACTCTCCAAGTCTCAAATGATGACCTAATCAGGTGTGAACTCCATAGTCCTCCCATCTCCACCATGTGTAATTTGATATATGGAAAGAAGATTGTTCGTCAAATGAGGAACACACAAAAAAGCTTGGAAAGTGTTGTCCCCAAAACTAATAGACCCCTTTCCAATTACACTTATGTATGCATTACTTCCCATCAAAATAAGAGAGATAGTATAAGGCTGAAAAGAAGAGAATATAGTCTACAAAGATTCCATATAATGAGATGCTCTTGAATCTAGAAGCCATCTCCCTGATCCATGACCTGGAAAAGCACAAAGAGCATGTCCTTTATTATATCCTGATGTAGTAGCTTGAACTTTGTCCTTTTTATACTGCTTTGAAGAAGGAGGAGATTTAGACATTCTATAAGGAAAATTAATGCGATTATTTTTTAGAAGATGTGTCAATTCATTAATATCCTTCTTATAACAATAGTGTTCTTCATGTCCATCCTTCTTGCAATATGCACAAGTAGGCCACTCCTTCTTAGATGATTCTCCTTTTGAGGGAGATAATTTTGATTCTTTATGTGGCTTGTTCTTTTTCTTCTTTTGCTTCTTATCAAGATTCATTGATTTTTTTTGTACCTTAGACTCACTTGCCAACAATGCTTGTGACTTGGTAGACTTGATTAGACCCATGTTAATTAACTTAGCTTCCTCTTGGATTAGGAGATTTGCAAAGTCATCAAACTCAGGATTAACATATGATGCTCCCATAGAAAGATGATGGGTATGAAAGCTAGAAATAAACACTGATACTCAAGACCAAGCTTAGATAACACCAATTTTTAAATATTGTAAATCCTCTTTATCAATGTTACATTGTTTCAACTATGTTCTTAGTTGCTTAACTTTGGAGATGTAGTCTTGGATGTGGTAAAAAAAATTATGATCAAGATTCATCAAATCATTATCAATCTAATATCCCCTAATCTTATTTGTTTTACCATGTAATTTTTCAAAAGCCTCCCAAGCCTCTTTAGGTGTTTTACATGATTCAACATGAAATTATAAATCAAATGAGACTAATGAACATATGCATCCAAGTGTGTTCTCATGATTAATCTCCCATCTTGCCAATTCTTTAGCATTAGTAGGTTGAGAAATGGTTTCCTTTAGATAGCCTATTAGACCTTTTCCCATGAGATAGTTCCATACTGATTTTCCCCATGTAGCATAATTATGTGGAGTTAGGAGTTCAATTTGAGATTTCCCCATTTGCAAGAACACAAACCAAGCAAAAGAATGCAACCAACCATTGCAAGATTTACCCCCAAAATTACCCAATCAAGAAACCCCCCAATAAATATTTGATTTGTGGTACTTTATACTTAGTGTGATTACAAATGCCACTTTCCAAAAACAATGAAGTGGTCTTGATCTCGGTACATGAAAATTCCAAAATTGGCCACAAAAGAAAGTACAATTTTTGGTATAAAATGAGATAAGTTTGATCATACCACTAAAAAATTACATGATAAATTATGCAGTTTCAATAGAAAGCTGCACCCAAAAAAGTTACCATAGGAGCAAGATACGAGCTCCTAAAATTCCCAAAATGAGGACAAAGCAACAACACATATGAGAATCTAATTTTTTTGAAAACATTAGACACAAAACCAAAATTTGATTGCATCATTGTGAAGAGCGTGAAAAATTAGCCCAAATAAAAAAAAAATACTCAAAAAAATGAGTCAAAATGACCGAGTTATGGGCCTCTGAAGTTCGCCTTCCAAAATCAAAATGCAAATGGTGAGGGGGAATTCTTTTTTGGAAAACTGCTGATATCATGCTGACGTCATCTGACCACAAGCTTAAAAGTGATGGCCCTATGCTTGTCAAAAAAGAATATTCCCTTGGCCAACAAAATATTCTTCAAGTTGGAATATGCTGCGGAATTTGGAATCTTCAATTGGTTAGAATCTATAGTACAAAATGAAATATTCTCTGACTGAAAATACCAATGGTTTTAAATTGTTCACCAAATTTTTATAGTCTATCAACTGATTAAAATTTTTCATTCTTCAATTTGAGATTGTTTGACTATTAGATTTTTTGTGGGGCTCGTGCTGAATGAATTGACCGCCGCCTATCTGTATTGCCATGTGGCGCTTTGTGAGTGGTCGTGTACCTCTGAAGGTATGTTCTGCGTAGTAGGGTACCAGTTTGCAATATGCAGACTTACAAAAACTTTTGAGATTTTAAAAAATAAAACTATTACAATATTTAATAAAAATATGTGAATTATTTTTAGAAAAAACCTTTTGAGAAATTTATTTCGCAGAATATTATTATTTTTTAAATAAAATCATACCTTGTAATAATGACGATTTAGGGGGTTGTACAACTCCCTGGGAAGTTTTTTTTGCCTCAATGGACAACTGCTCCAAATTTGACGAATTAATGGTTGATCGTAGGGTTTTTGGCCCTTTTGGTTGTGATGGAAAGGTTGGATTTGACCCAAAATGCTCCAAAAATGTAGCTACCTTTTGAATCTGGTAACCAAGTTCTCCAGTTTCAAACCCTCTTGGATTTGGCCTCATATGCCTGATTTGGATGAAACAAAAGGAATAACTGACTTTCTCGAACCTTCTAAACTCAATGATGAGCTCCAATTTGAACCTAAAATAAAGAACCAAAAAAGGGAACCCCCCAAAATCTAGTATTTGTATCAATTTTTTATGGTTCTCTAGATCATCATATGATGCAAGAGAAGAGCATACTCAACTTTTCAAAATTTACCAAGATCTCTGAAAAAAAGGCTATCCAATGGCATCCAACTCACTCTAATACCATGTTAGAATTGGCTATGGAGATAGCCTACCAAGATCTAGAGGCCAAATGGAAAGTGTGTGTGTGTGAAATGTGCAAAGTTAGTATCAACACAAACCTTAATGAAATGATTTACATTAAAGATTCAAAGCAAACAAGTCATTCTAATTTGCAACAAACTAAATCTTTCAAGAACATCTAATTCTTTTAACCTTTGGCCCTCAGATTTATATGTGCACAAAGGCTATTAGAATGACACTTTAAAAATGAGATTAGTATTCAACATGTAAGCCAATTTAATGCCTACATGAAACTATATGCAAACAATGATGATGAAGGCTATGATGAGTGAAGGATGATGTTGATGATAAATGAACAAGTGGAGGTGGATACTATGGTAGTGATCTATATGATTCTATGCATGATTCTACATATGCTCAATTCAAACTTAAAATGAATTAATCCAAAATGCAACTATGATGCAAGATTTAAAGATAAGATGTACATGCAGAGTAAAACATGATGTAAAGATTAGCTATAAGACTCCAAGAATGCTCTAATCTCCAATGAAAAACCTGCATGATAACTTTACTTCAAATGTGGATGCAAAATACAAGGCCCAAGGGTTGTATTTATAGCCTCTTCCAAGCATATAGTGAGGTGGAAATAATCAACCGTCCAGATTCGAATAAGAAAAATGGATGGTGAAGATGAAGAGAATCGAGATGTTTTCCCCTTGACCAAAGACAACATGCCATTTGGATGGGAGGATCTCTTGACCAATGGGAAACATGCCATTTGAATGGAAGATTCAAGTGTGAGAAGAGAAGACCATGTGCTTCCAAAATTGGTGGAAGTGTGGGAGGAATAAGTCATGTGCTCCAAAATTAGTGGAAGTGTGGGAAGAATAAGTCATGTGCTCAAAAATTAGTGGAAGTGTGGGAGGAAATGAGCCATGTGATTTTTGAAATGAGTTGAAGATAATTCTAATTAAAAATTAAGAGTTATTTATTTTCATGTGACCTTGGTGAGGTGGCACAAAAAAGTTGTAGTAGAAATTTGCTCTAATTCCTAATTGGATTTAGTGAAGATTAATTAAATAAAACAAGTTTAGGGAACCTTGTTTATTTAATTAATTTAGAAGAATGTGTTTTTAGATTTGGAGAATTAGAGAAGTGTGAGCAATATAAATAAATTGAGAATTTATTTATAAGTAGTTGAAATATTAATCAAATAGCTAGTATTTAATTAATTAAAGGTGATGACCATTTTTAGGTGTATGCATTTTTCCCTTCTTTGAAGTAATGTGTTTACGTGTTGCTTCAAAGAAAAATTTGATAGTGATGATCAAAAAAGTTTTTGATGCCCTAAACGTTGATTTTATGGTACTAACAAATATATGCCCCCTCGAGAGATAAATCAGTGAAGTTTGGAATTTTTAGGATTTTTTGGAATTTTTGAAAATTTGATGATTTGTCAATGATTTGATGATGATCTCAAAATTTTACGCTTCAAAAACCATTTATCTCCTGAAAAAGAAGATTGAGCATGCCAGATTGATTAATTGATTAATTGATGCCTTATGTTACCTCCTTGTGTTTGATGTTTGATGATCATGTTCAACCGATTGATTTGATGATGTTGATGTGATAGTTTATGATTTGATTTCATGATAGGTGAGAGTCAAATGATAGGATAATTTGATGATGTTTCGACCTCATGATAGGTGAGGATCGATAATAGGACTGATTGACCTCATGATAGGCGAGGATCAATGATAGATTGATGATTGGATTCATGATAAGCAAGGATCAATGATAGTTTGATTGATGGACCTCATGATAGGCATGGTGCATTGATTAATTGATGATTGACCTCATGATAGGCAAGGTACATTGATTAATTGATGATTGACCTCATGATAGGAAAGGATAAATGATAGATAGATTGATTGATGGACCTCATGATAGACGAGGTTGGATTGATTGATGAACCTCATGATAGGCGAGGTTGAATTGATTGATGAACCTCATGATAGGCGAGGTGCATTGATTGATGAACCTCATGATAGGTGAGGTGCATTGATTGATGAAAATTCTGATAGGCAAGGGTGATTTTATTGATGAACCTCATGATAAGCGAGGTTGCATTGATAGATTGATGCTCATGATATTTGATTAAAGTCTCACCAGAGCTGATTAGATTGATAGGCTGATTGATTGATAAGATTGCTGATTTGCGATATGTTATGATCAAAGGAGGATTTCTGCATCTAGTGCAGGTGGATTCAGATTTGATTCGGCGACGTGGTTTGTATTCTCTAATTGATTGATATGCCCCAGTATAGGATTGATTAATGTACTGAGACTTGATGATGTACCGAGGCCTGATGTATACACTGATTCAGTTGAGACATTATGATTTATGCCATTTTTGATATTGATGTATCCCTTTATACCTTTGGATATCCTTGTACACTTGACATTATGATTTTGAGGTTATATGATATGCGGCGATGATGATGATTGATCTATGTGCCTATATGTGTTTATGATGTTGATATATGATGATGATCATGATGATTGTGATGGATGCAAATGATGATGCAACTGATGTGTTATGATTCTATGATTCTTTATGAATGATGTCTGTATGATGCATGTGATGGATCCTATTATGAAATGTGATGTATTTTACATTTTTTGTACTTTTCCGATGCAAATAAATGATGTAATGAATGAATGTGTATATGAAATGATCACATGATGATGCATATGTTTGTTGATGTTTATGTGATGTTTATATGTGATGTATGCAATGATGACACTTATGTGATGATTTATTTGTGATGTATGTAATGATGATATGATATTCCATGTGATGATTATGTTGAGTATGTATGGATACGATGCAAATGATGTGTGATGTTTTGTAATGATGAACAATGATTATGTGATGCAAATGATTATGAAAATGATTGTGTTCTAGGGTATTAAGCTTAAATGAGTGAATCTATCCACCTTCCAATAGTTGTTGGAAGGTTGTCGTCAGTTGATTCTTTGTTAAATTAAGCTTCTCAAAACCTGACATATTTCCCAATTATTTTGGAAATTTGAAGAGACTCACTCATTTAAGCTTAGTGAACCACCTCCCTAATACAAATATTATGATGTGATGCATGAATGGATGAATGATGTTGTAATGTTTCCTAATGTATGCAAATGATGATGCTTCTAATATGCAGTGAAATGAGAATGTTTTCTAATTAATGATAATGCAAGTGATGTGTAACTATATGAAAATGATGTGTTTTTGGTAATTTCAAGTGTACTCAATCCCCTAATGCAAGAGATAACATGATTGTCATAGCCTTGGGAATTCCATAAATATAGTTGCAAACTAACATGGATGCAATCTATTCTAACCATGCAAATCTCGTATGCAAAAGTTGTCATTCATAACAGCCAATTTGTTGTGCTTTTTATCATTGGGCCTTTAAAATTTTGAAAGTGAGTACAAGCATCAATGGTATATTTAGACCATGATGACCTGTGTACTACTTCCATGATGTTTGATAGTGCAATTTAACACAATCATCTAAGTATAATTAAACCGAGATGACCTGAGTATTGCTTGCGTAAACAGACAAGAGCTAACCATTTTCCTGTGAAAATTTGAAATGTCATTAGTGATACATTGTAGAGCACATCCCACGACAATTTGCATAGTAATAATGATCAACTCATAGGCAATAGACAAAGAAAAATCATACTCCTTCTTGGCTCCTCTAGTTCGATACATCATTAAGGGGCTCCAGATATATGATAAAAAAAATCAAAGTATAACAATTGAACATTTGTGTTTAATGTGATAAACCCATGATTCAGAAGCACATCATCCTTTTGATTTCATGATATTTTTGGGATTTTTTCGATTTTCCAAGTTTTAGGGGTTTTTTGAGATTTTGACCAAGAACCTAACCTAAAGACCTATCCTAGGGGCCTCAGGGGTTGATCAAAGATCAGCCTTTCCTACGTTATATACGCAGAGACCACATAGTCCAACTAGACAACCCTATTTTTGACTTTTTGACTAACTTTTGACCTGTTTTTGGATTTTGATATGATATGGATATTTGATGCATTTTTTATGGTGATTGATGTTCAATGTTGGATTGCGCTTTAATCATTGTTTTTGTTACGTTTGTCTTACTGATTTTTATCTATTGGTTCAAGCTCAAAGTTTGTTTTCCCCCAGTGGGTTTAGGATTTTTCCCCCAGTCTAGGGTGAGAAACGACCGCTATGCCAAAATATGTGCATGTTCTTTCAAAGGATAGGTAGATGGATGGTGAAAGCAATTGGCGAAAGTCAATGGTTGACATGCTAAAATAGATGGAAAAGCTAACCTATCACAAATAGCGCATGTTGCCAGGTTTTCACTACTTGTTTTTATTACACTTTTTCAAATTTTATGACTTTTTTTTAATCTTTTTTATTTTTTATTTTTTGTATTTTTCTCTATTTTTGATTTTTTTTTTTTTTGACATTTTCTGATGTTTTTGGTATTTTTCCGGACCTTTTCCCCAATGCACTTGGATGATTCAAGTGTAGAACTTCTTGGGATGCAGACTATTGAAGGGTTCATCAAAAAAATCCACTTCTCATGTGGACAACTAATATGCTCTTGATCCAAAGGCTGCTGTGATGATGCCTTGATCTTGTGTGAATGACCATGCTGGATGAAAGGACATGATCATGATGAATAACATTAGTGTCAAATATGATAGATGATAGAGGTGACATATGGAAGAGGTTATGATAGGATCCCTAATGTGCATGCTATATGGGCCATTAGGCTTCAGACAAAAAGGATCTTGGGCAACCAATGAGTTATAGTACATGAAGGGGTCGCCATCAAAGACGCATTGAAAGACATCACCAATGGAAGTGTAATGATATGAAAAGTATGTGAACATGGATGGGTGGAAGGGAATATGTGGTATGAGTGACATGGATGTAGACCGTGAATCAACAAGTTCTTTCTTTGATTTTCTTCTTTGATAGATGCCCCCAATGAGTTTTGAGGGAGAGGCATGTTTGGAGATCAACTTTTGCTTGCTTTTATTTTTTAATTTGATTTTTTATTTGTCCAGTAGCTTTTTATTTTGGCTAGGGGACTTATCTAAATCTTTCTTTCTTTTTGATTGGTCCAATATATTTTTGTATTGGCTAAGGGACTTTGCTTGATCCTTTTTTTCTTTTGATTTTTCCAATAGCTTTTTATTTTGGCTAAGGGACTTCTCTTGATTTTTCTTTCATGGCAAGCTTTCTTTTGATTTTGAATCTCCTTTTGAAAAAGGCATTTTTACCTTTGATTTTTGATTTTCCTCTATATTTTCTTTAGATGATACTTGTTGATCCATGTCTACAAGGTGGATGGATGTGGGTGAGATGAATGAACTGGGAGTGGTGATGCCATCAATGGAGTCTTTGATACTATCCTTTTCAGTATTGCTAACATCAATGGAGGCTTGCACATCCTTAGTGACTTGGCAAGATGACTTCATAGAGGGAACATTAGGAGATTCATACCCTAGCCTAGGACAAGTGTGATGGAAGAATGGTTGGATATCCTCAGTAGGATCATGGTAAAAAAGTGGGTTATCATAGATATCTTGGCCAAATAGGAGGTTATCATAGGTATCAAAAGCTTGTGTGCAGCCAGATATGGAAAGGTAGGTGTATCATCAGGATCCCAAAAGGTTTCAATCCAAGCACAGTCATCTTTCTACATTTCTTCTGTAGCAGTCTCAACATCATTGTTGGAAGTCTGACCTTTCTCGACAACAGTAGTAGTGTTATTTATTAGCAACTTATCGAGACGGTATTCTCCACATCCTAGATCATGGATTTGGACCTTGGGGTTTGATAGTGCAGTGAATGGAGTGGATTCTTTGATGGGTTCAAGATCACCATTTATTTGAGGAGATGCTTCACAATTTCTAGGGATGGAGATTTCATCTTTCAGACTTTGATTATGGCTAGACATGAAAGAATTAGGATCTCCTTGTATTGTGATTTTGACTCCATCGTGAGAAAATTTCAAGCATTGATGGTATGTAGAGGAAACTTCTTGCATTTCATGTATCCACGGTCTTCCAAGGAGGATATTATAGGTCAATGGGAGATCAAGGACTTGAAAAATCACATCTTTCACCACATGACCAATTCTGATTGGTAGAGTAACCAATCCTTTAGATAAGAGCTCTTCTGCATCATATCCCTTCATGGTAATCTTTTTACTAGAGTTTATTACATTTTCTGAATATCCCAAGGCCTATATAAACTTTAAAGACCAAACATTTATGGATCAAAACCTCAATATGGAGTGGAGCATTATGCGGATGGGTCAGTGATGCATCATCATTTTCAGTAAATGATAGGCAATGAGGTGCGGTTACATGTCCCACCATAGCTTGGGATTGGAAAACTTTTGAATAATCTAGTATAATGCTTTGTTTATCATTGATTGGATTACCAACAACAGAAATGTTAAGAACAATAGTATTGTAGACATAGTTTACATTCTTTCATTTGGTGTTCGCTAACGAGGATTCCCCCTTTTCATAGTTTGGTGGAGGGTTCTTGAACGCCCCATGGTCATTGTTTGTTTGAGGTCCCTCTACAAATATTGTCTTGTTATCAATCAAATCTTGCACTAAATGTTTCAGTTGTATGCAATCACTGGTTTTATGTCCTTTGTTCCTATGAAAGTCACAAAAATGGGCCTCATTCCACCATGGTGGTTTAACTTGTGGGTTATAATCTCGTGCCTCTAGTAACGTTATAAACTTGGCTTCAAGAAGCTCTTTCAGTGTTGATTCTAAGGATTGTCCCAAAGGTGTGAATGGTTCTCCAAAATCATCCCACCCATTAACACATATTTGGTAACACACATGTTCAGACTCTGTTTTACCTAAGGATTGGTTGAATACTTCTGAGGACTCCCAAGATGAGGTTGATTTCCAGATAGGAGATGAACCTAGTTCACTATTTTGTGTTCTGCAAAAGGCACCAAAATAGAGACAAAAGGCACCCAAAAATGTGCAAAAGGTGCCACAAAATGTGAAAAAGGCACCAAAACATAGACAAAAGGTGCCAAAATAGGTTCATACTTGGTTTTTTTGAAAGTTTCTTTGAAAATTTGCTTGGTTTTCTTGATTTCTTCAATGGGAGACTTGGTTGTTTCACTAAATACAATTCTGAATCAAGGTTTTCACTTTCAATATGTGACGTTTTGTTTGTTTTGAAAACACTTTGATAAAGAAACATCAAGCAATGTACACTCTTAAGGTTGTGAAAGACTGCATTCTTTTGGATTCGACGCAGGTTTTACCCCAACCACACTTATTCTTAGGTATGTGTAGGATCATGATGGGCCAAAAAGTGGCAATATGATGGGTATGTGGTTGATGACTATTTTTTTACCCAAAATTGATAAAATGAAAAGGGTTTTTAAAGGATATTCTCATCTTTCCACTGATATAAATTATGCTTTACTTTGAATTTAATAAGTAATTATTATTCATTTTCTATTGAAATTATGACTAAAGTCCTTATTGATAGGCTAATTGAAAAACATCTATAGCTTTCAAACGGTATCACATTTTTTGAAACCAAAACATGTGTCACATTCTATTCTTCGCATACTATAGGATTAAAAATAAATAAATGAATTTCATGAATTTTTGACTAAGTTAAGGTGGTTAGACATACAAGTTTTTATATTTTTAAAAAGTTGTAATAAAAAATTAAAATTACTCACTTGGAAAACTACAAAAAAATATGCATCACATCAGGGAATGAGTCCTCTACTTATATCTAAAATATAAAAAATATTATCATTTATTGTGGATTAGGGTGGTCCGACAAACACCTACTTCTTATTTTTCCCCCGAGATTTAAGTACCACTCGCATTGAAATTTAAAATTTTCACCAAATAGATTATTATTTTTTAGACAAAACTAGTATTTTAGAAACTACATTCAATTTTCTACAGATTCTATTTTTACATATTTTTGAAATAATATAGATAACTTATTCAAATTTTTACATCAAGTTGCCTAAATCTAATTTTTTTGAATTTTTTGCCACTTAAGGGCCTATTTTTTCCATGATGATCCTGCACATACCCTCTTAGCAGATGACTAGATGCTTGAACCCATTGGCTCCCCTCCACGACACTCACTTTTTGGGGTAGCCAAGCACCAATACCTATGAATCTCCCATGGCATATTTTTCATCTCTACTAAATTTTTTGAGAATGTGGATGCCTTCACAATGATCATTCATGCACCAAAGAATAGATAAAAGGTTTTGGCCAAACTACAACAAGGGTTTTAGTAAGGACCTTCTATTCGTGGGGGTTGATCCATGTGGTGAGAGACCATTGCTACCCTTCTCATCGGAACCAACCTCGTGATACTGGCATTTGTTCCAGTATCCACACTTATATATCGGTTGGAAATGCACTTGGCTTTAGTTTGTTGCTGGTTGGGTCATTCCCTTGGGTGAGTAATTTTTCCCACAAGGTGGGCCTTCTAAGATAAACAAAAGCAAGCAAGTATACCCATAGTTTGATCAATCTTTATTCCACATGAATAAAGAAAGAGAACATGTGATATACTCAACTCACAATTGCATACTAAAAGTGAATGGGTCTAGCTTTTTGGTCACCGAGTTAAGGGGAGAGCATATGCCTACCATCCATCAAGCACAAAAGACATGGGGTTCATTAATACTTTAATTAAGATATGTTCCTAACTTAACCAAAAGGAAACATGGTGTTCGTTAAGCTTTTAATTAAGTTATGTTCCTATCTTAATCAAAAGGAAACAAGTAAATCACTTCCAGCCCCTGCAATATGTCAGTAGTTTGATAAGAGTGTCTTTGACAAGTGTTTTTGGGAAACCTGCAAAACAATGACACAAAGTATTAGCCCTTGGAAACTACAAAAGGTGCCAAAACAGAGACAAAAGGTGCCAAAACAGGGACAAAATGTGCCAAAACAAAGACAAAAGGTTCCAAAATGGAGACAAAAGGTGCCAAAACAGAGTTAGAGCAGTCCAAAATTGTGCAAAAGGTGCTATAGAATGAGCAAAAGGTGCCAAAATAGAGACCAAAGGTGCCAAAATAGAGACAAAAGGTGCTAGAACAGGGATAAAGCAGCCTAAAAATGTGCAAAAGGCATCACAAAATGAGAAAAAGGCATCAAAACAGAGACCAAAGGTGCCAAAACAAAGACCAAAGGCTCCAAAAGGCTCCAAGAGGCCCCGAAATGGGTGCAAGAGGCTCCAAGAGACTCCAAAAGGCTCACGTTTGAATCTGTGAACATAAATTTTCAAGCATGTTAGTAATAAATGGGGCAAGGACCCACGGTGGGTGTCATTTTGTGTGTGTGAAATGTGCAAAGTTAGTATCAACACAAACCTTAATGAAACAATTTACATTAAAGATTCAAAGCAAACAAGTCATTCTAATTTGTGACAAAATAAATCTTTCAAGAACGTCTCATTGTACTCTATTCTTAATGATTCTTTTAACCTTTTGGCCCTTAGATTTATATGTGCACAAAGGCTATTAGAATGACACTTAAGAAATGAGATTAGTATTCAACATGTAAGCCAATTTAATTCCTACATGAAACTATATGCAAACAATGATGATGAAGGTTATGATGAGTGAAGGATGATGTTGATGATAAATGAACAAGTGGAGGTGGATACTATGGTAGTGATCTATATGATTCTATGCATGATTCTACATATGCTAAAATGAAAACTTAAAATGAACTAATCTAAAATGCAACTATGATGCAAGATGGGACATAAAATGCAACTATGATGCAAGATTTAAAGTTAAGATGTAAATGCAAAGTAAAACATGATGTAAAGACTAGCTATAAGACTCCAAGAATGCTCTAAGCTCCAATGATAAACTTGCATGATAAATTTACTTCAAATGTGGATGCAAAATACAAGGCCCAAGGGTTGTATTTATATCCTTTTCCAAGCATATAGTGAGGTGGCAATAATCAATAGTCCATATTCGAATAAGAAAAATGGATGGTGAAGATGAAGAGAATCAAGATGTTGTCCCCTTGACCAAAGACAACATTCCATTTGGATGGGAGAATCTCTTGACCAATGGGAAACATGCCATTTGGATGGAAGATTCAAGTGTGAGAAGAGAAGACCATGTGCTTCCAAAATTGGTGGAAGTGTGGGAGGAATAAGTCATGTACTCCAAAATTAGTGGAAGTGTGGGAAGAATAAGTCATGTGCTAAAAAATTAGTGGAAGTGTGGGAGGAAATGAGCCATGTCCTTTTTGAAATGAGTTGAAGATAATTCTAATTAAAAATTAGAGTTATTTATTTTCATGTGACCTTGGTGAGGTGGCACAAAAAGTTGTAGAAATGTGCTCTAATTCCTAATTGGATTTAGTGAAGATTAATTAAATAAAACAAGTTTAGGGAACCTTGTTTATTTAATTAATTTAGAAGAATATATTTTAAGATTTGGAGAATTAGAGAAGGTTGAACAATATAAATAAATCAAGAATTTATTTATACGTAGTTGAAATATTAATCAAATAGCTAGTATTTAATTAATTAAAGGTGATGACCATTTTTTAGGTGTATACAGAAATCACAAAGAGAGAATATGAATATGACATGAATACGATGCATTCTTATCAATTATGCAACTATGATTCAACGTGATGATGTACAATGTATGAGAGACCTCTTGGTTATATATCCAAGGTGAGACATAAGATATCATAATATTATAACAAGTGTCTTAATATTATGATATGAAACAACTTATCACATCTACCTAGGTCAGATGTGTTACATATCAAAAGATAAGATAACAAATAATGACAAGTAACACCTTCTAGAAATATTCCCAGGACCTAAGTAAACTTAACATGCAAATAAGTCCCCTAGTTCCCTAGTAATGAATTAACTAGGTACAAGACTTTATTTACACCAACACCCATTATTAGAGATGTGCACATGCATAATCCTTAATTAGGAGGTGTCACATCCTCCAACTTTTGAAAGTGGTCTTCTAATCCACTTCATTAGCCTACTCTTCTACCTAACCCCCTCACTTGCAAAACATAATCTCACGATTAAGTAACCTAATCCCTTTACCATTTATGGCATGTCTTTTTGTCCCATCATCATTTATTGCTTTCTCCTTTTGGAGAAGCAACCCATGCCTTTAAGGAATTTTTATTTCCTTTTATTCCTCCCATGCGCATTAAAAAGGTTTTTTCTTGGTCAACGGGTATGTGCAGGATCATGATGGGTATGTGTAGGGTATGTGGCTGACGACTTTTTTTTACCCAAAATTGATGAAACAAAAAGGGTTTTTAAAGGATATTCTCAGCTTTCCACCAATATAAATTATGCTTTACTTTGAATTTAATAAATAATTATTATTCATTTTCTGTTTGAATTATGACTAAAGTCCTGATTGATAAGCTGATTGAAAAACATCTATAACTTTCAAACGATATCACATTTTTTGAATTTGAAACATATGTCACATTCTATGCTTCGTATACTATAGGATTAAAAAAAATGAATTTCATGAAGTTTTGACCAGGTTAAGGTGGTAAGACATATGAGTTTTTATATTTTTAAAAGTTGTAATAAGAAAATCATAATTAATTATTTACTTAGAAAAAAATTACAAAAAAATATGCATCACATTGGGACATGAGTCCTCTACTTATATCTAAAATATTATAAAAAATATTATCATTTTATTGTGGTTAGGGTGGTCAAATAGACAACTACTTCATATTTTTTCCTTGAAATTTAAGTACTACTGCATTGAAATTTCAAAATTTCACCAAATAGATATTTTTTAAAAGTAAACCTA
This sequence comes from Sequoia sempervirens, assembly GCA_007258455.2. NCBI lineage: Eukaryota > Viridiplantae > Streptophyta > Pinopsida > Cupressales > Cupressaceae > Sequoia > Sequoia sempervirens. Next base: position 435,345,038 of record VDFB02000015.1, on the reverse strand, counting down.
GTAGTTTAAGATCTAAATTCAATTTTATATAGATTCTATTTTGACATATTTTTGAAATAATATAAATAACTTATTCAAATTTTTATGTCAAGTTGGCTAACTTTGATTTTTATGATTTTTTTGCCACTTAAGGGCCTATTTTTTCATGATGATCTTGCACATACCCCAAACTTTGTCCTCTCACCTCCTCTCATGTGACACTTGTCACCACCATGTGGGTTGGGATGTATCAAGGCATCTCAACCCTTGATTCTCAACTTTCAATCCTATTCCCCCATCCAAAAAACCTCAAATCTATGTATCTCACACTTGGCCATTTTTATCTCACATATTTTTCCTTGGAGCATTGTTATGCTACCAAAATATGACTATGAGCACACATCCAAATCACACATCATGGGAAAATATACACAATAGGAGGCTCAACATCTGATTCTATGCTAGTTTGAGCTTCCTATCACCTAATTTGAGTGTTTGCTTTACTTTTTGTATTTTTCTTGGTTTTTTGGTATTTCCTTGCATTTTAGAAGCACAAAAACACTGTAGACATTTCTTGGAAATAATATATTTGATATTTATTGTGATTTCTTGGTCCTTTTTCAATTATTTTATCTTTTGAGCTTCCACTATACCTACTTGAGGCCACCACAATCCATTATATCATGGTGCACTTGATTGGTAGAACTAGGGGCATATCTTGGTTTTCTTTGTGATCATGTTTTCCAAGTTGTCTAGCATAGTACCCACCAATATCCTTTATGGTCTTGTGTTACACTAGGGAATCCTTTGTGTTCGTGGTTTTCCAACATTGGCCCCACCGAAGCCCTTTATGACTTTGGGATGTTGGACTAACCTTTTGTTTGATATTGTAGACACCTAAAATTGTCTTGACAATATAACATGCTTGATTTCACTTACTAACACCATTTCTAGTCTATTTCACATATTTCATCCACTTAATTAAATAAATAAATTTTATTTAGTTAAATTCACTTTTTCACTAATAATTAAATCAATTTTATTTACTGAATTCACTTTTCTTCATACTATTTTCATTCTCATTTGATTAAATAATGAAAATTATTTAATTAAGTGTCATAATCATACTTTTATTAAATAATTCACGATTATTTAATTAAATCCTCTAATCTCATCCACTTGCACAATTAAATGATTTTAATTAATTGCTTAATTAGCTAATTTCTTTCCAAATCCTCCAACTTCTCCCACTTGCACAATAAATATTCCCTTGGAATATTCCCTTTTCAAATTTAGATATTTCCCTCCAAATGGAAATATCTCCAACATCTCTCCAACATAATTCCTAAAAATTAGGAAATTGGTTGAGTCTCATGGATTTGAAATCATCCATGGATTTGATCCTTGATCCATGCCTCATGGATTATCAAATGTTTGATTCATCCATGATCCATGTTCACTCTTCTCATTCAATTTCATACATTGATTAGCCTTTTTTATCTTCACCATTGATCCTAATGTGCCATAGAAAAAAGGCCCCTTGTCATTTTCATGGCCTTTTAGGTCTGATTTCATGATGTTTGGCCTATTTTGCTCTGATTTTATATTGTAATGTGGCTTGAACATGCATATTTATGTACTAAAATTCAAATAATGACATCTTGTGAAGGTGTCATGAAGTGTTGTAAAACATTTCTACAGTCTTCTAGACTCTATTCATTACAATTCACCTAAAAATCACCTTTTCATCACTAAAAAAGTCCTATTTTGAAGTGTTGTAAACTCTTGTAACAAGATTTCATGCTTTTCAAGGCATAACTTCACTATTTACATCTTTCTTATGCTTTATTTGACCCCTTTATGCCCTTAAAAGCTTTAATTAAGTGTATTTTTGAATGTAAACTCGACAAATAAAATTAAATGTAACTTAATTCCCAACACCTGTTTTTAAGTCCTAGGTGGGACCCATTCACCATGGGTGGCAAATAAGTCCCCCTTGGCTCCAAATTCAAAATATTATAAATTTCCTTTCGGGTTTTTATTCAAAAATCAATTGATGTCGGCCTATGATGAGGTATCAATGGGTTACTAAGGCACATGATTGTATAAATAAGTGATTTTCACCTCATTTTACATCTCCTACAATCACACATCTCATCCAAGCAATATTTTCATTCAATCTCTTTACAACATCAAATCAAGCATTCATCAAGCATTTTTGAAGCATCCATTGACACAACTTTATATTTTATTCAACAAGGGTTTGGTAAGTTGATAGCATTTGCATGTTATTTTTTTATCATTCTCTTTCATTTCATTATCTCAATAAGGGTTTTATTACCAAAGTGGGGTTTGACCAAGGCAAACCCCTATTTGCTAACCCTCAACCATTTTTCCCCTCTTGCATGCGTGTTTGTAGACTTTTGTGTGTATATTTAACAAGTATTTAGGTGTTGAAAAGTGGTCAACACGTCAAGAAGGTGTTTCAAGTAAAATCAACCATATTTCAAGCTTGGAGAAGGTATTTTGTTCGTTTCCTACATAATTCTCTTCGATAACCTAACAAGAAGACATTCTTAGATCTGGTGTTGCAGAGTTGTCTCTTAATTTCTCAGAATTTTGGGAGAGGAATGATTCACCACCAGTGGTGAATGAGTCCCACCTTAAGGTTGGAAATCTAAGTTTTGTCAAATTCCAGATCCTGACACTTAGAAACTGGTTCCTGATAGTTTTCATCAAAAGCAGGACTGATTCGCCACCTTGGGTGAATGAGTCCCACTAGTCAATTTTTGTAATTCTAGACAACATCCAGAACATTCCAGAATCCTCATTAGACCTCCAGGTGCACATTGATGAACAACTCATTTCTTCCTGTTCTGCATTTATTCATTCTTTATTTATTATTTGCATATCACATTGTGTTTTCAAACATTACATAAATCTTAGGTTTTCAATACATAATCAGTCATTTAGATTACTTAATTTTATTTAGATAATTTCATTTAGGCATAGTAACATCCTACATTGCATAATTTGAATGAACCTAGCTAGCATTTTTGGCCTACCTCTCTCCTTTTAGGTGCAAAACCCTAGAAGAATTAGAGAGTCTTGTGGGGTCCCAAAAATTGATGGTTCACCTAATTTATAAATTCTATAAATAGCAAGCCTTTTTCCATGAAAAGGATTCACAAGCTTTGAGAAAAATTACTCTCTTGAATTGATTTCCCAATCTAATCAATTTGAGAGCATTTTGTGAGTCATTCTAGTTCATTTCTTCATCCATTTTTTTGCTACATCATGGATTTTACTTGAATTGAGCAGTTCACATCCAATTTGAGCATAATCCCACAATGGGATTAAGGTTTTCATTCCTTAGTTAGATTGCAATTTGAATTTCTTTGATCTTTCATGTTATTTGAATTCTAATTGAGTTTTGTGTACAATTTCATTAGATTGTGTAGTTAATTAATTATTTGATTAGCTTTTGAGTTGAATTTGATATGATTTGATCAATTGATTTTATACATTCACATAGTGGCACACCTGATGGGAACATCTAAAGGTGAAAACCTCTTTGAGGCACTTGAGGATGGAGGATTCAATCTCCCTCATCTAGAGCAAGAAAAGACAATAGTTCTTGTAGAGCCATCCAAGCCAGTCAATGTGGGAACAAAAGAAGCTCCTCAAATTGCATTCCATGCTTCCTTGTTAGATGATGAAGAGACATGAAATTTGGAAAATTTTCTCAGAGAAAGGAAGATTTGTCTTGCATGGTCTTATTTTGATATGCCAAGTCTAGATACATCTTTGGTAGTACATCAACTCATAGTGAACCTAGATGCTAAGCTAGTTAAACAAAATCTATGAAAGATGCATCTTCAAATAGCATTTCTCATCAAGGTGGAATTACAAAACTACTAGATGTTGGTTTCATTCAACTAATTGAATCTCCTAAGTGGGTTTCCAACTTGGTTCTAGTTTCCAAACCCATTGGGGGCATAACGACTTACATACATACATCGAGGACTTGAACAAAGCATTCCATAAGGATGATTTTCCACTCCCTAATATAGATATCATTGTAGATCTCACAACTGGTCATAGAATGCTTGTTGAAATTATGAGTAGTTGATGTTGTCATTTATGTCAACAAGATTATGTTTGTGTTGTCATTAATGTCAACTGATGATGCTATGATTAGTTGCATTTTGTTGTCATTAGTAAATGTTACTAATGTCAACCTCTAGTGTTTCTTTGATAAGATTCTATTTTTGGATGATGTTGGTTTAGTGATGATGAGGAAGTGCTGAAAATGATGAGTATGCATATCTGGTACTTGCTTTCTAAGTGATTTTGAGAAAAAATGAATAAAAGATGAAACAATTTGTTGCAAAGGTGTTTTGGTATACAAATTTGTGTTTTGGTTTTGCTTCACATTTCTTTCATGTTGAAGATCTACTTGTGTACTTCAGATATGTTGATCAAAGGTTTTCAGAGGTTCTATATCCAAAATATCTTGGTTTGGATCATCATACAGATAGAGTTGTGTTCACCAATGTGTGAACTATATGTTCTCATGGTGTTTGGGAGAAATGGTTTTGATCAAAGGTGTTCAGAAGTGTGTTGATAATGATCATATCTACCTATAGTCAAAGTTGTTTGTGGTTTAGTGCTTTGAAAGTTTGTTTCTTGAGTAATAGAGTGTGGAAAGTTTTCTGAGTGTACTGGGTGTGTACATTCTTCAGGTGAAAGTTTTTGCAAAGGAATTTGTTAGATTTTAGGGTGTTTGTAGAATATTACAAATTTTTTTCAAGTGTTGCATGTAGTCTGCGAGTCATCTTTGGACTTGAGAAAGTGTGCACTTAAATGTTAATGGTGTTTACACAAGTTTGAACGATGTTGGGTGCTTATACTAATTGTAGATTTTCTTCGGTGATTGTAGAAGTGTGGCATGGTGTGTATGAATAGATTTAGGCCTAAGTTAAGATGCAGTGTGGCCTTCTTTCATTCCTTTCCATCGTGAGAATGCTTAGTGCCGACTTAATTTGAATTTGCATGGTTGAGCTGCATAGCTGACTTTGGAGAATGTTTTCAAGGTTGAAGAAGGTATAAATAAGTGATGAGTTGATAGAGAATTGGTGTGTGAAGAGTGTGATGTGAATTGAAAAAGTTTGAAGTGAAAATTTGTGAAGTGCAGTGTGAACTTCAATGAGTTAGACTACTAGAAGCAATGATTAGAAGGTGTCTACAATCTTTAAGAAGATTGTGAATGTGTTGGTGATTCTATGGTAGACTTTTTTGTTGCATTGAGATGGATTTTTCACTGTAACATTCTTCTTTTCTATAATCTGGCAATGATCCCTTCTTTCTTTTGGGTAGTGAGCCCTTCGATAGTGAGCCTTTTGTTGCAGTCACTTTATATTGTGAGCTAATCCTCACCATGGTTTTTCCCTTCTTGGGTTTTCTATGTAAATCTATTTTTCTATTGTGTATGGTGTTGATGTGTTTCAATTTCTGTTATTTAATTTCATGCTAAATAATTCTAACAGATTAAGGATTAATTAAGTTGATGTGGATCTAAATGTTTATGAGGGTTTTGGATGTTTTAATATACAACTGATTCACACCCCATCTCAGTTGTCTTGTGTGTATTCAACAATTGGTATCAGAGCAAGGTTCTTTGGAAGAAAAATTAACTAATTGAGATAGATCTAGGATGGCACACAAAAGGGATGCTCCTTTATTTGATGGATCAATCTATGGCTTCTGGAAGACAAGGATGGAATATTTCCTAGTATCTCTTGGATTTGGAGTTTGGAAGTCTATTGAGACTGGATATACTATGACTTCTAATGGCCTGAGTATTGATGATGAGATCAAGGCCTATGAGAATAATGGTAAAGCAAGGTATGCTCTTTTAAGTGGTCTTTCTTACAATAAACTTGTCAAAGTTATGAATATGAAATCTGCTAATGATATCTAGAAAAATTTGGAAGGTATTTATGAAGGAGATGATAAGGTCAAGAAAGCTAAGATGAAAAATTTGAAGATCATATTTGAAAACCTGTGGATGTCTAAAGATGAGAACAGTACAAGCTATATATAGAAGGTGGATGAAGTTTTCAATTCCATCAGAGGTCTGGATGGAAAACTTGAAGTTGAAGAAGTGGTAGACAAGGTACTGGGAACTCTTCCTAAATCTTATAGTCATAAAGTTTATGCTATTGAGGAAGTTCAAGATTTAAGAAAATATTCTAGAGATCAGTAATATGGCACTTTATCTACTTTTGAAATGAGAGAATTTGTTCCAAGTAATGCATAAGTTGAGACTGCTCTTAAGGATATAAAATCAAAGAAGGTTGAGGAATTTGATTAGGAGGATCTTGATGATGTTGAAGCAAAATTTTTAAGAAGAATGAAAAAGGGTACCAGTAAATACAAAGGTAATTTACAAATGTTTCAGTTGTGGAAAGATAGGTCATTATGCTTCAAGATGTCCAAACAATGCTTTGAATGAAAAGAATAAAGAAAACAAAGGTAAAGAAATTAAGAAAAGTTATTACCAATATATCTAATGATGAATCTAATTAGGTGAATGATGAGGGTAGTGAATGCTTGTTCATGGCTATTAACCTAATTATGTGTGAAGGAAAGTGCCCCGGAAGTAGGTAATAACACTGAAGGAACTATGGTGACTGCTTTTCATGCTAGAGAGGAAAATAACTATATTATTAATAGTGGATGCTCAAATCATATGACTGGTGATAAAAGTAATTTTGTTAAACTTATGAAATATGAAGGAGGTCTAATAAATTTTGGTGATGATACATGTACTAAGATACATGGAAAAGGTTCAATTAGTTTTGATGGCATGCAAAATATAGATGATGTTATTTATGTTAAGGGTTTGAGACATACCCTTTTGAGTGTTGGAAAAATGTGTAGCAAAGGATATAATCTTATGTTTAAGGATGATGGATGTGAGATCAACAAAGGATCTAAAACTATGTTTGGTTTTGGAAGAAGGATAGATGGAAATGTTTATTAGCTTAAAGGTGTTGATGGTCAGTGCTTTATGAATTAGATTAATGAAAGTTGGCTATGGCATAGAAGGATGTGTCACATTATTTTTGATAACTTAGTGAGGATCAGTTAAGTTCAAGTTGTGAGAGATTTTCCAAAGATTACAAAGCCTATCAATGTTTTCTGTAAGGAATGTCAACTGGGAAGCAATCAAAAAGAAGTTTCAAAGTCAAGGCACAATCTACTACTGGACTGTTGGAGTTGATGCATACATAACCTTATGGTCCTACAAGAGTAAGAAGTCTTCAAGGTGACAACTATTTCATGCTATTGATTGATGATTATTCTAGAATGACATGGGTTACTTTTCTCAAAGAAAAATAGGAAGCTCTAGATAATTTTAAAGCATTCAAATTTATGGTTGAAAATGAAATGGTTATGAAAATAAATTTTTTGAGGTATGGCAGAGGTGGAGAGTTCACCTCCAATGAGTTTAATAGTTTTTATGAGAATCATGGGATAAAGAGACATTTTTTTGCCTCTAGGACTCCTCAACAAAAGGGAGTGGTTAGGATTGTTCAAGAAGATGCAAGAACAATGATGAAAGAGGAAAGCCTACTAGAAATATATTAGAGAGAAATAATTCATACCATTGTCTACATTCTTAATAGAGTTCAAGCAAGAGAAAATAGTGTAAAGACTCCCTATGAGTTGTGGCATGGAAGGATTCCTACTATCAAATACTTTAGAGTGTTTGGAAGCAAGTGCTATTGTAGACATGTAAAAATGACCTATCACTTATCACACATCCTAAATGACATTTTCACATCATCGACATCATTATCACTTAATATCATTGCATTTCACATCATTTGCATCAAAAAACCTAATTTCCTCTAGTAAATGAATAATAATACATTATTTAATTAATTAACCTTTTTACCATTTTTTGACAAATTAAATAAATTTTATTTATTCAATAAAGTCCTAAAAATCCTAATTGCCTCTGTTAATTAAATAATAATACATTATTTAATTAATTCACTTTTTCATCACTTTTGACTAATTAAATAAATTTCATTTATTTAATAAAGTCCCAATTTATCTTTATTCTTCCTAATTAAGTAAATAACATCAATTATTTAATTATGTTGCTAATTCACTCTATTCCACCAAATCAATTAAATTATTAAAACATAATAGTTTAATTAAATCACTTTCCCCTAAACATGAATAATTAAATAAATTATTCAAACATCATTCAAAAATATCAAGACAAACAAATACAACTTTGTTTGCAAAACTCAAACTTGGTTTGCATGTTCAACTCAAAAAAGATTAATTAATTAATTATCCTCACCCACTTTCATGATTAAGCAAATTATGATCCCCCGATTGCTCACTAAATTTTTGACTAGTCAATCTATTCTTTAATCCCACTAAAGGCTCAACATGATTTCTTCAATTCCATAGATTATTCAATCTATTTCCTTAATACCACTCAATACTCAAATTAATTTCTTCAATCACACCAATTATGTAATCAAAATACACTAATTATTCCCATCTAGATCCTCTTAATGGTTTTCAACTGTTGATTAGGATACTCTACTGCATGATCTCGAATGTTCATTTCGAAACACAAATTCTATATAACAACCTCATTTCTTCTAAAAAATGATCGGAGAATCAACATCTTTTGTATGACGAAGTAATGCAGAAATCATAATCGACCTTTTGAAGTTTTTTCATACATCTTCGATCAAACATCTCACATCTTTGAAGCTTTTGCATGCACAAATGGATGCTTCACATTGATACAACAACAATCCAACATCTTTGCGAATATACTTCAACACAGGATGGTAACACTGCGTTTCTTGAATTCATTTTATGTTTTTCTCTTTTGATTGCATTCTTTGAATTTTTTATTCATAGTTTCATTTTGTGAGTAAAGGTTGTGAATCAATCCTTTTGTTTGAATTATACTATTTTTCAATTCATTCATTTATCTTAGTGCAACATCCTACCATTATTTCGCTAACCATTGGGGCACAATGGGGCATATAAAATTTTTCAAATCTTGATCTTAACATCGAAATCTTTGAAACAAAGCAAAAAGTATTTTGTCTCAAAGAGGGGAAAAATGTAGACATGTAAAAATGACCCAACGCTTATCACACATCCTAAATGAAATTTTCTCATCATCAACATCATTATCACTTAATATCACTACATTTTACATCATTTAATTAATTCACTTTTTCACCATTTTTTGATGAATTAAATAAATTTCTTTTATTTAATAAAGTCCTAAAAACCCTAATTTCCTCTATTAATTGAATAATAATACATTATTTAATTAATTCACTTTTTCACCATTTTTTGATGAATTAAATAAATTTTATTTATTTAATAAAGTCCTAAAAACCCTAATTTCCTCTATTAATTGAATAATAATACATTATTTAATTAATTCACTTTTTCATCACTTTTGACTAATTAAATAAATTTCATTTATTTAATAAAGTATAATCTAACTTTATTCTTCGTGATTAATTAAATAACATCAATTATTTAATTATGTCACTAATTCACTTTATTCCACTAAATCAATGAAATTATTAAAACATAATAGTTTAATTAAATGACTTTCCCCTAAACATGAATAATTCACTTTATTCCACTAAATCAATGAGTTGAGACCTATCACCACACCATGGCCTTTTTCGCAATGGGGATTAGACTTGGTATGAAAGATTTCTCCCGCTTCCTCTAATAGGCATAATTTTATTATTACCACAACCGAATACTTCACCAAATGGATAGAAACAATTCCATTGACCTACATCACCGGAAATAGATATCCAAGTTTATCTTGAATTATCTAATTTGTAGATATGTAAATCCCAAAACCATCATAACCTATAATGGAACCCCATTCAAGAATCAAGACATCCAAAAACTTTGTTCCAAGTTCTCTATCTAGCATAGATTCTCCATGCCCTACTACCCCTAAGGAAACAGTTAGGTTGAATAATCTAATAAAACCATCCTGAAAATACTAAAGAAGACTGTTAATGACAATGACTATGATTAGCATTTGCAACTGAACCTAGCCCTATGGGCTTACCAAACTAGTATCCAAACAACTACAGGTGCCACACCTTTCTCCTTGGTCTATAGATTGGAAGCTATCTCACCTATCAAAGTCAAAATCCCCTCATTGTGAATATCACTCAAATGCATGGTCAGCAATGAAGAGTATCAAGTATCTAGATTAAATGAGTTGGAACTCCATGATGATTCAAGGCATTTGAGTGCATTAAACCATCTTCAAGTTTATTAGAATCAACTTAAACAAATATATGATAAAAAGATAAAAAAAATAGAAAATTTCAAGTTGGTGACTTGGTACTCAAGGAGACTCAAAAGGTACAGTTGAATCAAGATGGCAAAGGTAAGTTTGAACCCAACTAGTTAGGCCCATTCATCATCACAACAAGCTACAACTTTGGAGCTTACCAATTGGCTACTCCAGAAGGTGAACCCTTAGATGAACTGTTGAACACAACCACCTCAAGAAGTTCTATTCTTGAAGCACATCAGAATACCCTAGGAAAAAGGGTAAAAATAAAAATAAAAAAAGAAAGAAAAATAGTAAAGAGAAATAAAATGTTCTTTTGGTGAAAACCACTTTGTGGCACTTCTAGAACAGGTACTGTTGTGAAAACCTGGCAACCAGGTGCTATGTTTGAATAAGAATTGCATTGTTATCTATCAACATTATCCAAAGCATCCACCAATTCATCCCATAATAAAATACATGTCCAACCATGGCTTGATAACTGATTAAGGAAGGTACTCTTGCCTCAAACTGTGGGAAACTCTTCAAAAGTGGTCATGGATTAGATCCTTATGCATCCCATCATGGTAAAAAACTATCAAAAATGAAAAACATAAAAAAAAAATCAAAACAAAGTCAAAACATCAAAATCCAAAAACATTCTATGCTTTGAGTTAAAAAAAGAGTCGAACTATGTGGTTTCTATGTGTACAACATAGGAAAGGCTTATCGTTGATGAGCCCTCGAGGCCCTAGGTTAGTCCCTTGAAAATAACGTAAACATCATAAAACTTGGAAAATAAACAAGGTCCTAACTCCATCATCACAATCCACAATAAAATTTTCATACATAATAAACAAATCATCATCTTCACCCTTTGATAGAATAGACAAACAAATAGAGCAAACATCAAAAGCTAGAAATTTCAAGCACACAATCACAAAGCTTTGATTACAAACAGACAAAAATGATGACAAAGTGTTAACTACCTACCCTTTTGACAATTCACCAACAATATCCTAAGATATGCCCTAACGGATCCGTTCCTACAATAGAGATGATCAACAATGGATAATAGCCCAAAACCTCAAAACAAATATGGCAAGTGATACTGCAACATTGTTTCATCTTTTTATAGTCTTATCATTCTAATTTATTTTATTGACTGATTCCTAGGATCTCTCAAGGATGTCCATAAGAATTTAGAGAAGGAATGGGGACAATTGACCACCATTTTAGTTTGCTATTTGTAAGATATTTTTGTGATACTACCATGACAAATACTTTCCTTATTGAGTGCATGGAAGTTGTTTTAGGATAATTCATGTAGCAATTGCATGTTAGGTATTTCATACCTCTTTGTGTAATTGGTCCAAAAATTTAACACAAACCAACCATATATTTTAAAAAAAGTTTTTGCATGTCTAGTATGAGCAATAATATTCTTTGTATGTCATGTCAAAGTCCACACAATGGATACAATGCCACCTTGGTTATCAATACCCTAGTGCATAGTTTCTATTTACTACATCAAAAAGGATTGTTAAAGATATGAAGCCTCTATGCAAAGTAAAAGTGACTCATCAATAACTAAAAACATCAAATTTCTATTCATCATCCAACATTTCTTCTAACTAACAACTCCATCCTACATCACAACATAATTAGTCCCATATCCATCCTTCATTCACAATTTTGTCAATACATATCATGATGATAATAAAGCAATAAAACATCATGTATCATGTATAAATCATACATCCATCATATACATAATAAAACATCACATGAAATAAAATATGATCAATCCATCCATCCAAATCATATGCATATATCAAAAAGTACAAAAGAATATATGTACATCATCATCCATGATCATCAAATAACATATAATAAAGTTGAATCAAAACATTTATATCTCATATATATCATTATTAAAAATGAGAATGTCAAGTACATCATCATAATGAAACATGTGTGATAGGATAATACAATATATATATATATATATATATATATATATATATATATATATATATATATATATATATATATATATATATATATATATATATATATACGAGGCCTCAGCTGAGCCAATGAATATATATACAAAATCATGTCTACAACAATGTCTATGAAATAATATACATCATAAATGATCAAGTAAAAATAAACTACTACCTGACCATAGGTGGGGATATAGATTGATGCTCGCTCTAATGAGGTGTTGGCTGGGGAATGAGGGTAGAATGTATAATTGACTGGCCACTTGACTCGACACCCGTAGTAGTGCTAGGTGTTGGTGTAATTAAATGTCTTGTACTTTGTCTTAGGTCATAATTACACCTTAGTTAAGTTTACTTAGGGAGCACATAGGAGGTTGTTGGAGAATCTCCACTTTTGGTGGACTTGACATGTCATTACCTCATCACTTCCACCTTTTGTGGACACATCATGTGATTATCTCTCCACCTTAAGTGGAGTGATAGCCCTCCATAGTTGTCTCATGTCATAAGATTCTGACACTTGTCATAATCTTATGCCCTTCTATGCTCTCACCTTGGCTATATAACCAAGGGGTCTTTCTCATTGTAAATAATCATAATCATATCATATCAATGACATTGAATATAGTTTATTCTTGTCATATTCTCTCTCTCTTTTCTTGTGCTTTCCATTTGGTCCATAGATCTTGGGTGGCAGCCATAGCCAATTCTAACATGGTATTAGAGCGGGTTTGGTGCCATTGGAGAGTCTTATTCTGAAGAGAGATCCCAGATCTGAAGAGGTTTCGTTCATGGCTCTTTGTTGCAGGTTCATGTCCGAGCTTGCTGGTGCAAATCTGAGCTCACCATTGCGTCCGAAAGGTTCGAGATAGTCAATTTTTCCTTTTGTTTTGTCCAAATCGGAGATACGAGGCCAAATCTAGGAGGGTTTGAAGCTGAAGAGTGGCTGCTAGATCTAGAAGGTAGCTGCAATTTTGGAGCATTTTGGGTCAAATCCGACCCTACCATCACGTCCAAAAGGGCCAAAAACCTTAAGATCGACTATCAATTCATCTGATTTGGAGCAATTGTCCGGTGAGGCAAAATTTTTTTGCCCGTAGAGCCGTACGGCCCCCAGGTCGTCATAATTACGTAGGGTACGATTTTTCAAAAAAATATTTTATTGGCCAAAATTTTCATTTTTAGCGATTAAAAGTCATTGCAAAATTTTTATTGAAAAATCGTTGTTAAAAAAAAAATCAATAAAAAAAAATTCAAAAAAAATCTCTGTGGACGAGTACGCACTGTACCGCCGCTGCCAATCCTCAGTACCCACGCCCTACCACGTGGCCAAGCCACATTCGTTGGGCGAGCACCGGTGTTGAAAGTCTCCTATCCGGTGGCAGTCTATTCCATATATCCAGTGGTTGGTGAAAAAAATCGGTAGCCAATCAAATCTGAAGATTCCGAAAGAATATTCCGGGAAGTCACAGTAAGGAGATTCCGTCATACGGCTGACTCCGAGAATATTCCACCAGTGGAATGCATATTCTTTTTTGATGTGCAGGAGGCCGTCAAATTTAATCATGGGAAATGATGACGTCATTCTGCATCAGCAGTGCTTTGAAAATTTTCTGCCCCTCACCATTGAGCTTTTTGTTTTTGCAGTCTAACTTTGAAGGCTAATATCTTGCTCATTTTGACTCCTTTTTTCAGGAATTTTTTTTTTATTTGAGCTAATTTTTCATGCTCTACGCACTGGTGCAATCAGTTTTTGGTTTTGGTGTCTGGTTTTTCCAAAAATTTCAGATTCTCATAGGTGTTGCTGCTTCGACGTCCTCATTTTGGGAACTTCGGGAGCTCATATCTTGCTCCTACGGTAACATTTTTGGGTGAATTTTTTTTTGAAAGTGCATTATTTTTTGTGTACTTCTCAGTGGTATGATCAGATTGATCTCATTTTGTACCAAAAATTGTTCTTGATATTGTGGCCTATTTTAGCATTTGTAAGCACTAAGATCAAGTCTAGCTTGGTGTTCTTGGCATCTAGCAACTGTAAACACACTAAATATAAAGTGAAAAATCAGATATTGCTTGGGGGGTTTCTTGATTGAGTAATTTGGGGGGGGGTCTCTTAGTGCATTGCTTTGATCTATTTGCTTTTGCTCTCTCATTTTCATGGATCATTCTAAGGTTCCTTTGCTCACATCATATAATTATTCAACATGGAATCAAAATGCATGGAATATTCTAATGACAGAAGGTCACTCTCTATATTTTGAAAATAAGGTACCTGAACCTACTGATGATGAGAAAAAGTTAAAATAGATGATCAAACATGCCAAAGCTCTTGGGTGTCTTCATAAACTAGTTTCTCAAGATTTTTTGTTCTAGATTGAATCATGTAAAAATTCTCATGAAGCTTGGGAAAAATTGAAAACATTGTATGATACAAAAGATGAAATAAGAGGCTATCAAATTGATAATGATTTGATGAATCTTGATCCTAAGAACTTTGACAACATCCAGGACTACATCACTAAGGTTAATGATCTAAAAGAGCAATGTAAAGCATGTGGAATTGATAAGAAGGACATCCAGTTGGTGTACAATACAATGAACAAACTTGGTCCTGATTATGCTTCTTTTGTTTCTAGCTTTCATACTCATAGATTGACTATGGGGTCTGCATACACTACACCTTCATTTGCATCATTTTCTGAGATGTTGATACATGAGCAACAAAATCTTATCTCAATGGGTCTCATCAAGACTTCTAAATCTCAGGAATTGGTGGTTAGTTAGGTGAAAGAATCAGAATCAGATAAGAAATAGAAGAAAGCTTAGAATAATCAACATTCAGATCAAGTAAATCCACATTTAGATCAATCAAAGAAAAATTCTTCTTCAAAAGGAGAATCATCTAAGAAGGAGAGACCTTTTTGTGCATATTGCAAGAAGGATGGACATGAAGAACATTATTGTTATAAGAAGGATATTGATGAGTTGAAAAATATTCTCAACAAGAATCACATTGATTTTCCTTCTAGAATGTTTGAATCATCTTCTTCTCCTTCTACTTCAAAACAGTCTAAAAAGGACAAAGGTCAAACATCAGGATATAAAGTACAAGCTCTTTGTGCTCATTCAAGTCCAGGATCAGGGAGATGGCTTCTAGATTCAAAAGCATCTCATCATATGGCATCTTCAAAGACTATCTTCTCTACATTTCAGCCTTGTTCTATGTCTCCTATCTTGATGGGAAACAATACATACATGAGTGTAATAGGGAAGGGATCTATTAGCATTGGGGAGAACACTTTTCAGGATGTCTTGTGTGTTCCTCATTTGACGAACAATCTACTTTCCATATATCAGATTACACATGGTGGAGATGGAAGAACTGTGGAGTTCACTCCTAATTCGGTTATCATTCGGGAATTGGAGACTTGAGAGATCATTGCTACTGGGGTGGTTGATCATTCATCTTAGTTGTATTCCTTTGCATAGTTTGCTTCTGATGATGACAATGTTCATTCGACTGTTGATCACGTACACTATGATTCTGAGGAGACATTTGGATTTTTGAACTTGGGCATACTCACATCTGATCCAGTTCTTGAGCCATGCATCTCATCTCCTCCTCCTACTGTTGCAGTTGATGCTACTTGTGATTCAACGGTTTTGGCTCCTAGTGATTTAGTGCAACAGGACATACATTGTCTTCCAGATATGGCTACTTTGGATGGCTTCCTAACACGTATTTCAGACTTGTTTGTGGAGTCTCATCTTTCTGATTTGGAGGACACCATTGATAGCATTCATCTTCCCTTTGATGAAGATACACCTTCTTCAGTTTTTGTGAGGGAACACCTTGACCCTCTTGTTCATTCTCTACATGATCATTCTTCACAGATTGGCGTGAGTGTGGATACTTTTGGACAACATTTGGAGGAAGCTTCTTTGTCTTCAGAGGGGATATCTTTGTCTTTGGATCATGTTCTACATTGTTCTCTACTAGATGTTGGATTGTCATCTTCAACAGTGTGGCCTAGAACACCTGATTGGAGTGTTTCAACTTTCAGCATCGACATGGAGAAACTTGAGCATGCTTTAGAGACTACATCATCATATATCATACATCTTGACATCCTGCATACATCCTTGGTTTTGTTTCTTCCTAAGGGGAGGAACACTGTTCGGCGAGATTGGATCATCTTTAGCATTCAATGTCGAGCTTCTACCATCACTGTAGGAGACTCAACATTGAGGGGGGGATACCTTGTCTCTCTTCTACTTCTCTCTTATGGGGGGGTCTTTTTCCTCACATGGGGTTTTTACCTTCTCATTCTTCATTGAGAGAATTTCTATTTTGTATTTCATCTCTTTTGAAGGGGAGTTTTTCCCATGAGGTTTTCTCCCTTTCCTCGCTTGTGAGAGATTGCATTTGCATGTGTACATGGGTACCTAACATGGCCTAGTAGCCGGACCCATCTTGCATTGTTTTCTTTTGTGTACATTCTCCCTAAGTTGCACTTAAGGGGGGGTGTTAGTGTAATTAAATGTCTTGTACCTTGTCCTAGGTCAAAATTACACCTTAGTTAAGTTTACTTAGGGACCACATAGGAGTTTGTTGGAGAATCTCCACTTTTGGTGGACTTGACATGTCATTACCTCATCACTTCCACCTTTTGTGGACACATCATGTGATTATCTCTCCACCTTAAGTGGAGTGATATCTCTCCATAGTAGTCTCATGTCATAAGATTCTGACACTTGTCATAATCTTATGCCCTTCTATGTTCTCACCCTGGCTATATAACCAAGGGGTCTTTCTCATTGTAAATAATCATAATCATATCATATCAATGACATTGAATATAGTTTATTCTTGTCATATTCTCTCTCTCTTTTCTTGTGCTTTCCATTTGGTCCATAGATCTTGGGTGGCAGCCATAGCCAATTCTAACACTAGGCTCTCCCAAACACAATTGATGCTAAACCCTAGGAAAAAAATCCTCATACAAAGTTTGATAGTATGTCACCCTCTGTAACAATTGTTCATGCTTAGACTGATGTTGAGCCATAGGAATAGAGGTAGTCAGGGAAATATTTGTAGCCTGTCTCTGTTGACACTCAATCACTAGCTCTTGTCTAGTTGCATCTCTCTCGTGTCTAGCTACATATCGCTCGATAATTGGAATAAAAATTTGTGCCTCTATGGCCTCTCACCGTACAATCTCTATGTCTCTAGTAGTAGTCAACTAAGCTATTTGAGCAGCTATTGTTGCATCACCAGGTGGAGGAGGAGGACCTAGAACCTGTCCTTGATCCCACTACATCAAATCGTCCTACCCACCCTATCCACTATCTTGTCGAGCTCTATCCAACTACTCAACAACAATTTGAACTAGTTATCACTCACCACAATGACTAGTAATACCCACTCTACCTACTATAGGAACACTAGCAAGATCTATGAACCTCAATGGAATACGTTGTGCCCACCACTAATCAAATCTAGGATGGTCCCAATATCTGCTAAACTAGCTAGCCATCCTCACCCAAATGGGGAAAGAGCTCTAAAATTTTCAACGACAACATCACGATCAACTTATAAATCCCATACATGGACCTCTTTGGTAATCTGGCCAAAACAAGCCTCATAAGTAGTTGCAAAATGACCCTGTCTCTCACCAAACTTTCAACAAAACCTATCAAGTAGATATATTTCTAGTAAGGAACGAACGTGACCAATGAGCCACCGAGTCTATCTGCAAAATGGTAACTACTCCTAGTCATCATGCCATGCCTCACAATCCAAATAAGGCCTTCATACAAAACCTAGAATATCATCTAGAACACAACACCAGTAAGGAAGTTGTATAGGCCTAGTGTAATGAAGAAAATCACCATAACGATAAGAATACAGATCATCTGGAGTTTGATCTAAAATGCCATTAGGCCTAGTAACAGGGATATGCTCCCATGCCCATACATATAGTAGAGAGAACCAACATAAATAGATCTACCTCCATGGTAGGCAACCTTGTGCATATCTTGATATATATGCACAAGGAGACATGGGACGCATGCATATGTAGTACCATCCTCAAACATCTACTCAATACAACACCCAACCAATAGGAAACTTCCTACCTCACATATCAGGAATGACGAGCCCCATGACCAAACCACATAGAACAAGTGAAACTGGATCAACACTACCAACAAAATCAGATAAGTCTATGTCTGCCTTGTGAATCTGAAGATGTCTCACACCAAGTACTCAATGCATGGCATGTGTACCCCAACAAACAAAATAAGTAACAATCTCTCCATGAATAGGCACACAGATCATCCTCCACACATCCTCCAAGGTGATGGTGGTCTCCCCAATAGGTAGATGAAAGGATGAGGTCTCTAAGTGCCACCTCTCTACAAGATCAATCATCATACCTCTATGATGAGGGCCACACCGCCCAAAACCCATAGAAATCACAACAGATACAACATAGAAGATGCGAGAAAAAAAATGATTCACTTTCAATTATTTTTAGAAAATAAAATTACAGATTCAAAGCTTACATGCTATAGCCTCATGGGCTTGATTCATTACAATAAAATCAACTTTGAAAAGAATTAATCTACTATTCAGAGCCACAAACTGCACTATCGTGGCCACCTTTTGTTGGAAGAATGAGTAGGTTATCTATATGTTGTCATTGATGTCACCATGTTGGTAGATGTTGGTTGCTTGGTCTAATACTCTAAAACCAGTGTGTAAAACTGAATCATCTTCTTTGGTGGTTGATCCAGTGTTTTTTGTGCCTCTCTGGTATTCTAGATCTCATTTCTCCACAATTGACAACTTCTAATTGCAGTTTTGGGAAATTACTTATGGATGTTAAAGGCATGCATGATTAGGTTATTTCATGTTCGGGTGCTCATACGTCGAAGTGACATTATTATGTTGATTGCGTTGAAGAATATTCTTGGCTGAAATGTTATGTTAATTTTGATATGATATGAAAACTTATGTGTGTTCTATCTCTTGGTCTGAGCCAACATAATGTAATGTGCTAATGGTTAAATTGCATTTTGAAAAAAATTTGTGATCTATTGGAGCTGATAGTTGATATCTTCTATAAATGGCATCTAATTAGGCTGACCTAATTGGTGATTGCGATGGAGATCAGATATATATATATATATATATATATATATATATATATGGCGAATAATTTTTGTGTGAAAAAAAGGGTGTGTTCATAGACATCAGAGAAGTGATAAAAGAAATAATGAGTGAGTAATGAATGTGAAGGTGTGATTAGAAAGGAAACAATTGATGAGCGAAGAATGAAGGATGTAAACTAGTCTAAATATTGAGCATCTTTGGGACTGTCTCAACACATGATAGGCGCAATATTCCAATTCATTTTGGGTTGTAAAGCCTTATTCTTTTTTGTATAATCTTGCATAGGTAGTGAGCCTCATTTTTGGATAGTGAGTCCCTTTTGTAGGTAGTGAGCCTTTGTACTTGGACAATGAGTCCTTCTCTTGGAAGTGAGCCTCTTTTGAAAATACTATATAGTGTGAGTTAACCCTCATCGTGGTTTTTCCCTTATTGGGTTTTCCATGTAAAAAATTGGTGTTCTTTATGTTGATTTAATTTCTGTTATTTGTGTTTCATGCTCATATTTAATAATAGAATTGTGAGGTTGAAGAATTGATAAGTGATAAAGCTTTAAGTTTGAATTTGTGTGACAATTGATTCACCTCCCCCCTTTCAATTGTCCTACGCCTATTTAACACCTTCTACAACCCCCACTTAACCCTTTTTATTTTCCCCAATAACCACCTTAGAATGTTCTAGAAAGTTCAAATTTCCCCTTTTTGTTTTAGCGCCAAAAGTCCCGTAGTTTGATTCCTAGCCTAGGAAGAAATTTTCATGAAATTCACTTTATAGAGGACCAACTTCGCGGGGGCATAACTTTTGATCCAGGTGTCTGATTTGCTATTATTGCATATCATTGGAAGGCTCTCGACGAGCTCTACAACACATGAACCCACTGTAGGTCGGTTTGACCACTTTTTGAGCTGTTTCGGGGCCTCTAAAGTTTTATATCTAAATTTGAAGCTCCATTGGAGAAATATGTCAAGATAAAAAATTTAATTTATCCCAAACCGTGCAAAGTATTGAGGTGATTCTTTCATGACCGAAAATATTTTTCAGCTATTTTTTATACTTGACAATCTTATACCCCCTAAGTGTCATCATGGGACTCAAAACAACTAAAGAAAATAAAGAAAACAATTTTTTGGTTGATGCAAGATTGCCCTATGCCCTTGGATGCTCCTGTAGCACTCTGTGACATCAGATAGTCAACATGTAGAAAATCTGTCGTAGCCCCACAACATCTAAGACATCTTGCTCCAGCTCTTGGAACCCAACAATCAAATTGAATAGCTCTTCTAATCATCGTTCCTTCAACATAAGTGGATTAAGAATTTCCTGCAACCATTCAACCCACGATGATAAGGATTTACTACGAAAATGTGAAATGCATCTCAAATTGAAAACAAATTGACTTAAAATTTTAAAACAGTCAAAAGTGAAAAACTTTTAGCAAAAGTGAACATATTTTTTGAATTTGCAAACCATCAAAAAGTGGTGACATTTTTTACGAAGGAAAAAAAATATAGTCAAAAGCGAAAAAAAAGAAAAGTGAAAGAGTATTTCAAAAGTGAAACTTTTCAACAAAGGCAGACATAAAATTTGAGAAATATCGAAAGTGAAAATATTAATCAAAAGTGCAAACAAAAGCGAAAATGCATGTCAACTGCGAACATATAACTCAAGAGTGGCATAAAAACTTAAAAGAGAAATGATTATAAACATAAAAGCACCAAAAATGATGCAAAAGAGATAAACACATAAACCTACTGTATACACCTAAAAGGACTTGATGCATTAATTACACAAAAATAGAAATTAAAAAACGTGAAAGGATAGGGTATATACTAGGGAATGGATGCCTATAGGTCATCCAAACTTGTGAACTGCATCCCATGATGTGGGGCTCCCTGAATCCTCACCATCTAGGTCCTCAACAATTGACAAATCATGAAATCGAAAGGCAAGAGTTTTCTACAGGCTCAAAGTGCAAATGAGGAGAATTAAACCCTACTCACCTATTTTAACCCCCCAAACCCTAATTTTTTACCTAGGAAACCTTCCTAGGTTGAAATTAGGAGCTCTTGAAAAGATCTAAACAAGCAACGAAAGTCCCATAGACTTAATTTTTCGTCCTCTATGCATCTAAACTATAATAAAAACATTGTCGTGAGCCTGAGCTCAAAAGTGATTTTTTTGGCCAACCTCCCAAGGGGGTAGCCCAACATCCTATCATCATTCCACTAACTGCCAAGGCATACTGGGGCATATAATTTTTTAAAAAATCTTGATCTTAACATCAAAATCTTTGAAACAAAACAAACAGTACTTTGTCTCAAAGAGGGTCAAAATGTAGACAGGTAAAAATGACCTAACACTTATCACACATCCTAAATGACATTTTCTCATCATCAACATCATTATCACTTAATATCACTACATTTCACATCATTTGCATCAAAAGCCCTAATTTCCTCTATTAATTGAGTAATAATACATTATTTAATTAATTTACTTTTTCACCATTTTTTGATGAATTAAATAAATTTCATTTATTTAATAAGGGTGATCCCACAATAGTGGTTTACACTTTTTGGCCTAACTGGACACTGATATTTTTTTTTTAACACAATCGCCACATTCGGGCACCTATAGCGATTAAACCGTAAGGAATTTGAAGATGATGTAAACTAGAGTCTTGTCACATTTTGTCTGTAGATTCTAAAAATATTTTTTTCAATTTTTGGAATCATATTGCACTTCTTTTCCATCTCCCACAAAAATTGGTTTTTTCAAAAACAACATTTTTAAAAAAGTGATGCACACCATATAACGCATAACTTTTTTCCATGAAGGATAAAATTCCAATTCTTTCAAATTTAGATTTTTAACTCCGATATCTAGTGCTTCCACTTGGTTAGATAGTTTTTTATTGAATATTTTTTCTTTAATCAAGTTTCAAAGTCAATCAAATGACAATTCAGACCTAGCGCGACCGTATAATGTATAACTTTTACTGTATCTATCAAAATTCTTCTCTTTTTTTTTTGTTGGATCAAGGACTTCAATATCTGGTGCACTCATATTTTTAAATTTTTTTTTTATAATCTTCTATTTTTCCACTTGTACGAACAGAGATTTTTGTTTACGATGAAAAACCTATATTTAATAAAACTTAAAAATAGATAGAGAATAAAACCAAAACATACTAAAATTATATTCATTGGATAGCTCATTCGAAGGCTACTCGATTCCAAGTTTGGTTTCTAAATATTCCCCATTTTCATCCCCAACCGAGCTTGAAAGCATAAAATTTTAGGTTTTGTGTGTACAAATTAAAAAATTAGGAAAAAGGGGGTTCATAGAACGGGGGTTCTAGCGAACCCCCAGGGGTTCTAGCGAACCAGGGTTCATTCGAACCCTGGTTCATGAGAACCCCCCCTAATATGCACATTTCCTTTATTTTTTCGGCGGGAAATGTGGGCCCAATAGTTAGTGGGTTCGCTCGAACCCTGGTTCGGTCGAACCCCTTTATGGTTCGGTCGAACATCTAGGTTCATGCGAACCCCTAAAACCAATTTTTTTGCCATGTGGTCATTTTTTCTCAAATTTCCTTCCTCTTCAAAAGTGTAAACCACTTATGTGGCTTCACCCATAAAGTCCTAAAAACATTAATTTCCTCTATTAATTGAATAATAATACATTATTTAATTAATTCAATTTTTCATCACTTTTGACTAATTAAATAAATTTCATTTATTTAATAATTTAGTAATAATCTAACTTTATTCTTCGTGATTAATTAAATAACATCAATTATTTAATTATGTCACTAATTCACTTTATTCCACTAAATCAATGAAATTATTATAACATTTAATAGTTTAATTAAATCACTTTCCCCTAAACATGAATAATTAAATAAATTATTCAAACATCATTCAAAAAGGTCAAAACAAATAAATACAACTTTGTTTGCAAAACTCAAACTTGGTTTGCACATTCAACTCAAAAGAGATTAATTAATTAAATAAATTAATTAATTATCCTCACCCACTTTCATGATTGAGAAAATTATGATCCCCCGATTGCTCACTCTATTTTTGATTGATCAATCTATTCTTCAATCCCATTGAAGGCTCAACATGATTTCTTCAATTCCATATATTATTCAATCTATATCCTCAATCCCACCCAACACACAAATTGATTTCTTCAGTTGCACCAATTACGTAATCAAAATACACTGTTTATTCCCGTCTAAATCCTTGCAACAGTTTTTAACCATTGATCAGGATATTCTACTACGCGATCTCAAGTGTTTATTTTGAAACACAAATTCTATATAACAACCTCATTTCTTCTCAAAAATGATTCGAGAATCAACATCTTTTGCATGATGAAGTAATGCAGAAATCATAATCGACCTTTTGAAGCTTTTACATACATATTCGATCAAACATCTCGCATCTTTGAATATTTTGCACACACAAATGGAGGCTTCCCATTGATACAAAAATGATCCAACATCTTTGCGAATATACTTCAACATGGGATGGTAACACTACTTTTCTTGAAGTCATTTTATGTTTTTTCTCTATTGATTGCATTCTTTGAATTTGTTATTCGTAGTTTCATTTCATGAGCAATAGGCATAAATGAATCCTTTTTTTTGAATTAGATTAGTTTTCAATTTATTCATTTTTCTTATTGCGACATCTGATTCCCCCTTACACAACTATATTAGAATAGATGAAGAGAACTTAGGAAAGTTTGATACAAGATTTGATGAAGGTATCTTCCTTGGATATTTTAAAAGAAGAAAATATTATTAGTGCTACAACAAGAGTCTGAAGAAGATTATTTAAAGTAAAAATGTCAAAATGGATGAAGACGTACAAAAGAATTATGTGGTGATAGATGGATATCAATCAAATGAGTCCTCTTGTAGAGAAAATGATAGAGATGAAGGCAAGGAGAAAGAAGTTCATATTGAAGAGGAAGAAGCTTTGAGAAAGATAACTAAGACTTCTAAGTATGTGTAGAACAATAATTTTGAAGATTAGATCATTGGTGACAAAAGAAAGGGTTTGTTCACAAGAAAAAAAGCTGCTATGACTGAAGAACAAGTAAACCTGTTTACTCTCTAAAGTTGAGCCTGAAAACATGATTGAAGCATGGAAGGATGAGTGTTGGATCAAGGCTGTGGAAGAAGAACTAATGTAGATTGAGAAGAACCAAACTTGGGAACTTGTCCTAAGACCAACAAATAAGAATGTTTTTGGAACTAAGTGGGTATTTCAAAAAAAATTGAATGGAAATGGACAAGTGGTAAGAAACAAGGAAAGGCTTGTGTGTAAGGGATACTCACAAGTAGAAGGAATAGATTTTGAGGAGACATTTTCTCCAATGGAAAGAATGAAAGCTATTAGGATGTTTTTTTATTTTTCAGCACACAAAGATCTCAAAGTATATCAAATGGATGTGAAATTTCTTGAATGGTGAGTTAGAAGAAGTATACATTGAACAATCAGAAGCATTTCAGTTATCAGACAAATTGGATATGGTCTACAAATTGAAGAAGGCATTATATGGGTTGAAGCAAGCTCCTAGAGCTTGGTATGCAAGGTTGGATAAATACTTGATATAACAAGGATTCAGTAAAGGTACCAAAGATATTAATCTTTACTTCAAAGTTGAAAAAGATCAAATCTTGATTGTGGTTGTGTATGTTGATGATATAATATTTGGAGGAAATGAAGCTATGTGCAAGAAATTTGCAAAAGAGATGCATACATATTTTGAGATGTCTATGTTTGGGGAGATGAATTTATTCCTTGGGTTGCAAATCAATCAGACATAGAAAAGTATATTCATTTCACAATCAAAGTATGTTAAGGAAATATTGAAGAAATTTGGAATGGAATATTCTAAAATTGATATTTGCTCCTATGGTTACTGGTTGCAAGCTGAGTAAGAATGATGAATCTCCTAAGGTTGATAAGAGAAAGTATAGATCAATGATTGGAGGACTGCTATATCTAACTACTACTAGATCAGATATCATGCATGCAGTTTGTCTTGTGGATATATTTCAAGAAGATCCTATAGAGTCACATGTTAAAGCAGTGAAGAGAATATTTAGATTCTTGAAGGGCACTCTAGAATATGGTTTGTGGTATCCAAAGGACAATGATTTCTTTCTAAGTGCTTATACATATGTTGATTAGGAAAGTTGTTTGTAGGATAGGAGAAGTACAAGTGCCAGTGCATTATTTATTGGATGCAAATTAGTGTCTTGGTTGAGAAAGAAGCAAGATTCGATATGTTTATCTACTATAGAGGAAAAATACATTGCAACAACATCTTGTCACAAAAATGTGTTGTGAATGAGGAAAACCTTAAAGGATATCAGAGTAGTATATGATGAACTAATTTCTATCTTTTGTGATAATAAAAGTTTTATTAACATTTCAAATAATCTGGTGATGCACTCAAGGACAAAACATATCTCAATCCAATATCACTTTTTGAGAGAGAAGATCATAGAGAATGAAGTGAAGCTTGAGTATGTGCCTAAAAAGGATCAAGTTGCTGATATATTCACTAAGGCTCCTCCTAAGGATACTTTTGAGTATCTCTAGGAAAAGTTAGGGGTCATTTCCCCTCCTTATTTGAACTAGATGCATAAGGATATGCATTAGTGCAATGGATTTCAATATTTATTCTTTGTTCTAGATTGATGTTGGAGGCTACCTCTCAGGGGGAATAAGTAGTGGATTTTTTGGTTGTTGTAGTTAGGGGGAGTAAAGTATTGGTGTAGGTTGGTGCTGTCCTTTATCATATGTGTCAAACAATATGTGTAGTAGTTGATGGTTGAGACATTTTGTTGTTTGCTCCTAAGCGGGAGTATGTAGAGAAGTAAAGAGAGAAAATATGTATGTTTGATGTCAAAGGGGGAAAGAGATGCATATGTTTTTCCCTTTTCCATTGATGTCAAATTGGGAGAGAGTAATGTGAAAAAGAAAGGGAGAGAAAGAAATGTGAAAAAAGATTAGCTATGTAAGATGGAGAGAGAGTAATATAAAAGGATCAGTTGTTGGTGATTTTTGTTGATGGTTTTTCATATCATTTGTTTCCATCAATGACAAAGGGGGAGATTGTTGCAAGTATGAGTAGTTGTTGTTTTCATTGATGTCAACAAGATTATGTTTGTGTTGCCATTAATGTCAATTGATGATGCTTTGATTAGTATTATGTTGTCATTAGTAAGTGTTACTAATGTCAACCTCCAATGTTGCTTTGAGAAACTTTTGTTTGTGGATGATGTCGACTTAGTGATGATGAGGAAGTGTTGAAGATGATGAGTATGTGTCTCTAGTGCTTTGTTTCCAAGTGCTTTTGAGAAAATTTGAATAAAATAGGAAACAATGTGTTGCAGAGGTGTTTTGGTATATAGAGTTGTGCTATGGTTTTGCTTCACATTTCTTCTGTGTTGAAGATCTACTTGTGCAGTTTTGGATATGTTGGTCAGAGGTGTTCATAGGTTCTATATCTAGAATTTCTTGTTTTGGATCATCGTATAGATAGAGTTGTGTTCACCAATGTGTGAATTGTATGTTGTCGTGGTGTCTAGGAGAAATGGTTTTTCTTTGCATTTCTCCACAGTTTGGTTTCTAGTCTTGCAATTCTATAAGTGTGCTAATAATGATCATATATACCTATAGTCAAAGATGTTCATGGTTTTGTACTTTGGAAGTTGGTTTCTTGAGTAACAAAGTATGGAAAGTTATCTAAGTGTACTGGGTGTGTACATTCTTCAGGTGGAAGCTGTTGTGAAGGAATGTTTTAGATTTAAGGGTGTTTGTGGAATATTCCAAATTGTGTTCAAGTGTTGTGTGTGGTCTGCAAGTCATCTTTGGACTTGAGGAAGCGTGTACTTAAATGTTAGTGGTGTTTACATAGGGTTAGTGGACCTTAGGTTTTTATGTTGGCAAGAGACACTGCACATGTCATATGGTGTTGTCATTGATGGAAACCCTAGTATATGATTCAATCTGCATGTTAGAATTTGATCATACCAGAAGTTAGAATAAAGTTTTGTGATTAACTGTCAAACTAGAACAGAGCATTCGACATAATTGTGTTCATAAAAAATTTATGTTATCATTTTGAGTTGTGGATCTCAGGGAAGGTCGTTCGATGTATGATCTCTGTTATCTTGGAATATTAGAGCCTTGTATCGATTGTGTGCAAGTTACAAGATCTAGTTGATTGATTTTCTGCTTAACAATGCAAAAAGGCTGACTTGATGAATATAGCATGTTGCGGATATTCGAGGAGTAATTTTTTAAGTGTTTTTTTGTGTTCGAGCATGTTAATTTGGGTCCTCACTATGTTGTGGCTGACTTTGGTTGGTGCACATTGAAAATTATTCATGATTTGAGCAGTCAGTTTGTAAATATTTTATATTTTGTTGAAGCTGACATGTGGTTTCAATTAAATCCTTAGTTGTGGATATATATAAGTGATCATTTATATCATTTTGATGTATGTATGAAGTGTGTTGATATGTGATGCGAAAGTCAGAAGGATTATAGAGCGATTATGCACAGTTTCACTTGTGTAGAAAAGGATTTGTGATCTAAATTAAAGCAAACAAAGCAAAAGAGTAGAATTAGACAAAAGGTCAATAAAGTGATTGATGTGCTTAATTGGAACTATAATCAAGCATTAGTAGATGCTATTTTCTTAGTTCAAATGTTCTAGATGTAAACCAAATCTTTTTGTAAGATAGTGAGTCTTCTTTTGTCTTTGAGTAGTGAACTCTAGGCAGTGTGCCTAAATGCATGTGCATTATTTTTGTAAACACTTTTATTTGAGTTGACTCATATCGTGGATTGATCTCCACCATGGTTTTTCCCCTAATAGGGTTTCCACATAAAAAATTCTTGTGTTATGGTGTTGTGGTTTCTTGTTTTGTGTTCATGCAACTTTCTTTTGCTTCAATGCTCTAAGTGGTTTAAAGATCAGGTTAATAAAGCTAAATTTTGCAGAACACTGATTCACCCCCCCTCTCAGTTTTCCTTGATTCCAAAAATTTGTATCAGAGCTTATTTCCTCATAAGAAGTTTAAAAGCTTGGGGAAGATCTGGGAAAGTAACTCGATGGAGTCAAGTAGTCTTCAACAACAAATTTTGGTGGCACTAGATGATCTTGGTCAGTCCAAATCTAAAATATGGGAATTGCAAGCAAGCCTCATGAATGCCGAGAAACTCATTCAATCATTGAAAGATAAAATAATAAGTCCAGGGAGAAGAAAAGGGAACTCTATGATTAGATCAAGCATAAAGAGAGTAAAAGCATTGAAGATGAACAACTGAGTCAAGCCCTGAAGGAAAAGATAGAAGAATGTGAAAAGTTTACTAGAGATAATGTTGTCTTGAAGCATGTGATGGAATCTATTGTGATGAGGATGACTAAGGAGATTGAAGATAGAAAGAAGAATGAAGAGAATATTTATCAGTTCTTGAAAGAAAAATCTGAAGAATGCAGCCGAATTACTGATGGATTCAATTAGTTGGAGCTTTAATTGGAACAATCTAGAAATAATGAAGAAGAGCTTGAAAAGAAGATTGTTGATCTTAGAGATGAACTTGCTACTACAAATGAATTTAAGGAGAAGTTAAAGATTAGCTCAACCAAGCTTGATGAACTGATTAAAAGTCAGAGGACTAGAAGTGACAAGCGAGGTCTTGAATATGAGAAAGGAGAAAGCTCTGGATCTAGACAAAGGAGATTTAGGAATGGAAATCAGATGAAAAAAGCTAGAAGGTATCCGGTAAGACAACCTAATGCTCAAAGGTTCAATGGTTACTATTTTTTTGCAGTAAATTTGGCCATATGGCTACTCAATGTAGAAATATAATGAAATCAAGTGGTCCATCATTCTTCAATCAGTGTTTCAATTGCAATAAGTATGGTCATAAGTTAGTTGAATGCATAAATATATCAAAAAAAAATTCAATAGACATGTCAGATGTTATACATGCAATAGATTTGGCCATATTGCTAACCAGTGCAGATCAAGAGAAAATTAGTGGAATAATTGGTCTAGAGAAAGAAATGTGGCATGCTACAATTGCAATAAATCCAATCACATTGCAATATTTTGTAGAGGTAGAAAGGTTCTAGTAAATCAAAGGAAAAACATGTAGAAGGATGAAAAGGGAAAAGGAAAAGCTACTATAGATGAGATTAGGAAGCAAATGAATAAGACATGGGTGAAGAAAAGTCCCTCTAATGTAGGAAATAGTTCAACACCAAAATTTGGTTCTAGTAATTCCTCCAGGAATTAGTTTAAGGCCTCTGGCCTAGGGGGAGTTCTCAAGAAAATAATTTAACCGGCTTATCGGTAGTTGGAATTTGAATGTGGTAGATTGCAATGATTTCATTAGTGATGTGTAGATGTTTTGGGATCTCTTGTAAAGGAAACTCATGCAAAATTGAAGGTCCGCAAAAGAATTTTCTTTCATAGTTTGTCAGAATAGGGTATCCAAAAGATCTAGGGTAAAAGCATTTATTACGATGAAAAAGTTAGGTGTGAAAATGACAAAAATTAATTTCTATCCTTCATTTGTCACATTGCATTTCCAGAAGAAGAAGTTTGGAGAGCTTTGAAGCAAATTTTGGCGAAGATTCAATTTTGAAGACGATTTAACGATCAAACACTAATCCGATGAAAAGTATTTATTTGTAAACTCGTGAAATTGAAAATTTTGGAAATGGCTACTTCGGTGGTAGTTGATATTAAGGATAAGCCCTGTCCAAAATTCAAATGGAACCCCTTCAAATCCATCGAAACAAAACCTTTAGGTGCATTTTCTTCCATTCCGTATGGCATTTTTCATATCAAAGATATTAGGGCATACATTCATGCAAATGTTGAAGAATTAGGAAGCTGCCAATTGTTGAATTTATACACCAATCTCATTGTGGGAGAATATCTCCATGTGAAACCTGAATTCAAATCTTTGGAGGAGAATAAACTCACTTAGATTGTGAAGTTTCCTGTGTTTGAAGAAAATGAATGGGTTAAGTATATATTGAGTCGATTGAATGCTAAGTTTATGTGGTTAAGTCAGCCTTTTAAGATCACAAGGGAAGCTATACAGACTGTTACTAGTTTAAATTCATCTGATGGGTTGCCAACATTGAAAGTTGTGAAGAATCAAACAGTCATAGATGCAATCGGTTTAGTGTTCAACAAGAGAGCTATGATATTTGATGACATTATTGAAGTAGATGTTAGATTTTCTTCTATGGTCATTGGGTACAATATTTATCACTCTAGCCAAGACAATTCTGTATCCGGTAGAACAATCTATGCAACATATCAGATGGTCAAAGAAAATGAAAATTATGACCTGTGTGAGTTACTCCAGAGTCAGTTAATTGAGAATCTTGGAAAAATCAAGAAATATAGGAAGAATTCCTTCAAGTATGGTAATATGTTGTTGTGTTTATTCTTCTATTTCATGAATGAAGTTCTGGGAGTTGGAAAAGTTCAATGGAAAGGTGAAGAAGTAGAGATTCCTAAAGTTGAGGAAGAATCAGTGATTGAAGAGAAGAAGGCTAAAGCAAAGGAGGTTCATGTGGAAGCAAGATACATTACAAAGGCAGTGAAGGATTGTTTGGAAGAGCAACAAGAAGAGTTTGATCCTGAATTGATTAAAGGTCTTATCAACTTGGCTACTTTATCTCCCATTGAGAAACTAAAAGTTGCATCATTTTCTCAAGCCAAGGCAAGGGAAGAGATTCTGAAACCTCATATTGAAGATAGTGAGCTATTAAATCTTGCATATGGTATTTTGGAGAAGATTATTCCTTCATATGTCAAGGATTCATCCGATTCTCCATCTGTTCAGCTGAAGAAACTTGTCAATTTTGTAAGTACTCACTTTGAGTCACTTGAGAAGTTAGCTATGGATAAGGTTTAGAAGGATTTTGATGGTAACAGGTTTAGTAGATTGAAGGGAATGATTGCTATGATAAATCTTTGTTATCTACCTGTGTAAAGAATATTCAAAGTGCTTTGTCTGAAGGTGGAAACATTTAAAGTCATGCTTATCATTGTCTAAGTTCACTACGAACATTGAAAAGAAAATGAAAGAATATGAGAAATAGTTAACAAATATCTCTCAAGCATTTGATCCTCTAACCGTTTCTATTGGAAAGCAAGAAGGTCATAATATCCCTACTTGACAAGATTAAAAGTTTGAAGCATGAAGAAGGAAAAATTGTTGAAATATTATGTGAGCTCAGAGGATTGATTGGTCCTAATATGGAGACAATGCTTAATGCTTTGAAGGAAGCACAAGATGCTATGGCAGTCAGTGATTCGATGAACCTTGAATCAATAGAGATGAAATATTATTTGTTTTGTGGTCACATGACTATTTTGGAGAGTCTCAAAAAGAGTTGAGACACTAGTTTGAGCCTGCTGAAGAGTAATTTTGCAGATATATTCAAGTTTATGTAAGTTGTAGAAGCATGTTTGTACATATGCATTTTATTCATAGCAATTTTGTTTGATTTTTGGTATGTGGATTCCTGCCTTTTCCATTGATGTCAAAGGGGGAGAGTGGGATAGCGAAAAATACTTTAATCATCTCAGGGAAAGTTGTGTTTTTGAAGTTTTGAAGGTTTGTAGTGTAATTCATGTTAGTACTGATCTAACACTTAGTTATTTTTCACTAAATGTTGCCATCAATGCCAAAGGGGGAGATTGTTGGCAAGAGATGCTGCACATGTCATCTGGTGTTTTCATTGATGGTAACCCTAGTCTATGATTTGATCCACATGTAAGAATTTGATCATAATGGAAGTCAGAATAAAGTTTTGTGATTAATTGTCAAACTAGAATAGAGCATCCGACAGAATTGTGTTCATCAATTCATATGCAAATTTTTTGTTATCATTTTGAGTTGTGGATCTCAGGGAAGGTCATTCAATGTATGATCTATGCTATCTTTGAATATTAGAGCCTCATATCAATTTTTGTGCAAGTTAGAAGATCTAGTTGATTGATTTTCTGATTAACAGTGCAAAAAGGCCGACTTTATGAATATAGCGTGTTGCAGATATTCATGGAGTAATTGTTTAAGTGATTTTTTGTGTTTGAGCATGTTAATTTGGGTCCTCACTATGTTGTGGACAACTTTGGTTGGTGTGCATTAAAAATTACTCATGATTTGAGCTATCAATTTGTAAATATTTTATATTTTGTTGAAGTTGACATGTGGTTGATTAAATCCTTAGTTGTGGATATATATAAGTGATCATTTATATAATTTTGATGTATGTATGAAGTGTGTTGATGTGTGATGCAAAATTCAAAAGGATTGTAGAGTGATTATGCACAATTTCACTTGTGCAGAAAAGGATTTGTGATCCAAATTAAAGCAAATAGAGCAGAAGAGCATAATCAGACAGAAGGTTAGGAAAGCAATTGATGTTCTTAACCAGAACTGTAATCAAGCATTAGTAGATGCTATTTTCTCAGTTCAAATGTTCTGGATGTAATCCAAATATTTTTTTAAGATAGTGAGTCTTCTTTTGTATTTGAGCAGTGAGCTCTAGGCAGTGTTCCTAAATGCATGTGCATTCTTTTTGTAAACACTTTTATTTGAGTCGACTCATATTGTGGATTGACCTCCACCGTGGTTTTTCCCCTAACATGGTTTCCACGTAAAAAGTACTTGTGTTATGGTGTTTTGGTTGCTTTTTTTGTGTTCATGAATCTTTCTTTTGCTTCAATGCTACAAGTGGTTTAAAGATCAGGTTAATAAAGTTAAATTTTGCAAAACACTGATTCACCCCCCTCTCAGTGTTCCTTGATTCCAATAGTTTACACTAATTGCATATTTGATTTGGTGATTTTGGAAGCATGGTGTGGCATGTATGAATGGATTTAGGTCTGAGTTAAGATGTGGTGTGGTATTCTTTCATTCCTTTCCACCACGAGAATGCTTAGTGTCGACCTAATTTCAATTTGTATGGTTGAGGTGCATAGCCAACCTTGGAGAATGCTTTCAAGGTTAAAGAAGGTATAAATAAGTGGTGAGTTGATGGAGAATTGGTGTGTGAAGAGTGTGATGCAAATTGCAGAAGTGTGAAGTGTGAATTTGTGAAGTGCAGTGTGAACTTCAATGAGTTAGACTACTAGAAATAGTGAGAAGAAGGTGTCTACAATCTTTAGGAAGGTTGTGAATGTGTTGGTGATGCTATGGTGGATTTTTATGCTGCATTGAGTTGGATTTATCACTGTAACATTCTTCTTTCTTATTTTGTGTAATCTAATAATGAGCCATAGGAAATGAGCCCTTCTTTCTTTTGAACAGTGATCCCTCTAGAAGTGAGCTTTTTGTATTCAGTGTTTGTAATTACTTTATATTGTGAGATAATCCTCACTGTGGTTTTTCCCTTCTTAGTTTTCCACATAAATCTGGTGTTCTATTGTGCATGGTGTTGATGTGTTTTAGTTTCTATTATTTGCATTCATGTTAATTCATTCTAACATATTAAGGGTTAATTAAGGTGATGCAGATGTAAATTTTTATGAGGTTTAATATACAATTGATTCACCCCCCTCTTAGTTGTCTTGTGTGCATTCAACAATGCTATCTCTCATGGATCAATTTTTGGGCAATAACCAAATCATGAATGCTAAAGAAGATCAACACAAGACAATGCTCACATGTCCGTGGGGAACCTATTTTTGGAACATGATCCCCTTTAGTCTCAAGAATGTAGGGGATGCATACCAAATGGAAATGCAATTAATCTTTCATGAAATAATTTACAAAATTGTGGAAGATTATGTAGATGACATATTGGCTACATTTGTGACAAGGAAAGGACATCTAGAGGTACTAGCTCAATTTTTTGTCGGGCTTGAGAAATATAGTGTACTTTTGAATCTAAAAAAGTGCATCTTTGACATCACCATCAGTGAGTTATTGGGATATATAGTGTCATAAAGGGGCATTAAGGTTGATCCAACAAAAGCAAAAGAAATCATGTAGATGCCACCACCTCATACACTCAAGTAGTTAAGAATCCTCTAGGGTAAACTACAATCAATCACAAGATTTATTGCACAACTTGCAGATAAATGTCACCCATTTACACATATTCTTCACAAAGGTGTGGCCTACAAATGGGATTAAAATTGTGAACAAGCATTTCAGATACTCAAGGATTATTTAGCAGCACCATCAATCTTGATGCCACCAATAATGGGAAAACCTTTGATCCTATATATTTCAACAAATTTAGCAGCACTAGGAGGTCTCCTAGCTCAACACGATGAAAATGGAAAAGAACGAGCCATATATTACATCAATAGAACACTAGTTGGCTTTGAGCTTAATTACTCACCCATAGAAATAGCTTGTTTCAACAGTTGTGTTTGCCTCTCATAAGTTGAGACACTACATGCTTTCCCATCAAGTCAAACTCATTTCTATAGTGGATCCTTTGAAATATCTATTATCAAAAGCTACACTCACTAGCCATATGGAAAAATGGGTGATGATATTGAGTGAGTTTTACATTGAATATGTGGACTAAAAATCCATTAATGGGCAAGTCATAGTAGATCAATTGGCAGAATCACCATTATGTGCAAAAAACACATTGGTATTAGAGTTTCTAGATGATTCCATCTTCACCCTTACAACATCCTAGTAGTAGAAGTTATACTTTGAAGGATCACACACTCAGCATGGGTCAGGAGCAAGAATCTTGTTCATCACTCCAAAAAGGGGATTGTATACCCAAATATTTTAGATTAGAATTTCCTTGTACCAACAACATAGTGAAATATGAGGCACTAATCATAGGATTAAGGACCACAATTCAATGGAAATACCAAGAGCTTCAGGTATATGGAGATTCACAATTGATAGTGAGACAATTGAATGATGCCTATCAGAGAAAAGATGACAAGCTCACATCATACAAGAAAATGGTGGATAGTTGCAAAGAGTACTTCATTGATATAAATTTTGAGAAAATACCAAGGATTAAAAATAAAGCAGCTAATGTAATAGAAACTATAGAATCATTGTTAGATATACCAGAGAACACTTCAAAATATAAATTCCTTGGGGAATAGCTTCTCATACCAACATTCGAGGTTCAAGAATTAGAATTCGCATGTGAGATTATTGGTATGAGTTCATGTTGGTACCATGACATATTTACCTACCTATACAAAGGTATATTCCCCACTGATATTACCCCTAACTTCAGAAAACCTTATCAAAAGAGCCTCATGATTCATAATTCTTAGTGATACCCTCTACTAGAGAAGTTTCAACAACACATTACTTAGATTTCTTAACCAAAAGTAAGCTTACATCGCTTTGAAAGAAATACAAAAAGGAAAATGTGGGTCACATTCAAGTGGCGTAACCTTGGCCAAAATGTTATTGAGAACATGATATTATTGGCTCATCATGGAGCAGGAATCAAATCAATTTATGAAGAAATGTTTACAATGTCAACATCATAGAGATCTCATTCATGCTTTAATGCAAGAACTCCAACCAATTGTAACTATATGGCCATTTTATCAATGGGGGCTTATCTCATAGGAAATATTACACCCACTTCTTCCAATGGACAAAGGTTCATTATTATCACCATTAAGTATTTCACAAAGTGGATAGAAGCTATTCCTATGATGCATATAATGGGGAAAAAAATCTCAAAGTTCATCCTTAATTACCTTATATATCATTATGGTGTTTGAAAAGCAATATTAGCTACCATTAAAATTAACCCAAAGTCACATTTTTAATTAACCACCATTCGGCTCAGACCTACAAAATTAGGTGGAGAAATAAACTTGTATTGTTGTCACATGAAATTGCACCTTGTTGAGCATGAAGCTTAACATTCCAATGAAACAATGGAAATGACCTCAAGGTGTGGGACCTTTGCATGTATGAGGTCAAATCTTTGGAGAAGGCTGACTTCCTTTTTCAATCCTCGTGCAATGTGTTGGTCCAACCCAATACATGAAAACCTAGCACTAATAACTCACAAGGAAAAGGGGAGAAGGAAAAAATAAAAGGGAAGATGGAGGTGATGCACCAAGATGGAAATTCATTTCTTCCTAACCTAGACTGCATAATACATCATTGAAGAGGAGTAAGGGGACTTTCACAACTGTCTATTTGGTCAACTTTTAGAGGCATACAAGAAGGCTAGGGTTCAAATGACAAGGCACTAGAAGGAAATCAAGGTTTCTTAAACCAACAATTATAAACCATTTAACACAAAAATACATGCACAAAAATATAATAAAAAATTAGATATGAAGGTAATAACTTACTCAAACACAAAAGAGTTGAGAAGAGGAAAAACTTGATCAATTCCATTGATGTAGAGGAAAAAATCCAATCTTGACAATA
Source organism: Sequoia sempervirens (assembly GCA_007258455.2). Lineage (NCBI taxonomy): Eukaryota > Viridiplantae > Streptophyta > Pinopsida > Cupressales > Cupressaceae > Sequoia > Sequoia sempervirens. Next base: position 435,308,042 of record VDFB02000015.1, on the reverse strand, counting down.
ACAGGGATGCAAAAATGCAAGTCTGCCAAAGAAAAACCCCAAAGGAGCTAGAGGAAGAACCCTTAAAATGAATACATTTTTTGCCTATATAGATTAGGCATAACTAAGAAACACCAACCAAACCCTAACCCTAATCGGGGTTAGCAATGAACCATGTGCATGCAATAATGGAGCCATCCCGTGAAAATCATGACTTAGGGCATAGATTCGCCTAGAATTCAACAAAGAGCAATAAATGGGCATGGACACCCATGAAATCCACTTGTAGAAGGTAAGGGATGCAATAAATGTCATCCTTGAATCTCATAAATCAGATTTGGGCACTCAAAAGTCAAATTGACACTACTGTATTTGACTACAAATTCTGACAAATGTTTGGTGACATATCCACAAAATATTGTCGACTTACCGACACAACATTGATTTAAATTTCGTCGTTGAATTTTCATCACTTTAATGACCAATTTTTATACGTCAAAACCATGACCCAACATCATCGGTCAGCACCATGAAAAATTTTAGTGGTTTCCGTCGCAAAATCGACGTAACTTCATCCATCTATCGACGCAAAAAATAACAAAACGTTGCAAAATGCCCATTTGAAATCGTCGAAAAAACACTAAACTTTTGTCCATTTTCCAACGAGGTGGATCAAACCATCATTGTCATTACGAAAAAAACTACATCATGTGTACAACAACCTCATCTCAAATTTTTGTGGTTCATCGGGCTATGTTCATCGAAATTGCGATGAAACCCTACAGTTTAAAAAAGAAAATTTCGTTCAAACATCTTCCCTCAGAGAACGGGAACATTAACAATTATCATCTAACATTGTATTAGAAGTTTGTGAAAGTTAACAACCTGCCTTTGATGTCATCCACTCTTCATATATGTGTCTCATTAAATCCTGTCAGTTTCTTTGCATGCATAGATAAAAATCCCAACTCACAAACCCAGAATTGAATCTCCTTTCTTACAGAGAAAAGGCGAGATAGAAGAAAAACCACCTTGTCACAAGTAGCTGATTGGTAACATATAACATATAAAATTCAAATGTTCATTCATCCATTAATAACATATAACATTCATTTATTAACATATTCGCATTCATTCATTAACATATAACATTCATTCTTTCATTTTTTACATATTATCAAAAATATGGTTATCATAATATGATTACAATCACTTTTTTTTTTGTTTCTTTTTTTGCAACTAAAAAAAGAAGTGGAGTATCATTTTATAAATCATCTTTCCCCCTTTCAGTTGTTCTTCCCTTTGCTCATGATCTTAATGTATGCCTAGCCATGTACTCACGATGTGGAGGCCGGTGTAAGGGGGGTCTGCTGCAATAACAAAGAAATGTTAAATTGATATGTTTTATTATTATTGTTACAAGTATTTCATTAATTAAAAGAACATTAGAGTGGTGCTCTTTACTTGATGGGGCCACATCATGTTTCTGATCTTGTCTTATAGCCTCATGCTCAACATGTTGAACACCCTCTAAATCCTTTGGATTTGAAACACGAAAGTTTAAATTAATTAATACACCAATTGCAATTAAATATGTTTAAAAGAACATTAGAGTGGTCCTCTTTACCTGATGGGGCCACATCATATTCCTGATCTTGTCTAGCCTGATCATGATCAACATGTTGATCATGCTCTACATGCTCTAAAGTTGAAACATGATAGGTTACATTAATTAATACACCAATTGTAATTAAAGATGTCTAATTGTATTAATCCATACTGCATTTTGTATAGCACATGAATACATACAGTACCGGAATGCACACCATGAACTTCATCTATAGGTTGCACTCCACCCTCACTAGGATGCATTCCAATGTCATGTGCAGTATTATCATTGCTTGCTTGTTTAAAACAAATAGGCACATAATTACTTTATAGTGGAAATTAATATTGAATAGATTGCACAATTATTCAATTTTAAATAAACTTCATTGAGTTTATTTACCTATGTGTTGGATGCAACAAAATCTTGTGTTTTCCTAGTCAAGAGTCTTAGGCATTCAACCATGGCTCCATAGCCTTGCTAGAAGGCAATCTTCAGGTCCTCTTCTCTGGGCACTCTATTGAATTCAGAGCCCTGCATTTTTGCATAAGATCATGAATTTTGCTTCTATGTTGTGATAAAACCAAAATTATTTGCAATTTATTATTTGGATGCAATATTTCATTTATTGATACTTACAATTCATGCGGCTAATTTCATATAACCACCAGAGCCAAGTTTGTGTTGCCCGTGTTTTTCTAGTCTTTCCTTTGTTGCCTTCGATGTGTTGGGCAACCTATAAAAAGTTTGAAATACATTAGATTATGTAAAAAGAAAGAGTAATCAGTATATAATTACATTGTTGATAGTATCACATACCTTCCTTGGCCTGGTGGTGTCTTTCCTTTTTTCTTTTCAACCTTCTCCTTTCCATCCGACTCCAGGTCCTTCCAGTCCCTCTCCAGAATCATGGAGGGATGCTCGTACTTTTTGTTCTTCTCTAAATGTGACCTATATTGGTCGCTCACATACTTTAGATAGGTACCAACTTTCTTAGGTACCTTGGTTTAGTTGAATGTGTTATTACCGAACAACACAACTAAACGGTTAATGAGCTCATCTTTTAAATCTTGATTTTAGGCATTCCACCGTGTACGTATGGTGGGCCCGAAGATCTCCAATGTAATATCATTTAGATGTTTATAAAAAAAATCATTTCCTGCAACAAGATCATGGGATCATTAGTCTAAAAAGAGTGATCAATAAGTAGATTTCAATTGGATTATATATAATAATAATTAAAACATTTTAAAATACTTGTGACCTTCTCTATCTTTATGGGAACGAAATCCTCAGTCACCACAAATGTGACTGGCAATGTTCCTATACTAGTAATACAAGAAGATCCAAGAAATGTTGCTAAAACATCGTCAATACTAGTGGCCTCTGTATCCCCAGGTACATGTCCTGATGCATGTTCTAGCATGTGTTCGCTGCCAGAGGGTGCACTACCCGATGCCTGCATGCTATGTGTTTCTGACATTTCAGTTGACAATATAGGCATGGATGATGGGGTCAGATGATGTGATGTATGTGCAAGAATATCAGGATCAACACTTGTACTAACCCCCACTCCCTGAGCAACACCTGTAGTACCCTGATCATGGCTAGCAACATCATGAGGACACAAAAAATCCTATAAAAACAACACATATTTTAGTTCATGACATAAAAGAGTAAAAAATATAAAACCATAAATGAACTTATGTTATAATTAAAGATCTCATGATAGCTTACTTGCAAGTTATGTGCTCTCTCAGTCAATATTTTGACCCTTTCTCTTATCTCATCTATTTGAGGCACTATGAATAACAATTGAAGGATTTCTTCATTGCATTTTTTTTGGGTCTTCCTTATCATATCTAGAGGGTTTGTGGAATATGCAATGTCATTGTCACATAATAGTGACTACACCTCCCTATGGATGCTCTCCTCTACTGCTAGTTCCTTTCCCTGATCATCCGATTGCGACAAGAATATTAAAAACATTATCAAAATTAACCCAATAACTTATGAAAAAAACATAATAATAAAACATTTTTCTCGTATCTAATTTGTACAATTACAATGAGGTAAACCTTTCAGGTAGAAGTTCCTGAAGATGCATCACGATCTGTGCTCTGGGTCGAAGCCTTCCCCCTACGATCAATGTCCCGCTGTGACAAAAGTTAAATATAAAAAAACATTACCAAAATGAAACCAATAGACTTATGAAAAAAACATAATAATAAAATGGTATATTGGAGTCATTAATTGGAGGTTGGGTAAAATGGTATATAGTACATACCACCCCCATAGTAACTATGTTTGTATCTATGCGATTCAAATTGTAATCGATCAGCAACTCTTCCCCTATAGTTATTGATTTTATCACACATATGAATACATGATTTCCCTCGCGCACTTCAAATATGCAATTAGGTTACTTATTTGTTGACCCAAGTCATGTACTATTTATAAACCATGTAATATTCCCTAATGCTTTTGGCCTTCCGTCAATGTACATATCCACTCCTTTATTTTGATCCTTATCTTTTAGTTGTAAATAATTTGCTGACAGTGCATACCTACGCATACTTCGTGTATATCGAACTAGCTGCATCCAATCTTTGTAACTATAATAGGGTTCGACATACTCCATCATTTCAATAACTTTGTCGTAACAAACCTTTATTCTGTCCATGAAAAATAGGCCCAAACCATGTAATGATGATGGTGCTATGCAATATATCGTCTCGTTGAAACAAAAATCAGTGTTTATTGGAGGAAGTTCCTTGGGTACCCATTGTTTCCGTAGATGTTTGTACGTCAAGGGCACCTCAATGTCACTTATGCTCTCATCATCATAAGAACATGATCCCCCCTCAGCAAGAAAAAATTCCATGCGTTTATGGAATTTTCTTCTAATCTTTTGAGCTCTAGTTGATCTCCCTCTTTTAGACCTACTACATGTCTTGCTTTCCTCTTCTCTTCCTGAATTTCCCTCGCTCGAGGAAGACATATTTGAAAAATACCTATTTGGTGGTACCTGCACTCATAAGGATGTTGGATGAAGTTATTTCATGGTGATGTGATCCCAAGGTATGGGGTTGGAGGATTAAAAACAAAGGTTGTCACTACTAGTCAAATGCATGTGGAGGTAACAATAGTTGTGAATGTATCAATAAACCTTGTAAGGGTCTGATGATCAAAAATCACTTGGTAAGCATGGGAATGGTTTTTAGGGTCACCAACCTTGTGTTTTGAAGCCTTGGGTTTTGGGAACATCTAGAGGAGTCATTGTCTTGTTTCTTGGAGGTTGATTGGGTTAGTTGGTGGAAGGTTGCTATTACTTTTTGTACCTGTCTATGAAATTTTTTGGACCACCTTCCTCAAAGACAATAGTCCCTCTGAGGTAGTACTAGTGTCTAGTTAGTTAGTCTATGAAATTTTTTGGACCACCTTTGATGTGAAATAGCCCCTTGTGTAACCATCCTTTCAGTCTATTTCTAAATGGAAAGACCCCTTGCCTTTAATTATTAAGCTCCATAGGTTTCTACCCCTATGGTTTTTTGGGTCCCCCAAATAAAATAATAAAAGATGGGCCCTACTCAAAAGAACCCCAAAATTTATCGAATTTTGTTTCTTTCTTAAGAATCCAGTTAAAGAGGCTAATTGGGTCCCTCCCTATCCAAAATTCCTTCACCATTTTCCAAACACCCACATCTTCAAACCATTTATACTCTTCTAGAACTTTAAAAAAAAGTCCACTTTCATTAGTGTTCTCTTTCGGGCTTTCCCTAGTGCTGGCATCTGCACTATTATTTTGGAGGTTTGGTTGAGTCAATGAAATATTCAGAAGTTTTTAATGGATCCTTGTCTTTTTTTCATCTCTTGTACTTCTATATGTTCTCTTATGGACAGGCACTAGGAATTTTTCATTGCACTCACGAACGATGTATTGTTTTCAGTCCCTTTGATCATTTGTGGACCTCAATATGTAAATTTATTTCATCGAATTTTAGAAATTCGAACCCTAGTGAACTTTGTGTGTGGTTATGTGACAGGAATTCCTTTCAATCTTATAGTAGAAAAAATATGCTAAGACAGATACAAAAACTGCAGTTCATAGGCAAAAAATGGCCACCCAACTGATTGAACATCTCAAAGCTTGGTTGTTCAAACTAACCAGACACCAGTACTAGGTAGTACTTGGGTTTGTCAATGGGACATTGGCTCAAATTGACCAAAATATAGCATGCAACACCTCGATAGGAACAAACAGATTCTAAATCACTGTACTTGCAACAAGATTTCTAAATGTGGGGGAAAAATCACTTATAGTTATTGTCCCTTGGTCGATTTTCCCTTTCTGAGTTCCCTCACCTCTCGCTCTGGCTTTCCTCCTGCTAAATGGTTCCTAGTCTTCCTCCTCGACTCAATGGCCTTGCAACACTCATCTAGTGAAGTCTCACAACTCTCCACTCAGGGGCTGGATGCAATGGTTCTCGGTGCAACTCTCCAATTAGGGTCTCAGTGTCGTATGCTATGTCGTGCTCCTACGTGTGTGGGGCCAAAATTCAAAATATATAGTTTATATATATGCTATGTCAACATATAGTTTATTTTATTTTCTACAAAATATAATTTTTGTATGGTGGCTTGTTGAGCTTATATAGTTGGTTTTCTCTTTCTTTATAATTTTTGATGATCAATTTATTTCCTATGACATGATTGAATATTATCTACAGTCCTAATGATTGTTAAAAAGGCTTATGATATGTGATGTTTAATCATGATGGATGTCTAAGAATCAGTGGTTCAAATACTACTTGACTAAAGATTGAGCTATCTGATATTTTGTCATTTAAACATCATGGAAGAAATGCTTGCAATCAATGTCTTATTAATGTAGCCTACAAGGTTTCTTTTCCTAGTTTTTTTGGTCCTATTCTTGTTATGAATTATTTTTTTACATTGGTCTATTATAGTAATGGGGAGCATATCTAGTGAATCGATTCTTTCAGTCTCTTTGATTCTTATCCTTGTGCATAATGAGTTTTCTTCTATCCTATGATTCATTGATTGTTGGCTTAAAACACTCATTACAACTAAAATGGATATGAATTATGATGAGGGTGTGAGAAGGGATTGTTGAATATGAAGGAATGGTTTAGGAAAGTACTCCTTAATCCAAACGAGTCATTTATTGTCATGGAATGTGTTAAGAGACTTTAAAATTAATATATTCAATCTAGTTAATATTGACACATCTAAAGCATGCCAAGGCACTTCAGAGATATGCTATGACATAAAGAAGATTGTTAAGGTGATTTCAAGTCTTGATCCATTAGGGTAGGAAAACATAGATGCATTGGTACAAAAGGTTCCATTCAACTTGGAGGAAATATATAATTACCTAAGGGGCTAATGTGAGATTGGACCAAGTTTATATTATGATACAAATAACTTGGGAAAAGGGATGATGAAATGGTTAAGTATGGGAAATTGTAGAGATAAATATAACACCAAGGGAAGAACACTAGAACTAATTTTAGCACTATGGATTAATCTAAGACTCAAAATTACACTAAGAGGCATCCCTTACCTCTTAAATTAATTCCATAGGTGGGTTTATCCTCCAATATAGTGCCATTGGTTAGCTTATCATGTGAACTTCTGCTATAAGTAGGATTACCACTATAAGTAGGATTACCATACACTTTTATAACATGCATGACCTCATGTTTGAGTCTCAAAACCCTCCCATATTGTGAATGCATGTGTCTAGGCTAACCATGTCAAGTTTCACTCCATACAAGCACAATTTGAAAAAATTTCAACATTGGCTCCATTCACATGTCACTATGTGGAGTCAACATGAGGAAACACTAATTTTTTTGGGAATGAAATAACCAAAGATATGATCAAATAATATCTAATCATAAATAGTCATAGAGTAATTAGGATTTGATCATATAGAAATTTCTAGGAGAGCTACAGTACTTGTAACATCATGAATTAACAACATTAAAAAGTACATCATGAATTAATTATGTAATGGCATAAAAATTAAAAACATCATGAATTAATTATGTAACCATATAAGTCAAATATAATTCTATCAAGAAATCAATATCAAATAGATAATATAATCACATAACTCATACATTTCAATGTCATTGATCTTCTTCTTCATCCAAATCTTTGTTTGTATCATCCAATCCAGATTCGACATTGTAAGGATTGGTCATATCATCATCATTGTCATTGATATCAGTTTTGATAATGTCATCATCCACACGGATATCATCTTCATGAAAATTAACTCCTACATCATCATGATCTAGTTCCTCTTCTTTTGACATCTTCATCAGGCACATCATCAACTAACTGTTGATCCTGATCATCATCTACATCATCTTCTAGTTCTTTGGTATATTTTTCTTCCACCACATTATACTTTACTAGCCTTCCTCTTGGATCATGTCTAACAACAAATGACCAACCTGGTTTACCTGGAACCTCTGAGTAAAATACCTACTCACATTGGCTTGGAAGAACATAGGGCTCATTTCCAGCTCGCTTGATTGACCTTGTATTAACCATGGTAAATCCATTATCATGTTCAATAATAGTTCTCTCAGGATCATTTTCATTCAATTGTAGCCTATACCATTGGATGATGAACATAACTAATTTGAAGGACTTAAAGTCACACTCAAGTATATCATTGAAAATCCCATAGTATCAATTTTTTGAGACTTCTACATGTATGTCGCTTCTAGATGAAACATTAGTCACTTGAAAGACTGTAGTTATCCCAAAATCAAAAGTTTTCTTCGTGTCATCCAACTTTTTGATTCAAAATTTATGACCGTTGCACCACATAGCCTTGTGGTGTTTCACCTGCAATATGTCAAACATGTAAAAATTATTGCGTCATCAGTTGATAAACATATTTATTCTTGGATGAATGTATGCAAAGAAAAAAAAACTCAACATATATATATATCAATATAATTGAAAATAATTAAATAATATGGGTGATTAATATATTTATACATACCCGTTTATCTCTTAAACCATATGCTAAATCAATTTCCCTTGGTGTAACATTGGAATCTCCATTACGATTAGCTTCTTTAACCAATGAAGCCACACCTTCCCATGTTAATGTGAAACTAGATTGTTGACGTCGTTCAATCCATACCATCATCCAATCAAGATTGTTTGCAATGTACAAATGTAGTGCATCCCACTCTCGACCAACTGTATAAAAAAAAATTGAAATTCACAAATGACATATAATTAGTTAATTACCATAGTATATAACCTTAATTTATAATTGTTGTACCTAAAAACCTAACATCCCACTACCAATGATCTTATTATCTTTCGTAAGAAACCTCTGAACTATATGTATCCAAGATCCATTGTTCACACATTTCAAATTGAAGAGATATAACATATCGGCCAAGCAGTATCTATGTCACCCCGATAATGTTTTATGTTTATATTGGCAGGATACAATATATCGACACAACAACTAGCAAGCTTCATCGATAAAAACATTGCAGAATGGCCTATGTGTGTTGGAACTAGAATTTTCATTCAAAATTTTGATTTCCCTTTCATATGAAATCAATTTTTTTTCCTTAAAAACCATGTTTTTACCCCTTAGAAACCATGTTTTTACCATCCTCAAGGTCAAAATTTCCTTTTACCGCCTTACCGCAGCCTCCAATAAAGCAACTCATGATAGCACGGTGGGTAAAGTAATACACTGTATACTTCTATACCATAGAAGGTTGATGTCTTGCATGTGGTAGAGCGGGGTCATGATTAATACTAATAGAGGGAACCGCTATACCACGATGGGTTGAAATGAAGCCTGCGGTAGAGTGGTAAGCTAAGAACAGAGGTAATAATGCACTACCATACCGTGAAGGGTTGGAATGGAGCCCGCGATAGAGTGGTGAAATAAGAATAGAGATAAGCAAGAACCGCTATACCATGGGGGGATGAAAAATTTCATGTGGTAGTGTGGTAATCTGCCGCTGGAGCATTAAATGAAGGCCAGTCACATTAGCCAGCATCAAAGTATGAAATTCAACTCAGTATGAAATGTTTGAATGATGAACTTAAGATATGAAATTAATGCAATATGATATCAAAATTTAACAAGGAAAATTGAGAATTTGTGCACTCGTGCTAGTAGAAGCTGAATATAGGCGAGCTCAAAGTATGATACTGGAAGAATTCTATAGAGTGAGCAAAATTTTGGGTAAGTCTACTTATCATTCACTAAAATTTAAACAATGGCGCCAAAGAAATCAAAGGTAGGAACTAAAAAGGAAGAAAAATTTAGTAGAATTTCATTACAGTCACCATTACTTTTCCTGTTACCTAGTTTAGTAGATAAGGATTCTAAGAAAGTATTTAAGGATTTAGCTCAGGGCTATAGGGACCCAATAATTCCACAGTCTGGGTGGAATTTATATTGGTATTTTTATAGGAACAGAGATGAAAGGGTTCTAGTGTCAAACGAATGGACTTTTGACATACGCAAATTAGTTGTTCCTAATGTTTTTGTTGATGTTGAGCTAATCAGAGCCTTGGCCAATAGATATCATTCCCCATGGTCAATGTCTGGTAGATATCTAGAGGGAAGCTATAATTAGGTGTTTTGACCTAAACAGGAAGGTTGTCACTGAAATTGACTTGGGGAAGCTAGAGCAAGAATATAGAAGGTTGAAAAATACCTATAGAACTGATGAACTCCCCTTACACATGAAAAGGGGTGACAAAAACAGAGTCCTTCCCATTCACTCTTCAAGACTTGAACCCTTTCCAGTGTCTGACTTTCAGACCTATTTCAAAAATACCTACTATGCATTATGTCAAATTCTTGGAGTTGATGCAAAGGAGAATATGTCAATAGGGTTGATGAGAATGCCCATTATTATTCAGCATCCTGAATCAAATGTGGAGTCTGATTTTGCTTCATTCATTGAGGAATAAATTCATGAAGGTCTGTTATAGGTTAGGGAAGCCAAGTCCCCCATAACTTTTAGAAACTACTCCATATTATGTCATTTGATTCTATCTCAAAATGAAACAAAATGGACAAAGATTGTATTTAGGGATGATTTTGTCATCAGACTGATTGCTCAGCTTGGTTTCCCTACACCAAGATTACCACAATCCCTAATGGATGTCATGAGACCCTTGCAATACAAACCGAATCAAGGTTTTACATATAATTATGCTGATTGGTTTTTGATGCCACAACACACCATCATCAAGGTATATGGTTGTGATTAGGGCCCTCATATTTTATCAAAAATTGTTCCTAGCAGAGTATTGTTTTTAGAATTTATGTGGAAAATGCTCTGGATGGAGCATGATTTGATGAAAAATCATAAGAAGGCACATTTCTACCTGATTTGACGATATTTGAAGAATTTTCAATTGGATCAGACATGTTGGAGGAATTGTAGAGATTTATAAAAGCTAATTTTTCTCTCAGATCAGGGAAAGAGAGAATATGTGATCCAAAAGGCCACATCAACAATATCAGAAGAACCCTACTCACAAAGAGGGAAATAACACATGAATTTGATTTGGAAGAGGATGTAATAAGAAACCTGGTCTACGTTTTTGAAAGAAGAAAAATATGGTTAATGATGATGAGATGGGAGGATCAAGAGAGAGGAAAAGATAAGAGGTTTAAGGGGTTTTTTGATGAGGAGCCAAATTTGTTGAAAAGAATGCAATTAGTCCTTGGTAAATTTGATGAATTATCTAAAAAGGCTTAAGAAGAAAAATAAGCCCCACATCCTACACCCCAGCCACCAGCCTCCACAACCTCTACATCACATACACCACCTTCATCACCAATTCATTCATCTCCTCCATCTCAAACAAATGAGCCTCCTACCAATAAACAAAATATTTGGTCACTAGTGGACTATGAGTCAAGTGATGAAGAACAAGAGGTAGTCTTAACTTTGGCTGAGATGAAAGAGGTTGTAGAGAAACAAAAGATCCTTGAGCCTCATGATCCCAAGATGAGAATATCGAAGGAGGCTATTGATGAGATGTAGTATGATGAAAGAATTATTGCTTCCCTGAGATTCATGGAGGATGATGAATTTATCCATACTAGGGAGTTCAAATATTTTTGGATAAAAATGAAGATGAAACAATTTTATGATAGACTAAAAATTAACCTCAATGGAGCTGATGATTTGAAACATGCGGAAGTGTAGGCACAAACAATGGCAGAGTGAAATATTGACAATGTCAATATTACTCCTAAAGAAGCAAGGGAGTTAGTGTTGAAAAGTAACATGCTCATTATACCAGGAATATAGCTCTCCAAAGTGTTTCTTTTGGATCAAATCGGAGCTCAAGATGATCCCAAATTGGTGGTAGAATTTGATTCAGAAGGAGTATCAGGGACATGATATAATCCAACCACCCAGAGCCTTGCCCTATGGATGAAACAAAAAAGCACAACGAAGCCTAGGCTTCTAGATGTGGTGCAGGAAATGAGAGGGTTTTCTTTGCTCAAAACTATGAAGGACACTACTCCCACAGAAGCAACAACCATGACAATGCATTCAACAATGTTTACAAGAGATGTAGTGGAAAACATGGAAAAGAAGATGACATAGTATGAGAAAAGACTCAAACTATTAAATGAGAAGATAAATAAGTTATTCATTGAAAATTTTAGATTGAAACAATAATTGCAACAAGCCACAAATGTAAAGGGGAATGAAATGGTTGTATATCATCCACTTGCTTTATTTGAAGATCCACAAATTCAACAATTGAAAGAAGAGGTTGAGAAACTAAAGAATCATAATATGGATGATATCAAACAACACATCTTGAGTACCTTGGAGGAAATACTGAAACATAGAGTTGAAGTTTTAAAAGAGAAAATAAGTGGAGTTCATGATGGATTTAGTCATTTGATAAATTCTCTAGAATAGATAAATACTAATTCCCCTATCTTAGAGGAATTGTAGAAAAGATGGCAGCCCACTTACCATATCTTAACCACTCTGTGTAAAGCCACACAAAGAGATCTTAATGTACCCCCAAGGTTAAAACCTACTCAAGAAATAGTAAAAGGAATCATTGATGAGCATAAGTATTTGATTGATATGAAGAAGGTAGAAAACATAAGGAATTCATTTGATTCAATAAAACACAATTTTAGCCCTCTAATCGTTAAAGGTTATGGTCAACTCAAGGATGTGGATGAATGGAGAAATGAATTTGATCAAATGGTTCCACAATGTTTGACACATATACAGGGTGATGGTAATATCAATTTGGAAAAAAATCATGCTCTTCTTGATGGAATTATTGCATTGGATAATGGTTATACAAAGTTCATTGTAGATGCTAGAAACTTGCTCGATAGCAAATGGAAAAGCCACCTGTCAAACTTCACTACTGTACAGGAATACAAGTGGCCAAATGATTTAACCATAAGCAAGTGGCAGGAGAAATACCTCAGTTCAAATGAATATTAATCACTATCAATGATGATTATCATGAAGTAAAATCTTTGCGTAGGTCTTTGGTGACTCAGGCTTTTACTTAGAGATTAACAAAATTGTCATGTGTTGTTAATTGTTTCAGTTATATTTTACATGTTAGTTAAGTTTTGTTATCAAAACTCATGTCTTTTGGTCAGAAGCTTGTTGCCTCTCCTATAAATAAGAGAGACCAAGACTAATAAAAAATTATTAAGATAGGAGTAGATAGAAGAAGTAGGAAAATAGGGATTGATACAATTTTTACATCATAAAGGACCAGGATGCACGTGTAAATTTTTTGATGAAGTTAATGGAAAATCTCTTATTCAGTGGCTCTATGTTGGTATCAATTGTTTACATTAAGTTAATTGAAGATATTGCTAGATTTTCTCCATATTTAATATCACTTTGTTGTTTAAATTGATATATCAAGCATATTTTCAATTTATTAGTGCACATTTGTTGTATCTGTGTGGAATAATTAATTGGTTCTTTCAAGTAAAGATTAAAGTCCTCTTGATTATTCACAACAACTTAGGAATATTATTTTGGATTATTAAAGAAGAATCTAATAATTGCATCCCTACCTATTTATACAAGTTATAAACATATAAGTGCCAAACATTTTGAATTATTGCTAGTCATAAGTCACTTGTCTCTAATTTCTACTTGACTCCATATACCCAAGAGAGCACTAGTCTTCACATTTCATCACTTAGTTTCATTTCATTTTAAATGTTTTACATCTGTTAATTGAACATATTTCTTTGCTACTGCTTATACAATTTAAGCTAGATTAGTAGTACATCTTTTCACTTTCAAATTGCCATTGTGAATAGATTGTTGTAGGAGGAATCACATGGTTCAAGTCTACTTCATTCACATAGGTAGACCCACCTAGGTCTGGAAACACCTGAAGAGAAGAAGGTCTAAAAACATTTGGCCTTGTGTGTTACCCTAAAACATACCAAGAGTTTGACAACCTCTTGAGTTATTTTTACCTGCATTTTTGAGAGCTAACAATGTGAATGAGGAAGCACATTGTACAATATCGACATAGGCACATTGCATTCATACCGATCATGAGAAGAAATTGGGTTGTATATTTTGATTAAAAAGGAACAAACAGATAATGTAGCTCCACAAGAAATGCATATAAGCATAACTCATGAAATTTCCCCCAACAAAATACTCATTGTCGGCCATCGAGAGCCTAACAAGTGACAATTCTAATCTCATATACTACTCCAATGAAGATAAAAGGCTCGTATTGGGGACACATTCTTTTTGTTCTACCGATGGGTTATTCAAGAAAGTAAAAGATAGATTCACTCAGGATTTTGGCATGAGGTACACCAATATATTTCATCGGAGGAACACATTGATATCGGAACAACAGAAAATTGACTACCCAATGACACATCTTACACTTATAACATTTAGTCAGGAGAACATATCTCAAGTTACGTTGAGAAGGGAATAATCAAAGTAAGATGTTGCAATGACATAGTGGATAAATTAAGGCACCAGTAGTGAAAGACTTATTTTTTGGAGTAATACAATACCAGTACTTTTCTATTTGTGTGTGGAAGATTCTTTCATTTGGACTAGTTCTCTATTGTTTCTTTTCAAGCAATTGAAGGCAATGTAAAATGTATTCTAATTAATCTACATGGCCATCTTATAATTACCTCTCACTTTCCTCAATCTACCTTTCCCCATTAGGTACTCCCCTTCGAATTTGTTAATGGAGTTGGGATCCCAAATGCAATCTATGTAATGCCTCGCCATGCAACCCTAGAGGAAGTTACAATTCACTACTTAAACGCACCAATTTTTTTATTTTTTATTTTTATTTTTTTTAAGTACAAATAACATGTAAGATGAATACACATTGCCAACAACCTCTAAGGCCACGAGACTGAGATTACTTTAAAACCAAAACAACAACTAACATGAATTGAAACCAAAACATTAATCACTTAAGAAATGAGATCACATTCATTCCATGCAAGATAAATTACAACAAGGATAAGAAATAACAAATGATGCCAATTAACAATATTTAAACAATATGATTACAACTCTCATTCCATGAATGAGGTAATTCCAAAAGCATTATTACAAATTACAACTTCCACCTTGATGATAAATGAGGGGTAAAAGAATATAAGATCAACTGAAAAGAACAAAGCCAGAAAAGCAACTGCATCCAACGAGCTCTCCAACATGAAAGACTCGCCCCACGAGCAAGAGAAAAAAACCAACAGAGGAAGGTGCACGTTCCACCCAACCAAGTGAAACCAAAAGGCTCACCCCCCGTGCTAGGAGATAGTAACAAGGATTTCCTAGACAAGACCATCTACCTCTAGACACAGGCTAGCACAACTGAACTGAAACAAGAACAAATACCATATCACTTAACATCATGGTTACAATGCTTCCAGAGTACAAAATTGAGTACAATCACTGTACAAAATAAACCAACGATACAACACCATACCGACTGCTGTCATAGGAGGAGTGTCATCGCAAAGGCTGCATTGGTTATCCAATGGTGTTCTTCCTAGGTCCTGGCCCCCCTCTAGGGATATCCTGGTAACCTCTCACGAACCCAGCGGCATATGCACACCAGAGCGGAATCGGTTATCTTTCGAGAAGACAAGATAACGATCTTGCCATTCCAGGCCTTCCTGACTCATCTCAAGTCTTGTACAAGCCCTTGAGCCAATGAGCGAGGCTAAATTATCTTATTAATGTTCAAAGCTACTCTCTCCCTAGTAAGTTATTTAATTTTCACTTAATTAACTGACTCTCACACGAGTTTTCCTGGAACCACTTTGGGCCCGACGCTCGTTGAAAGCCACTCCCCTATCGACAACACATAACTCAACCACATGCCAAGGGTAGACAATGCATTGACACTTATCACAAATAATCAATACACCTCAACAGGTAACACATCACTACGGATGTCCAAAACTGAAACCAAAGCGTGCACTACCCAAGGCTAACACAAGGTTGACTAACATAATGACAACCCACATAAAGAACTGATAACAAGACTCAACCTTAAACCATAAGGTCACACAACCCGTTCATAGTAACCAGGTTTCTTTTGAAGCATATCTCATGCACTACCCAAGAGAGACAATAACAAAACACAAGAGACATAACATCATCTCAAGAAAACACAACTGGAAGACTTACATGATCAACAAGCCCAATATGAATTAACAACACAATCAAAGAGTCCCTAGCCTCAAGGAACAAAACCCAACACAATCAAAGCACACTCACAAACATAACAATATTGCCCATACAATACCAACAAGAAATCACTTAAATCAACAATCATATACACACACGTTCTTTAAATAATTAAAGATGTATTTCGGCAAACAATCTTTTCTCATAAAACAGAAACCAAAGTACATATATTCATCATATACTTAATCTATTAATGATACAAATAAGTTCTAAACAATATAAATTTCATGAACCTTAACTATTCTTTGCAATATATAAAAGAAACCATCATTCCCTATTCACCATTTAAGGCAGTAGAATATAAGATCTTTAAAATAACATCCTACCCACTATAATAACAAATCAGAAATTTGAACAAGCAAACAGATCTGAAATGATCCCATTCAAAGAATTCATATGCATTTTCTATCATTCCCTATTATAATATGAAATATTATTCTCAAAAATCCACTTTTAAACAAAGTCCAATTTTCACAATTATCTAGGTTCCACCATTGATGAAGTATGAAAAAACTTAAAATTAAAATTCAAAAATAAAATAAATGTAAGAATACCCTTTTGATCCAAAAGTGTCTAACAACACACTTTTAACATAAAAACACCAACCAATTTTAAACCAATTTTCACAAATATCCAGGTTCCACCATTGATGAAGTATGAAAAAGCTTAAAATTTAAAATAAAAAAATAAAATAATGTAAGAATACCCTTTTGATCCAAAAGTGCCCAACAACACACTTTTAACATAAAAACACCAATTTGAGCCTCTAATTAAAAATTGGGCATGGTAACCTAGTATTTGGAAAAATTCTCAAAAATTTCTCAAAATAAATTCTACACTATCAACTTGATTCAAATAAAATACATGAAAGGATTCCAACATACTACCAATACAATTAGAATCATTCAAACCATTTAAGATCAAGTAAATATGAAGAAATGATAAAATACCTCCATTCACAAGCAAGAAATTCAAATGAGAGGATGTTTGCACATAAGCAACGAGAGCACGTAAGATCGCAGCCATCACTTCCTTTCCCCATTCCTATCCAAATACAGTTGATCCCATGCAATTTCATGCCCAATTGCTCCCACAATAAACAAATCAATTTTCCTTCAAAAAGAGGGTTTTGTTTTTCCCTCACATTTTCTCTCCCAAAAATTATGTTCCCCAAATTTAGTCAACTCCCCTAAAAATATCTTTTCCACCCAAAGTTATTGCATTTTGAAGATATTTTGAATTTTAAATAACTCAAAACAAAATTCCAATTTCTAAATAGAATTCAATACCTTTTAAAATTTTATTTTCAAACAAAAGAATTTAAAGCTTTTAACACTTTTAATTCAAAATAATAACTTAATCAATTCCACACAATTAATTTAATTAATCAATAAAATAAATCTAATCCAAGATTAGATTATTTTATTAATTAAATTAAATTAATTAATAAAGTAAATAACATTCCTAGCATTACAACCAAATAAATTTAATCAACAGTTTAACAACACAAGCCATTTATAACTTGAATTTAAATAAAGAACATGAAGACATGGCAACATAACAACCAACCCGACTACAACCCGACGACACACTGTGACTAGGGTGGTGGCTTGACATAGAAAAACCTAGCTACTATCTCCCAATCGATTTCCATTGGACAAGGGACACGCTCAGACCTGTGGAACCAGGTGGAGTCGATGTCCTATACCTGCATCCTGCAACAAAGGGGTACATTGAACATGCATATAGATATAATATGATCAAACACACCATGAAGATGAAATCTCAGAATCATAGGGCACTCGCAAGCGAGTGATACAATCTCGTCCCCTTCACCAGTACACAATTACTAACTGACGATTCTAACATCAATGATATGATCACAAGTATAAAACATCATTAAATCAGTTATTTGCTAAATTAATCCAAAACATGCCATAAAGGTAACATCAGAGTAAAATAATCATCACATCAAAATATATCATTCACATCATTTAACAGATAGCGGTCAAAAGCAACCAAGTTCCAAAGTCAAAGCATAATCAAACACAACCATTACAAAGAAAACACTGCTGATCAAAGAGCCAAAATGGAGGGGTGTTACAATCTACATGGATCTTTGTTGCGAACTTAGGAAGATATTTAGTAATGTACACCATGGTCTAGTATACCATATATCCCTCCACCATAGAACCCTCAGGATGTGCTCTTTGTCTCACCAAAGCCTTCAAAAATTTCAAGTGCCTCTCAACCATCCACATTGACCTTGTGTGTATAGGTCTACACAATTCAATCTCCTCAACTTGGTGTATGAGGTAGTGTTCTTGTGCATTGAAAAATGTTGAAGGTAGACACTTTTGCATTTCACACATTAGACAAGAAATTTTTCTCTTCCAATAATTTATATCTTCTTTATGGATTTCTTTAGATGACAACCATCTACAAGTGATTCAAGCCATAAATATATTAATGAGATTTAACAAAAATATACAATATATTACATAACAATTAAAACAAATGGCAAATATAAGATCTATACACCGAATTGAACAAATATCGCTACTTACCTCATGTATTTTCCAAGATCATATATAACTTGCTTGACATTGTTGTCGAAGTTGTCTGGGAGAGATAAAGGTAGAAAGTACTGCAACAATTATAAAATGATCTTTTCATTATTTTTCCAAAACTAATAAACATAATAAACATGCAGTATACAAATATATATATAATATACCAGAATAATTACCTTAATGAAGGTATGCCAATCATGTGTTTTCATCCCTAACCCAAATTCACCTTTCTTTGTTAACACAAGGAATCACTTCCTCATGCACCTCAAAAGAGAAACTTTGAAACTCGAGCATACAATCAAATTGAGCAACGTAAGTATCACTTTCCAAAAAAATGTGTGGCTCCTCAATAACTACAAAATAATTTGCATTGATGCACACTTCATCAACACAAAACTCATATTTTTGAGACACTTCAAGTGAAGAACTAAATTTTTCAAATTGCCTCTCGATTTTAATATTTTCTTGGCAACTAGCTGCAACAAAATCAGATTTGTGGAATGTAATGGTTGCCACATCCTCTGCTATTTATTCATTCTTATACTTCTTCCCAAAAAACTCCTCTTTTGGGGGTGAAAGATTAGCATCCAAGCTTGAGAAAAAATATTCTTAATCATCCCAAAAGAGATCCTCCACATCAGAACTATAAACCTCAACAGATCATGGATCTTCATCCACTATAACACGGGCTAAACATGTCTATTGCTGCTACTCCAAAACCATGGAGTTGTCTTCAACCATCAAGCCCAAACCAAGTTGTTTGGAGGTTTCAACTAATGTAGGTACATAGCTGATCTATCCTCCTCATCTTCAACAAAACAAGGAAGGGCATCAAATGAGAGGACTAGTTCCTCTACTATATCAATGTTCTCTACCTTTTTAATGTCTTGTTACTGCAACATTGCTTCATCTTCAATATTTTCTTGCAAAAAACCAAGACTCTCATTTTCTAGAGCACAAGAAGGCTCCTCACTAGCGACCTCTTCACTCCTAGCCTGAAACTACTCCTTCCTCTATTCTTCTAACCAACTAGGATCCCATACCATAGGTCCACCTTTAAAGAGTGAAATGGGGAAAGAGGGAGAAAAATTGTCAAAAGGGTATTGAAACTCTTGTTGAATCTTTGGAAGGGGATGCTCAATAGGAGTAAAAGGTTGAGCCTCCTTGAGGATAGGTTCTTGTGAGGAATGGAGGCTCACAAAATTTAGGATCTCTAACATAGAAGATCTACTTGATGACACAAGAGGTTTTATTGTAGTTTCAAGGGGCTGATTAGGATTCTTGAAACTATTTTTTTTGTGCTTGCAAACCTCTTGCACAATATGTTGTTCTGAAATAAAAGGAGGGCTAATGGGGGTTTCAAGAGGATTGCTAGGTTTCTTGAAACTTACAAATTTATGTTTTTCTTACCTACTCCTTAGTAGGTTGTTCTGGAAATGGTGGAGGTACTTTCTTGAAACTAGGCACACAAGGGGCTACTTGAGTCTTGGGAATTTGTTCTAAAGCAAGGGTAAGTCTAATTTTTTCTTGCATAGCAACAACATAAATTTTTGTACGCTCTTCTTGTTTCCTTCTTTGTGCCTCCAACTACCGCTCATACCTCCATTGAGCATCTAAATTTTTTTTTGTGAATAATGAGTGTTATGGAAAAACTCATCATGTTGTGAGAAACAACACTACTACCCCTGATAGCTTGATTTTTCCACTCCTCTTGTTGTAGGTCAAGCTCTTTTTTCCTTCAAAGCTCCTCAAGCCATCTATTGAAATCAAGAAAAATGCTTATGATTTCACTTGCACTTAAATTATAAAAATCTTAGGGTTGAGTAGGAGAGAAACAAGGTTGATTTTCAAAGTGATGAGTCTCTTGGGGCTGCTGATATGAATGTTTAGGTGTCCAAGAAGACTAAGCAGGGTGGGGTGGGTGGTATGCATTTTGAGGAGGTTGAGAACCCACAATAGCAAGGTTCTTTGGAATGAAACGGGAGGTATGACCAGCCTAATATGGCTAATTGGGAGGTGCAAACTTGGAATTATCATGAAATGGTGGAGTGTACATGTGGTTTCCATTATAATGTGACATTTTTATGCATAGAAAACACTTAAAAGTTACAAAATAAGAGCAAAGGACTACCCAACAAAATATTTTGGGTACATACCAAAAGAGTCGCCCAAATTAAGTTGCAAAGTTGCTAGGTGCTTCAAGAATGCCTCCAAAGGTTGAAACATTGAAGAATGCACCAACTCCTCAATGATATGAAATGAAACTAGGCTACTTGAACTAGCTAATTTTTAATGGAGTTGCCATGGTGTTTGAAGATATGCCTCAAAAGTAAAGATGGGTTGAAGAAAACACTAGATTCTTCAGCAAAAAGAAGTACTCCCATCGGGTGTGCCAGAAATTATTGTCACATGAAATTGCACCTTGTTGAGCACGAAGCTCAACATTCCAATGACACAATGGAAATGACCTCAAGGTGTGGGACCTTTGTGTGTATGAGGTCAAATCTCTAGAGAAGGCCGATTTCCTTTTTCAATCCCAACACAATGTGCTAGTCCAACCCAACACATGAAAACTTACCAATAACAACTCACAAGGAAAAGGGGAGAAGGAGAATATGAAAGGGAAGATGGAAGTGATACACCAAGATGGAAAGTCATTTCTTCCTGGCCTAGACTGCACAATACATCGTTGAAGAGGGGCAAGGGGACTTTCACAACTCTCTATTTGGTTGACTTTTAGAGGCATACAAGAAGGTTAGGATTTGATAAGGCATAAGGCACTAGAAGGAAAACAAGGTTTCTCAAACCAACAACTATAAACCATTTAACACAAACATACATGCATGAAAATAAAATAAACAATTAGATATGAAGGTAATAACTTACTCAAACACAAAAGAGCTAAGACGAGGAAAAACTTGATCCATTCCATTGATGTAGAGGCAAAAAGCTAATCTTTACAATAATAGGGATGCAAAAATACAAGTCTACCAAAGAAAAACCCTAGAGGAGCCAAAGGAAGAACCCTTAAAATGAGTACATCTTTTTCCTTTATAGATTAGGAATAACTGAGAAACACCAACTAAACCCTAACCCTAACCAGGGTTAGAAATGAAGCCTATGCATTCAATAATGGAGCCATCTCATGAAAATCATGACTTAGGGCATATATCCATCAGGAATTCAACAAAGAGCAATAAATGGGCATGGAAACCCATGAAATCCACTTGCAAAAGGTAAGGGATGCAATAATGGTCATTCTTGAAGCTCAAGAATCAGATTTGGGTGCTCAAAAGTCAAATTGAGCCTAAAAAATGTCACCCAAAAAACATGTCGAAACACAAGAAGGTCAGGGAATCGGGCCTAAAAACTTACCTTTACAAGCACTTGAATTAAATGGTCTGGAGCTCTGAAAAATACATTTATCAATTGTTAGGTGTCAGGTCATCGGTTGTCAGGCATTGGCCTATCCCTTATCGCATGCTTTAGAAGAAGGGAGGAAGTGAAACCATGAAGTTCAGAGGGAAAATCGGGGGTAAGAGGGAAGGCTTACCTTTGAAAGTTGGAGGTAAGGAAGAATCCTTACCCCTGAAAGATGAAAGCATTTGACACTTAGTTGAATTTTAAAAAAAACTTTTGGGGAAAGGGCTTACCTCCAAAAATCAGAGGTCGGACTTCAAACCGTCGGAGGTCGGAGGTCAGAAGGAAGTCTTACTCCTTGTGAAGTGAAGGCGGTAAAAGGGAAGAGGGAAGACCAAAGGACGAAGGCCAAAAGGAGAAAGGAAAAAATGGAAGAGGAGAGGGATGGTAAGGGGTAAAGAGTAAGGCTGGAGTTTGACACCCAAAACACTTAGAAGAAGAAAAGGAAGGAAGAGAAGAGGTGACGGAGAAAGCATGCAAGGTAAGTGAGTAAGAGACAACCTGAAAACTTGAAAATATGGGACTTAGCCAAATTTAGGAACCTTCAAAGAGAATTCATGCAAGATGGCCCGTGTGGGATCTCTTAGATCAGTTATTTAAAATGATGGGTCATCTAAGGGGGGGAAGAAATGTCAACATGTACTTTTATACTCAAATTACATTTCAAGCATACATAATCAATATATAATAGCTAAATAATTATATGGTTATCCAATGAGTACAATATCTCAAACGTCACATAATCATGGAAATATGTATTGATAATCATCCATAAAACTAGAACAATGACAATAATAACCATCTACATGTAACACGTGCATATCTAATAGGTATATTATATGATTTTGTAATCATGAAAATAATATATAAACTTAGAAATTTATATAAAAATTGTAATGGATTAACACACCATACATTCATCTCAAGGTAGGAAATACCAACAATCGATAAATAGAGGAACATCATATCTTGACATGCAAGTTGTCCAAACACACAATTTAGTGTATAACATTCATCTCACAAGCAAACAACACCACTAAAAGTGTAACAAACAACAAGACAAGGAATATTTGATGAGAAAAGTAAAGATACAACATTGTAAAGTACTCAATGTAATAAGTACATGGATGACCAATCCATCTCATTATACATATTAGAAAGCAATGTTGATCAAAGATAAAACAATGCAGTAAATGGGTAGGCATTACATATTTTCAATTAAAGTTGATTCGATTAAATCCCCTTAACACTATTTGAAAGTTAAATTCCTAAACCCCTTGTACCTATATGTTTTTCTTAAAGGGGTTCAAATAAACCCTTTTAAATTGAATCCCATACAATTACATGCTACCATGAAATGTCACATTTCTCTAGGTGGTTTCATAAATGGGGGTTCAATCAAAACCCCATACCTATCAAACCCAATGTGAATAATGTAATTTTAATGAGTTATTCCTATTTAGACCATGATTAGGATATATCCTCATTCTTCTACCCAAAGAGAATAGATTTGGGTGAGGTGTTAAAATTTATATGAATAGCCAGTCATTTATAATGTTTTGAGCTCTTTTAACTATAATGGCAAGAACAAAACCTCACTAAGTTAAACAAAAAGTTATGTTATTTTTAAATAAATATCATGAATCATACACATAAAATTGAGGTTAGTAAAATTATAGATGTCCCATTTAGATGAAATAAGATCCTACTCTAACTATTTCAAACCTTTCAAACACTGCATGTGGTAAAGATAATCTACCATTAATCAAATATCAAATCTACTATAATTAATCATAAACATAGTGATCTTGAAATTTATTATGGACTAATCTAAGACAACATAAAACCAATACCATTATAGATTTTTTATATTAATCAATACGAATCAAAATTTCATGCCTATAAATAAACTGACTTTGAGAATTAAAATGGTTGAATAATGTTATTTCATTAATCAAGCTATTAAATATAAATACATGATGAGTGGATTTATTAGAACTATAAGGGGAGATTAGGTCTACACACCTCACCTAAAAGTAATTATAACTCCTAAATATCCAAAAATAAAAAGAGTAACTCTAACAAAAGATTGTCGCACCTTACTAGCCTAGGCAAGCTAAACTAGGTTTAGGAAAATATGGTAAAATAAATAAAATTAAAATAACCTACACTAAAAATTTATTAAACATAACTAAATATTTGGACTTAGGTTGAAAACTTCTTGTTATTGAATTTCAACATATTGAATATTGGATCAGGTAAATGGCAATGTTCAAAATAGTCCTTCTCTTTCTATATGTAGTTGGGGACACTTAAATAGTTAGTTACTTCTATTTTTCTCAAATATAGTGGTAGGGATAGTCTACTTCTATGTGCAACAAGACCTCTAATGTTCATGATAGTGGCATGGGCACCATGGTTACGGCTATGCAACTTAGGCAGGGAGTTCTATTTCCCTTGGCTTTTGAGCATGCTCAAAATGGATGGGAGGTTCCTTATCTTCTACTATATAAGCCCTCATAGTGAGTTGTGAAAAATCTTCTTGGTATTGTTGCATGGGCTTAGTGCTTGCTTTATTTTGTGGTTGATTTGGTAATCCATTTCAAGATGCATGATTTTTCAGCTGTTTAACAATCCACCACATATTTTATTGTAAACCACTTACACATACTCAAAGTTAAATGACTAGTATGATATGTTAAATATATTTTAAAAGTAATTTAAAACTAATAGAAGTCAAATCTTATAATTTGGTAAAAGATTTCAATACAAGTAAAGGGTAGGAAAACACATTCTTTGAATTTTTTTTGACTAAGTAAAAAATAAGTTAGAATTAAACTTAACCTCTTTATAATTACTAAAAAATATTTTAAAATCAACTCAAAAGATATATAGATCTTAGTTTTTGTGTCTAATGATTTTTTTTTTTTGTAACGTGCAACTTAATTTAATACAAAATCATATTATCATATATGCATTAGTAAAATTTTGATATATTGAGCTTTAAGTTATGCTCTATATAAATCAAATTCATCCTTACTAATTTAATCCTCAAATTCATATACAAATTCTAAATTCACAATCCTAAACTTTTATACAACCCCAATCTTGAAATTCATAATCGTAAATTTTTAGATGACCTTGAAATTTTCAACCCTAAAACTTTATGTTTAGTTACTCTTTAAAAATATATTATTCCACATATATTTCTTGATGAATAAGTGAGTGTATTTATATTAAAATTAGATAAAAATATACATATTCACAAAAAAAGATTTGGATGGTAGAAAGGCACACCCTGAAAGTCACATGAATCACACCCAAATCCCTCTCCCACTTCCTCCTGGACTAGTCGCCTTCACGAGGCTAGTGGAGGAGTGGTTCTCCTTGTCCACATATATTTAAACTTTGACATTCCCAGAAATGAAGGTAAGACAAAGAGTCTTCAATGAGAAGATGATGCAAGGCAGGATTCCTCACTTTCCTTTTCCCTCTGCAGTGAGCAGTGGACGCCTTTATTGTTGTTTGCTCACAAGTCCCTAAAAACAAAATGTGGCAAATTTTCTTTAGAAAATTTAATTTGATATGATCAAAAGCTCTTGAATACGTACTCAAATGAAAATGGTCTATGACCGTGTCCACTACGCATGATTTTACAATGGAATTGGCTAACTTGGTGTAGAGTGAAGACATTTTGAGTGGATTATTGGCTCAGCAGTGTGTAAGGAAGGGTTTGAAGATATTTTTTTGATGATTTCTTGGTCAAATGTGAATATTCATTATGACTCGTAATATTCCGAATTCCTGGAAAATACAGGCTACAGACGAGTCATGGTTCTTATGCTAAGAACATACTGCGATGTGGAGACTGATCGATGAATCAAGTTCAATGTACATGTGAACATACAATGGACGGTGGGTACCTTTATTGACTATTGCTCACAATTTTGTTGGTAGATGGTCAGTGCTCTTCTTGGAATTCATGACATGGTTTAACTGTGTTCCATTGATCTGTTAATTCTGGTGGTAGTTGTATCGGGCATTAACAGGTTGATCTTTTGACGCAATAACAATTGTGGGGCCAACACTTTTTTTGTTAACAAGTTAACGATGAAAATGAAATGTAATCAAAATTTCTACACAAAATTGGATTTGGCTTAGCCGAAGACTTTTGAATAGGTTTCCAATGAACTTACTAATGCACTAACAAACCCCTACACTATGTCAATCATAATTGTAGTGGTGGAAATCATATCTAAATTACATAATTTGCATCTTTATGGTATTCCAGCACACCTCAAAAAAATATAGCTAATATCATAGCATTAGGAAACATGATCACAAGATAAACACAAAGCAAGAAGACGACAATCATGAATAAGCATTATTGTTGGACTAAGTCACAACCAACCATCTATTCACAATCAAAGCAAGGAATAATCCATATAAGGAATTCAACACAACTCATTCTCAAGCCCATCTAAACAAAAAATATTCATTGGCAGAGATTCAAAATAGACCTCACTCAATGTCAAACATAATTATATTTACATCAATTCACAAGTTACTCAGCCAAAATGATTTATATGCATCAAAGCATTTCATAATTTTTCCAAACATTTTAATAATCATCCACTTTCATTTCACAAGGACCAAGGGATTTCAAATTTAACATAGTTCTTATTAGCATAAACATAAAAATCTAGTACATTCTCTACAATCTACTCCCTTATATGCTCTATGAGAGGTCCATCATGAACAATATAGAGAACACCATATCAATTCAAAAAAAATTAGTACAACCACCACAATAATAAAAAAATTAAAGGACAAAGAATTATCAAATCCAACAATAACTTGCATAAAATAATCATAATCTCAATAATAAATTGAGTGTGAGCAATTGTCAAAAAATAATGAGAAGGAAACATGTGGTGACTAAACTACTCATAAGAAGAATTAAAAATTCAATGTCATTCCCTACAACTATGTGAATAACATTAGTCACAATTGAGGGAGTAAAATGCTACATTGCGCCTATGATGCCACAATCCATGGCGAGTTAGAGAACATGCTCAAGCACACTAAATAGTGAGAGTCTTTAAAAACTTTGAACACATCACACATAATAGATCATGTTTTTCACTTAGTCATTCTAATAATAATCCACATACCTGAAAATTATATTTTCATCACAACTCAATCACATGATTATATAAGAAGATAGCTACAAGATTTTCTATGCTATCCACTAGAATTTCCTTTCTACACTTGAATGGAACTCCACAAAAGCATCATATTTGAATAGGAATTGCAATTACAATGAAATGGCACATATAGACACACCTTAAGAAAATTTTAACAATAGAAGGATAAGTTAAGGAACTCTCAAGATCATATCAAAGGAGATTCAACAAGCTCAATTTTGCAAGGAAAGGATAATAGTCAACCGTGAAAGCAGTCACCAATCACATAGGATACGCATCTATTCATAGCATTTATTTGTACTCCATAGTATGACAAAATAACATCAACTTGATTTATGAGGAATCATAATACTACTGAGGACTCTAACCATGCACAATTTCATTAAGAATTTTGAATGCACACTATGCAAGAGGGGGGGGCACAATTTAGATTCAACCAATGTAGGATTTACTAATTCATTCTTTATTTTTTCCAAATACTTACCATAATTACCATGCTTATGACTTAATTATACCTCTTTTCTCTATCTTTAAGATGATATAATGTAATAACCCATCTAGGTTCCCACAAGAATCTTAGTAAAAAATATAATTTGAAGACATACTTGTAATTATGCCAAACGATCTATCATAAATAAATTAGAAACATTTATTTCACACATCCATATAGCCATTTCACACATATGTTATGCACTCAATCAAAGGCTAATTCATAATGCTTAGGAAAGTATATAGAATTGTCATACAAGGAGGGGAATAATATTTTTCTAATTACAAGGAGGTGAAAAGAAATGTATGCTACTCCTACAACACAAAATACACACCAAAAGGTACACCATGTAAGGTTTCATTAATTAAGAATTATCACAACATTACCTTCTAAGAATCATGCATATGAATGAAACGTCATCTCTTGTTGAACACCCAAAATACTGAGAGGGGGGGTGAATCAGTATTCTCTTAAACCATTCAAAAATTAAACATCCAATCACTAATGCATATTCAACTATAGTAAGGAAATAAAGTATAAAACATTCACAACATTAGATAACACATGAACACTGGGATTTTTATGTGGAAAATGCAAAATGGGAAAACTACGGTGAGGGTTAGCTCACAATATATTATAACCAGTTATAGTATACTTACATAAATGCTCACTGTAGGTGGATTCACTGTCCACAAAGAAAAAGATAGAAGAGAGATGGTGGCTCATAGCATATTTTTAATTGTTACAATTTTCATCTTACATATGCATGAATTACAGTTCCATTGAAGCACAATAACAATCTTTATCTGATTTTGATTCAACAATTTGCCTCGCTCTTCATTCGCACAATTTTGATCTTCAACTTAACATTCACAACTTAACTTTGCACTGTTATGATCAAATTTGAATCATGTCATACCATGTACTACATACCATATATTAGGAATACCAAAAACAATTCAACATATATATCCACATCAATTATACAATCAATTAGGTTGGCCTAATTAGATGTAATACCCAAAATTTAACTTGTCGGCTAAAAAAATTATTATCCACAAAATGTGCCACAATTAAAAAATCAAAACTCCTTACGATAGGTCAGCATGGACCTATAATAGATTCTACATAAGTCAACAACACTTATTTATCCTTCACATAACATTGAACGTGTTAGGACAGTACAACATAAGACCTAAAACCAAAAACCTTCAACTATGTATCCACATCTAGACACATGGACCTCAAAACTCAATTCCATCTAGAATCCATGCTCTACTGACATTTGACAATTTATCTCCAAAACCGCAAGGCCAAAAACTCATCTGCAGAGAAGTGCAGATTCTCCCACATAAACACACTGTACATAAAGCAATAGTAATATTCTAGGTCAAACTTTGTTGTTCATATCTCTCGATCCACTTGTCCAAACATGATGAAATATTATAATTAGATACATCTAACATCCACAAAAAAAATCTTAGAATCACGAAGTAATATCTTCATTTGCAGAGTGGTGCGAACCCAAAAATTGATGCACTATAACACTAAACTCGCAGGATTGACACTTAGTCAAATTTCTATGCAACTGATCTTTGGAGATCAAATCAACTTGCACGAATGTCTTCCTTAACATCTCAAAAAACTGTTAGGATTAATCAAAATGGTCCACAACAATGTTGACATCAATGACAAGACTATATTACGCTGTTGTGAACCTTTCATGCTCATGTTGCCAATCAACATCATCAATGACAAACCTCCAACATCTCTTTCACATTCAAACTCATCACTCACACATTAGATTATATCATCTCAAAAATATAAAAAGAATACTAATGCTCATCTTTTACTAAGAATATTTTCACATTCATGCTATCCCAAGTAAACACACAAGCATGTTCATGACCCCCACAAGGTTACTCACATCACAAATAGTAGGAGATAAGACATCAAAAGGAAATCATACATGAAAATAAATTCTTAGTATCTCAAGGGCCCAACTGACTGCCAAACAACCACTCCTCAAACATACCATGTGAGGATACAAACCAATCAACAATACCTAATTTTAGTAGAATACATAAAAAAAAAAATTCCCTTTACATGCTTATATGCAACAAGCAACAAACAAGCAAGTGATCATCTTCAACATACTAGAGTCTCAAATTAAGGTATCATTTCTTCAGTGTCAAGTTTAGTAAGGCCTAGGAGGCATCTATCCTCCATAAACACATTGCATAGTTTGACAGACACTAAACCCTTTAAATGCCACACTAAGGGACACAATTAAAAGACCCAATCAATTTCCTCACAAAAAGAATCAATTGATAAATCACACACCAAGTTCATGGGCCAAGTGCATAAATCAAAGATATCAATGTTGCACCATGCAATCTAATATGAAATATAATGTCCTAAGCCACACACCTAAGATACTGGCCAAATAATTTTTTTTTAGTAAATAATACCTATATGGGGGAAGTGCATATAAGCTTGGTAGCTACTTAACCCTTTGCTTCATCCATTAAATTTGACTCATCTCCACCTCTTTGTTCACATGTCTGTGAGCATGATTTCACACATGTGTGAACATGCATAGCCTTCCACGTCACCTTCCACTTGCTCTCTTATTAGTCAATATCCCATATTTTTGGTCAAATATCCTCCATAGATCAATGATCTTCTTCCTTCCTTTAACACTTGTCACAATGTTATGAACCACTGCCGTGAAACTCAACCAAAAACCTCCATTCTCTTCTTGTGTCTCAACTGTCCATTATCTATTTAGTGAAAAAAATTAAGGGTTTCCATATGAATTTCATATCATTGAATAATATACGAAGTTCATGCTATCATTTTCATAACCAATTCACTCATTTGAAACATTATGTTTCCTATTTGAATAGTAAATTTTAAATAAAATTTAGATTCATCCAAATAGAGAACATTCATACATCACAATGGAGATATAAATGCTCTTATCCATCATTATTTGTATTTGTATTTGTCTAAATTTTATTGTTTGATCTATCTCAAATGTAATTTATTTGACTAGATATCGATTTATTATTTTCTACTAAGTTATTATATAGAAATCATATAGGGGGTCCATAAAAGGTACTAAAGGAAAATAATGGTGGTGAAATTTACTCTAAGGAGTTTGAAGAATTTTGTAGGAATACTATAATTTCAAAGAAAAGAATAACCCCTTACAAATTGCAATAAAATGGAGTAGCTAAAAGGTTAAATAGAAACTCCATTGATCAATTGAGAGGAATGTTGAGTAGTACAAGTCTATAACATGAGATGTAGGAGGTAGGGAGAATCACACATTTCTTGAAAAATAGGTAATAGATGAGTTCTAAGAGGAACTTTGAAAAGGGGGATGATTTCCTAAAATTGGAGGTATTTTCTCTTGTGGAGGTAGAGGGGATAGAGTGATTGTCAATAGTGGAAGGAGAAGTGCCTTCAAATATAAAATTAACAATAATGAAGTGTGAGGTGTTGCAAGTGTTACCATAATGTTATTATAATTTGAAGAATGTAGAGAAGCTAAGAGTGTATGGAAGAGGAAGAAAAATTTATCATGACAAAGAAAAAAGTGGAAATGTTAAGAGTATATATCTTAGAAATGATAATAATGTCAAGAGGGTAAAAAGTTGTGTATGAGTGTCCCTAATTGTATTGCCCTCAAAAATTTTATCTTTGGCCTTTTAGGTCATAGACTATCTATTTAAAGTAGCCAACAAAGTTATGACATACAATGATTAACCTTTATTAACCATAAAATTTAGATAATCTCTAACTCCCTCTCATTTGAATTTAAGTACATGTCTAATTATAGACTTATTTAATCATACTTAAATCACTAAATGTCTAGAATTTTTTCAACTGCATTAATTTATATATTCCAAATATTTTGAAGTTTCATTTTTGCAAATCCATAACTTACAAGTCTATTCTTCAAAGTTACATTTTTTTTACTTTTCTAGATTCAAAAGAGTAAGTTCATGTACTTTAATTTTTACTATTATTCTTTAAATTTGTTTTCCCCTTTCTCTAATATTTTCATCTAGAGTTTAGAAAAAATTAGTTGATTGTAACCTTTGAAATCCTCTCATTTTTGTGCTTCATTATTTTTCTATCTTCAAAATTTTAGCTATGTTTCTCTCTTTTAAAGTGGCTAAATGATATTGGTTCTTTGAAATTTAAGTATAAATTAAGTTTTTGTTCTTTATATCTCAACCCAATAATTCCCTCTAATTTGATTTCAAAATACATTTCGTGTTTGTCTCCTTATGCCCCTAGATGGAAGTGCAACTTATTTTATTTATTATTTGTGTATTTTGTTTTTAAGGAAGTACCACCTTATGAATTTGCACATTCATTGAGGGGCATTAGTTATGCATTGAATATAGGTTTGATTGATCTCTTCTTTAGATTCCCTCCACCTACCATTTTTTTTTTATATTCTCTTAACCCTTATCTCTCTTTTTGAACCCTATACCTTCTCCTTTGCTCTTTTCTTGCACATCTAAAAGTTGTGTGTGATCATCCTTTATTGCACTACCCTTGAAATTGGTAACTTTGGGCTTTTTGGTCATAGGCTATTCATTTAGAGTAGCCAAAAAAACTTATGATCATACAAATAATAATTTTTATTGGCTATCAAAATTAGGTAATCAAATTCACTCACATTTCAATTTTAGCAAATGCATAATTATAATCTTATTTAATCATACTTAAATAACTAAATATTTAGAATTTTGTAAATTGTATTTAATTTACATACTTCAAATATTTTGAGGTTTTATTTTGGTAGACCTATAGCTTGCATACCTATCCTTTAAGGTCACTTTTTTTTTTACTTTTCTAGATTCAAATTTGTAAATTGGTGTTCTTTAATTTTTACCATTATTCTTTAAATTTATTTGCTCCTTACTCTCATTGTTTCATCTAGAGTTTGGCTAAAATTAGTTGATTGTCACCTTTCAAATCACCCCATTTTTGTGCTTCACTATTAAATATCTAGCCATAGATTTAATTAGTCACATTATCTCTAACCTCCATTTATATACATGTCCAAGATCTTAAAATATTGTCATGAGTTGCTACATAAAATTATTTAACTTTTCAAGGCATCATATACATTTATGAAAAATAGGGTGCTCATAAGTGTAAGTTAATATAGCTAAAACTAACATTAAAGTAATATTTTCTTGGTAAATATAGATACTTGTATTCAATGTGGTGAATCAAGGTACTTTAAATACAATATGAAAATAGTGTGAGAATATGAAATGTAGCATTGTGTTTCTACTTTTTAAATACACAATTTACCTTCTTGTGCAAATTATAAAAGCTGATCAAATAAAATATATACAAAAGTGACATTTATAAGATGGTCACAAAAAAAGCCCCCGCGGGTTAGCGGAGTTGGTCTAAGTCTCCAGTTTTCTCCTCGAGGTCTTGGGTTCAACTCTTTGGCCCATGACTTACCCCACTGCAATTTAAGCATGATGCACTTTGAATCAATTTAAACAAATATAAAGAAACAATACATTATCAGTCATGTAACATAAATACAAAAAAAATATAAAAAATTCACAACTAAAAAAATGGGTAAATATAGAAAATATTAAGTATTATTAAGTTCTAAGATACATTGATCTACATAAAAATCCAACAACTTTATTGAAGAGTGTTATTTTTTTATCATTTATACAACTATTAAGCCGACCTAATCAAGGGGGTCAACCCAATACTTATGATCCAGTGAATTTCCTAAAGTATTTTTAAATATTGATAGTCCTTGACAATCAATGCATAATAAAGGGTATGGCAAACTAAGGCAAATATGAATACAATTTATTACATCAAATATGGAAGATACATGACTGATCCACAATTGTGACGATGACTCACCTTCAAACAATAAGATTTACCATTAGACATTTTCAAATGTATACAAAATCTAGAAACAAAAAACATATCAATATTATCACTTTTCTAAACCATAATAAATTGATATAATGAAATATCAATATTTTTATTCTCTCGTCTAATAAAAAATTAATTACTACATCAAACACAAATAATTTTGTAAAATTGTTTGTTTCTAAATTATCTAACCCCAAAGAAATGAACAATCATTTGTTTAGTCTATGTTAATTTATGTGTTTTACTTTATTAGGTATGAAATGTAAAGATGTATAAAATCAAACCAAATTGAAGTATGCTAGACTCCTCATTGGATAGTTGTTCCCACAATGATTGATTTAATTTATTTGATGTGTGCTCACTAGTAATTT
Organism: Sequoia sempervirens; assembly: GCA_007258455.2. NCBI lineage: Eukaryota > Viridiplantae > Streptophyta > Pinopsida > Cupressales > Cupressaceae > Sequoia > Sequoia sempervirens. The sequence goes on along the minus strand of VDFB02000015.1, from coordinate 435,273,643 downwards.
CGGCAAAATAATGATGCTCCAAGTGAAAGTGAGTGAGATTCTTTGATAAAATGACTAAGTGTTAGGTATATAGAATTTTGAAGAAAATGAATGAATGACAAGAATTGCTAGATGGATATCAAGGGTTGAGAGGAGAGGCGATCTCTCAACTCATGAGATTATGCCAAGTGGAAGAATGAGATGAGTTGAGAGGAATAAAAATACTATAAGGGGACAAGGTCCATGTGACATGGTATCAAAGCCATGTGCATGATGTGGTGGGGAGAGTTGACCCACTTAATTAGGTGAAGATTAGGATTAGATTATGATTGGAGAGCAAGTGAGAAAGTTGGAGGATAAGACATATGAGGGGAATTAAATATATATTTTTGATGAAAAATTTAATGGATGGGGATAAATAATTAAAGGTTTAGGTATAACAGAAAAAATAAATTAGGATGAAATTTGAGATAATTGAATATTAATTAAATTTAAAAAGTATTATTTAATTAATATATAAGATAAAAAAATTGGTTGAATCAAGGATAAATTGACCAAATATGATGAATTTTAAATGTCTACAACTACACCAAACAATTTTTTTTTAATAAAATTATTTATTACTAAATTATCTAATCCGTCCTTTGTTTAGTCTACGTTAATTTATGCATTTTATTTTATTAGCTAGAGTAAGCACAAGGAAAGTGTAGGAATTTGACATTCGAAGTAATCGGCACGCACAGGTGGACAGTTTTGACGAGGTTAAGCGAATAAAACCTACCAACGAGGGTTTCTCTGCAGGAGCAGGCAATAATCGGGGAAAGTGTATTCCTCGACCATAATAATTAGCACGCGCAAGTGGGTTGTTTTGGCATGGCGGCTAGGGTTTGCTTGCATTGCCATGGAATAGTCGTAATGAAGAAAGGATTTTTAAGAGATCGCCTTATCATTGTTCTACATCAGAGTAGAGGCAATCATCCCTTGGCTCCCCACGACCTTCATTGGACTTTCAATTCTGTTCGGACGATAGAAGACTCTTCTGTTACCGGAAAATCTGGTGATCCTGATTTTATCTAGGGGGTGCCGTTGGCTGTTTCTAAGATCAGAATTAGAATTCTGTTTGAACAATAGAAAAATGGGCGATCCTGGTTTTATCTCCGGGATGATTGGTTTTGCTGTTCAAGCGGCGTTGAACCAAATTATCGATCGGATCAACATTGCTATCCGTTGCAGGAAGGAGTTGGATGTTCTCAAACATCTGCTCCATAAAGTTCTTTCCATCAATACGGAAATGCAGGAATATAGAAAGGCTTTGAACGCTGGCAGAATCGGTGCTCCACCTCACCCTCCTTTGCCGTCTGCAGTAAATAGCTGGTTAATCGAATTGGATGACCTTCTTCAGGATGGATCTCATTTGGTCCAACACTGCACTGTACCATCTTCCTGTCGCCTTATTTCTCGCTACACAATGAGCAGAAAGATCACTCACCTCATTTCACAAATGGAAAAACATGTAGCTTGCACTCCCTCCATTGCCTTCCTCCACCAGCTTCAACAAGATGTGGCAAATCGGGAAGCACTTGAGCAGATCAGACACACAATCGATTCGCTTAAGAGGAGTACTTCTGTACTTACAGGCACATCTGGAGATCCCTTGCCATCCACTTCTTCAGCCGCTCCCACCACGAGGTATATTGAGGAGGCGCTCATTGTCGGGCAAGATTCTGCAACAAAGATACTTGAGGAGCTAATTGATTCAGAACAGCACAAAATAATTGGAAAGGGCGGCGCCGCTAAGACTCTGCTACTCAAACGAATTTTCAACAGTAACCAGGTACAGAGTCTCTTTTGCAATGACTTAATGCTTTGGCTTACTGTTTCACAAAATCCATCTTTCAATGCTCTCAGAAATGACCTTGTAAATCAAATAACTCTTAAAGCAAATGAAAGATTGGACAGTAGAGAGGAAGACCATGTGAAAACTTGGCTGAATCAAAGCATGAATAAGCACAAGTTTGCCCTGTTTTTAGACGATGTTTGGGAAACAAGTGCAAGCTGCTTGTTAGAGGAGCTTTGTGTGCCTCACTCTCCACACCACAACTCCAACACCATCATTGCCACTTCCAGAAGCCAGAGTGTGCTCTCACAGTTGGTGGTTCCAACTCCATCAATAATCCAAATGCAAGATTTGAATGAGGATGACAGTTGGAGATTATTTTCTTTTCATGCTTTTCCACACAGCGATGGAGTTTTGCCCTCGAGCGTTGACCAAAAAATAGCGAGGCATGTCTGCAACAAGTGCGGGGGCCTTCCATTAGCCCTCAAAGTAATCGGGAAGGCTATGGCGGGCATCACTCAATCAAATGAATGGGAATTTGCACTTCAGAGGTTGCAGAAGGATGTTAGAGGTTCGCTTTATAGCAGTTTGAGATTAAGCTACGATGCCTTGGCCGAAGAGGTCGATGGCACTTCCTTGCAGTTGTGCTTCCTCTGCCTCGCTGTTTTCAAGGAAGACGAAGTCATCTATTTTCCAACTGCTACAAAGTACTGGATTGGAGAAGGATTGCTGGCCGGGCCACATCCTTATACAATTGGAAAGAGATTCCTCAATTTGTTAGCCGACCGTTGTCTTATTGAACCGGTCTTGAGGGGTCAACACGGAGCTGTGCTCATTTTCAGGGTGCATGACGTTTTGCACGATTTAGCACATCAAATTGCTGAGAAAGAAGAGAAATGCTTCTTTCGGACAGGCAGAGATTTACGAGAGTTTCCAGATGATGACTGGTCGGGACACATGAGAATTTCCTTGAGGAACAATAGTTTGACTAGAGTTCCAAAGGCATTTCGGGCTCCCCATATCCGCTCCTTGCTACTTACTGGTAATACTTCTTTGACAGAAATTCCAAAAGAGGTGATTGAGAGTATGACCGCTCTCAGGGTCCTGGATTTGTCACGGAATGCCCTCCGGTCGTTGCCAAAAAACATGGGATGTTTGAAGCATTTACTTTGCCTCAGGTTACGCTCTGTGCCAATCAAAACACTGCCCAACTCTATCGGTGCTCTCAAAAACCTTGAAATATTAGATATTTCTAAATCTAATATTAAACAACTCCCATCCACCATTTCTGGGATGACTTCCTTACAAGTTTTGCACGTTGGCTATTGTGAACATCTGCAGTCCATGCCTTTTGGGGTCTCACACCTTAAATCTCTTGAATACCTGAATGTATATGGTAGTCCAAATGCATTGGCAAAAATAGGATGGAATAAGTTCAGAAGAGATCTTTCAATTAATGATTTGGGCACCCTAAAACGACTTACAAAGTTGACTTTTGCAAATTATGGTAAAATAATTCGGGAAGGAATTCTGGGAACGATGGAGCAGATGAAGTATCTAACTCTGTGTCTCACAGATATGGAAAGGCTACCCCATGCAATGACTGGCATGTCGAAATTGAGGAAACTCTCTCTTATATGTCCTCAATTACTCCAAATAGAAAATTCATTTTATGAATTTCAACATCTGACCTACATTAATTTGTTCAACTGTGGCATGTTGAAACAACTACCTGCCTTACACATACTTCCGAGGCTAAGCCACTTGAATATTATTGAGTGCCTCAGCATTGAGAAGTTCCCAGAGGAATTTGGCCAGGGGGAAGCATTTCCCAAGCTGGAGGAATTTTCGATAGTGGAGCTGGAGAAGCTAGAGCAGATGCCAATGGTGGAAGAAGGAGCACTGCCTTCACTGAAAACATTGACAATAATGAAGTGTGAAGTGTTGCAGATTTTGCCACAGTGTTATTGGAATTTGAAGAGTGTAGAAAAGATAAGAGTATATGGCCGCTCAACAGTTCTTAGTGCAATGGAAGATAACTTTATTGAGGCAAACACCAAAGTACAACTAGTTAGACTATCTGCCACAGACACTCAAGAATTCCAAGAGCGCTTCAATGAGATGGTAAGGGGAAATGAGTATTTTCAGTACGGTGAATTTTGGGGTAACGAACTCTTTCAGTTTTTGCAAGGAACTTATCACTTTAATATACACTAGCAATGGCACCTTCGTGTGCAATGGGTACGCCGAAGAGTTGTGGGAGGTCAATTAGTGATAGGTTCTGGTTTTTATTTATAAAAATTCAGATAATTGTTATGAACTGCTTTGAATTGCATGACAATGTTGTTTTGAAAGTTTGTTTTCTGTATTGAACTGCAAGTTAATGTGCATTTGGAAGTAAAATTTGGGTAGTGGAGTCCATAAATGCAGCATATACTTGAATAAGGTAATTTGAAAAATGTCTGAAAGTTAGAGTTATTCTGAGTACATATGTTATTTTGCTTAAGCCTGTTAAGTACAAGTGAAATACCGTCAGTCTTAAAAGCATGGTTAGAAATGACTATGCAAATAACAGTAATAGGCAACAATGAGCATTAAAAAAACATAAGAAGAATATGGTATCCTCTTCGTGTATTCCTTTTATAAGAGAAACAATTTGGTGTTGAAATGATATACAAGTTTTCCTCTTTTCTTGTGAATAGGGAAAAAAGGAAGAGTTTATTACACAATAAAGTAATATTTGAAGAGTAAATCTCAGAAACGAAAAAGCGTAGTATTTTATTGAAAAAGAATAGTTTAGAACTATTTAAATTTTTACAAGATTAAATTTGTTATCCGCACCCATAGGCCAACATACAACTTTTTGAGATGGTAGGTTCCTTTCAAAATTGATCGACAAAAAAGAATAGAAATTCAGATAAGTATCCAGATTAATGGAGGACTACAAACAAAATCTGAATGAAAATGTAAAGATGCCATATATTCTTGTAGCTGACAAAAGTACCCATATTTGTAGAGAAACCTGGTCATTCAAAGGTTAAGGATTCTTGACATCAGCAAAATGATACATTACTAGTAGGTACTGAGTGCATGATTTTTTTTGGAAACACACTTTGTAATGATATACCATAATATGCCAAATTGTAAAAATATAGGAACATCTGTAGCAGCCCTCATATGATACAAGTGTAAAAATATATTGATATGAAATAGAGTGAAAAACAGTTGCCGAGCAATGATAATAGAACTAAAATATTTGTGATTGAAACTGTTGTCCAAGAAAAGGTATTGTAGGAACATTTGTAGCAGCCCTCATATTTTGCTGGGGATAGGTTGGTAGTGATTCAAAAATAACCAAAAAAATGCAAGCCTTTTTTGGATGCAATTGCTTGTGACGAACTTGCAGCCAGAATGCCTGTATTTGATATCCAATCTATGTATTTGTTTATAAAATTTGCATACAATAATTTCCAGAATTGAGTAGACAAATTGTAGAAAACTGTAGGTTCACAATTAAACAGATGTATAAATTATTGAGTTGAAAAAGAAAAGTAAAATATAACAGAGTAATAATTTGTAGTTAAATAGAAACGATTGTTGTAACACTAGGTGAGCAATGAGTAACGAAGTAAAAAAATTGAAATTGAAACTACTATCGAAGGAATTTAAATAATGGGTTTTGTTAATTTGAGAGGGGTATTGGTAGTAGGCCTTATATAATACTCTTTAAAATTTAGTGTGTCATGAGGATGTAATTTTAAGAATATCAGTTCGTACATAGTGGATTTTTTTGTCAAGGATACTTAATTGCATGCTGTATTATCCAATCTATGTTTTTTTCACTAAATTTGCTTACAATAAATGCCTAAATTGAGTGATATCCATTGATATATAGTGAATATTGTGACGACGAAAAAAAGTTTTAGAGGTGACATTACAATTGACAACATTCACTGTGCATGTGGAAAAGTGATTGTTGTTGTTCTTTGAAACCATACAAGAAAGGATATTAGACATGATAAATTGTAAAGGAGTTTAGATGACATAGGGAGAGCAACTAACTTGTAGGAATGTGCAATAGCATTGTTTGTTCAAGAGTTTCCATTGGATAGTACCAATAAGCGATCCTCCTCTTGTTTACAATGAGCTACACATGGGCTTTGATTCATGTGTGCATATCCTTGAAAGGAGAAGGTTGGATTGATATGCATCCCTGCCAATGAATGGACTCTAGAAATAGCTGCGAATGTATGGCCTTTCCGGTCGACATTACCTATGTCCATAGTTGCCTTTTCAAGTGTAAGCCCTTGTGATTTGTGTATTGTTAAGGCCCATTCCATTTTTAGGGGAATTTTTCGACAAAGACCATGACTCACAAGGGAAATAGGAACATTTTTTGGGTTATTGAGATTCCAAGCAGTGCCTATATAATTTTTGAATTGAACTACAACAAACAAGGGAAGTGAAGGTGGATGTTCACCATCCTTGTAGAAGATAGCTTGGACTTGTCCAAGTGCACCATTGACAAGGCTTGTTTCCACCCATAAATTTGAACATAGCATTGCCTTTTGATGAACACATAAAAGGACCTTAGATTGTAGTTGTTCTTCGTCTAGATTGGAGCATGGTGACCCCCTTAGTTGCTCTACAGTTGACAAGGAAATTGGTGTTTCTAGAGATAATAAAATTCACAAGTTATGTTGTGAGACCATTTCATTGGTTTCGAAAAGATATATTGAGGACAGGAACTCAGCTTGATCTACACAGGTTAAAGATGTAGTAGATTGCAACATAAGAACCTTCCAATCTTCGACTGTAGGTACTGCATTTCAAAAATTAGAGAGGAGGGTACGTAAGGTAATTTGTGTTGGTTCCTCTCCGATTTGACAAAATATTTTCCTTAGCATCACTATTGTTGTGAAGCTTCGCCATAGAGCTACCCCGTATGAAGTAGAGCCATACATAGGAATGCCCTTGATTGGTGGTAGTTGGCCAAGGTCGCTGAAGAGCATGATTGAGTGTCCTCCAAATGGGAATTGGTTGTGGCTAGGGAATGCCTCACGTAGCCTCATGTTAATGCTTTGAAGTAATTTGGGACCAATGAAGCTCATTTCATCTATTAATATGTAGTGAATGAAGTACAATTTTTCCTAGAAACTCACTAGTTTTTGGCCTTGTAGGGGGGCAATATCTTTGATAGGTATATGTAGGGTTGAGTGGATTTTTGATGCTTGGATGTTAAATGCTGCAACACCTGTAGGTGCTAGAAGTAGTAATTGTGATGGGCAATTTTGGGATGAATTGTTGATGGTAGATTGGATGGCTTTTATTAAGTGTGATTTACTAGTTCCAACAGTTACCTAAACAATCATTTTTAAAGGAGTTTGCAAAGTACCTGCATTTAGATGAGAGAAAACTATGTCAAATGCTTTTTTTGTTGGATAGAGGGCTCAAGTTGGGTAGGGCTAGTGGGAAGATGGGGGAGTTCAAATGTTGGGCGGTTGGATTATATATAGGTAGTAGCATAGACTTGTTGTTTGGGATTTAGTTGGGAGGAACCCCAATCATGGTGCAAGTCAATGTCATGGCGACCAAACATATCTAGTTCATAAAATTGAAAAGGAATGCTTGGGTACATGCTTGATAATAATTTCCATTTAGATGGGTTGTTCTCGTGCACTATTTATTCTTGACTAGAAGAGGAGCTAGAATCTATAGCTTCGGAAGGCTCTGATGGTGTGCGAAGCACATGCCAAAGATGGTAACTATCTACAAAACTCTCCCACTGTTGTATAATATGACTATTGGGCAATGCGAACTCATTGTGAATGTTGCAGAATGGTTTGTACAATAGTAGTTCACTCCAACAGAATGCTTCGAAGTAGATGTCATCTCTTGCATGGATGGAGGTGAAGCATAGTGAGACACAAACAATGGCTTTAATGGGCCACTCTTTCCATTGGCTTTGCTTTCGGGATGCCTTGTAGGTCCACTTTTGGGTTACCTCAAGAAGTGACATAGCCTCTAAATAAATTGGACGAATCATGTAAGCATCAATGTTAGTTGGGGAGGTGGTGGTTGATTCAGATGACAACCATACTCGTTGAATTTTTTTTTGGTTCACATTTAAAGAGACAAAAGTTCTGCTACATAGGGAGAGTGGAAGTTTAAGCAAGAGGTGGCAAGTTTCTTGGGATCCAATATCACAGTCGACAAGAGTGTCAACAAGCATTTTTTGAAAGTTGTTGGGGCAAGCTTGTTAGACTCTATATTGGTTGAAATAAGAGAAAGCATTGTGTGGTAAGTTTCTGACTTGTTCTTTGCTTTTGTTGCATATTTTGCAATATACTTGAGGACTGCATGGATGGAGACAACAGGCTAGCAATCAATATTAGCTCTCCAAATAGAGAGGATAAAAGGGTTCTGTAGATTTAAGCAGTCATCATTTCGAGCAATAGTGAATTTAGGTAGGCTAGACTCATCAATGGCAAGGGTAGAAATTTCTTGCATGGGCCTAGGGGCTTTATAACGACATTGTAGGGATTGGCCCTTTCTCCTAAAGCAAGTTTGTAAGGTACACTTTGTATGGAATTGAACACAATTGATAAGTTTAGTGTAGTCAATGAGAGGGTCAGATTGCAATATCATTGTGTTGTCCAGTAAACAAGGGTCATCACCAAGAGATCACTGAATTGCTTGGTTCCTCAACAATATCGATCGAGGGTTACATGCACAAACATGCTTGAAGGTTATTCCATTGTAGCTTTCCAATATCAGGTGTTGCTTGTAGCTAAACGAAACCATGGATATGTGTGGATCCTCTATGTTTCCATTCATACCTAGTGGTTTTTGTTTGTTGGAAGGTATTCAAACTGTAGCAAAAGTAAGTGGGTGAGGGTAGTGGCAATATACCTATACCAGTAGTTGGTTGCGCTAAGTAGCTTTTCCAAAACCTCTTCACGAAATGCAGTAAATCTATGGTGCATATAGTGGGCAGCAAGGTGTGGATTTTGAACAATGTTTTGTATCCTCCATTTATAAGTGGCTTACAAATTTGAAGGAATAGATGATGGAATAATATTGTGTAGGTCTGGCCATTTTGTATTTGTTGCACTGAGTGTAAAGAAAAGCATTGGGAAACCAACTTGGATAACCATACCAGTGAGCTCCCCTCTACAACGGTTCCAAAAAGGTTGTGTTCTACGAATAGATGATCCAAAGCGCATGAGTTGTTCAACAAGTTTTTCATTGGGAAGGTCCTTTAAACGTTGGCGAAGATCTAATATTGTTGTAGGAAGGCATGTATCAATGTGCTTATGGACAAACATTGATGTTGTGGACTGGTTGCGATGTCGCATGATAATATTTAGAATGAAGTACCTAAAACGAGGGTGTTGGCCAAACTAATTGTCAAAGTACCTAAGCATGTGGAGAGCATATTCATGTAACTTAACTTCTTGCATGTGTTGTTGCTTGAAAGCCATGACGCCTTTCAGAAAAAAAGTTGGGAAATCCATAACAAACAATCCTTCAGTGGTGTGCTCATTGACCGGAATGGTGAAAGGGGTGGCTAGTCCATAGACAATGTTAGGGGAAGGTTAGATACAAAGGAAGTAAAGGGTTGAATATCTTCTTCAGCAGGGTCAACGGTTGTAGCATCAGTATGTGTAGAGTTGGTAGGTGTGGTGCTAGTAATTGTGGTAGTAGTAGATAGGAGGTCGGAAATGTTAGTGCGAGCACTTCGTAGACGTGCTAATGCAGCCTCATCTAATCTTATTGCACATTTCTATAGTATGGTTCATGTGAGGTTTTATAATGCAATGCCTTGTAGATGCGACCTCTGCTCATATAGAAGCTATAGTCTTGTTGGCCAATGTTATTTCTATTAACCAATAAGATGTCTAATTCATCTATACATCTAGGTAAGTGGGTATCAATCATGGAGATATCTTGAGGAAAGCTAATAGTGTGCCCACTATATTTTAGCCGCCCTCCTTTTGCATAGGTGACTTAAAGGATTAGGCTAACCCAAGCAATTAACATCTCTTTGACTTGAGTTAGTCTTTGTCAACATGGAGGTTGCTCACCAGGGTCCATGTTATTTCACTTGGAGAATCGATTGCCATTTTTTTCATCTGCACATCTATAACAAGTAGATAGTCCAAGTAATAGTTTTTTCTTAATACCTAGATATTGTTCCATTGAAACTACACAAGTTAAAGTGGTTGCAAGACTTTCAAGCATAGAACGAAAGAAATTTCTAGTAGCAAGGAAGGTTTGAGTAAAGTTTGGAGTCAGATGGAGATGGGAGGGTGTAGCAGAGGATGGGAGTGTGGAAGTGGAAGCACCATCAACCATGATTTGTGCCCTTTCTCGTCTTCTTGTATTGATGAGGTCTTTCTTTGCATGGTAGGAGGTGCATTCTTGCTGGGTATGACATGCTCTTTTTTGTTGCAATCTTGAGTTTTCCAATTCCATTCAATATTTTCTGTAAGTGTACATAAAAGGCTGAAAATTAGAAATAACTTGTCTAACAGTAAGACTAAAATATTGAAGGCTAAATACATCAAGATGTATGCAATAATATAGATTGGAAGAAAACCATTGGAAGGCTTACGAAACCAAGTACTTCCATAAAACTTACAACATTATTGGGAATGATAGGATAAAAGCTTAGAGATGTTACTTCTCTACAAGGGAAAAGTAATATAATTTAAGTAAATTGGAAACCAAGCACTTGGAGCAATAGGCTTAAACATCGATTGTAAGGAAACCATTTTGGATCTTAGGAAACAACAACATATAGGAATAAATAAATGCTTGTTTGTGGTTTTATTCAGTATTATATGTTTCAAACTTGAAAGGGACAAAAAATTGAACATATTCATAGCAATTGGAATTACACTAACCACTAAATATTGATGGCATATGAAATCTAGTGGTTTGCAATTCAAGAATGGAAAAGCTTACAAAATAGTTGTATCTCCAAATTAAGCATGAAACATGTATATATGGAAAGATGTATATATGTTTTTCAAATTCAACAATCCAAAAAAGTATAAAAGTTTTGAGTAACTATTTTTTGTGGTTACAAAAATTGGACAATTGCACATGACGCAACAAGCGTACTTAAAAAGAGTACAATTGAAAAGATAAGCTCGCTTAATAGCTATATTAACAATACTTTGTGATTCATGGCCATCAAAAGCATTTGATTGGATGGACAATGCTAGTAGGAACTTGTTGATAATAGTGTGTAAATTTTGGCTAGCACCATTAGGTTTTTCTAGTAGGAGTTGAAGATCTTCTGCGCAAACTTCAAACAACGTTGTCACTGGTTCTTCAAAAGTGGTGGCATTAAGAAGATGACATGTCCCATCTTGCAAGTCCATCTTTAGCATGTAGCTAAAATCACATGTAGCAATCTATGTAGAACACTTGGGGCACTTAAAAGCACTTGGGGTAATCTAAATAACCTTTTTCTTACACTTTTTGCTTTCCACAATGCGAGGGAAAGATAGGTAGTAGAAGTTGTCTAAGTGGAGCTTTGTGATATGGGCCTCAACACAAACATTTTGTTTGTCAAGAGAGCTTGGATTCACAATACTTGAAATAGGAATCATATTTTCAAATTTTTGGGTTGATATATGGCTCTTTGAGAGGGAAAGGCAAGGAAGGGCAATCCTTATAGTGGCATACCATGTTTGCAATGTTGAGGCTTCAACCAAGTTGGGATTGATTACTGGGTTGTAGGAAAGATGGTATCAATAGAATTTTTAGACCATGAGGTTATCTGACCATTTTTGATGAAAATAATTAGTGGGTTGGGTTGTAGGGGAAGGTGAGCTAATTGCTTCCCAGTGATTTGGAAATGGCTACCCCAAAGTGTGATATCAATGGTACGACTTGAAATGTCCATGATTGTGGTTGTACACTTTATTGTTTTAGTCCCATCGCTTTTGTGAATGGTTGATGCAGGAGAGATAGATAGAAGAACACCAATGAAATCTACAAGGGAATTAATAGGTAATGGCATTAATGATCTAATGCTTTTGATATGGTGGTTTTGTGTGGGTATTGTGGACTCTATGCAGGTGGATGGAGTGATGGTTGAGGAGTTGTGGAGGAATATTTCATATGGGTTGATGTCGCTACTGTATTTTGTGTTTCATACTCTGATGCATCCATTTGAGATGACATAAGTGCTATTAGACTCAATCACATGGTAGAACCTATCTACAAGTTCATTAAACCAGGTTAGATGTATCTCGAACCTTGCTCTATCTACAAAATCAAACCCGAAGACTTTCCCATCATTACTTGCATTTTTGTACTCATGAATTGGACTTTTACTCAAGGCATGACCCTCTATGGACCAAATTTTATGGTTTGGGGTTAAGGTTGGAATGGGATGTGGTTCGGGTGGGGTGAGAGTGTCCTTATCACTTTATAATGTAGGTACATTGAGTGAGGTGTTGGGAGTTTGATTCGGCCTTTGAGAGCTGCTAGAGGGCATACAAGTTGTGGCTTGATTAATAGCAGTTGGAGCTCCAATCATTGAGGCATTATTTGTAATTACTTCCAAGCTATGAATTACAATAGCCTTGCAATGAAAATAACAAGTTGAAAGTGATTGCTATGTACATGTGTAAACAACAGGAACCAAAATATATAAGGTAATTATGAATGTACGTGAATTTGTGAAATTTTCTGCAAATGTATTCTTTAAGGTGGACAATAGAGAATTTTACTAAAGCCTCCTCCAAAACAAGATCGTTGAACTATGTGGGTAGCAATGTAGGATGTGTGTGCATCCCATTTGATAGTTGAATATGATACTTGGGAAGTGTAGGTTGTGGTTGTTGAATGGGGGTCGATAGATGCAACTTGTAGAAAGGGATCAACATCAAGCATGCCTGAAAGGATGTTGGCAATGACATTTGCAGTTAATGTAGACATGACAATGATGGAAGATAGTGGAAGTGGTTGGCCTACAAGCAAAGTGAGAGTAGGGAATTCAGGCAGCAAAGCAACGTTACAGGACTAATCAAGAAATGCAAATTGGTCAGTACAACCTTGCGTATGAGTGATATTGAAATATCTTATTCAGGTATGAAATTTTTTGGATTGCTTGGGGCTTGGAGAAAGTACAAGGTGGATTTTTTGGATCGTATTTCATTTATAGGTTATGTGATCTATAACACCTACAAATTGTAACAAAGTTGTGGTTTATAAATTATGTATAGAAGGGATAGGCAATGCGTCAAAAAGTTGCGATTTGACGGGTTTGTGGCAGCCTGTTTGTATTTGTGGGAAAATATACTGAAAAAGTATGGACTAACTCCAACATCATAGCAGTAAATTACAAGAAGATGCAATTATAATTTAGAAGAGAGAAACTAATTGCATAGGATAAAAGTATAGATCATACTATTCATGGTAAATAATGATCATATTATTTTGAAGGATTTGAACATATCGAGCTGAATAGGGAAGAGGGCACATATTATATACAAGGAAATGTATTTTCTAGCTACATAGCATTATAATTTGGAATTTTTATTGGCCTAAGATCAAGAACATATAGAATTGTACATCATCATAGCATTAAATTAAAAGGATATGCAATTATTATTTAGAAGAGAGAGTAATTAAAACATACCAAGTAATATATTACATAGATTAAGAGTAGACATCCTAGTAGTCAAATAGATAGCACTTGATAATAGTATTTTGAAGGACACTTACATATTGAGCAATATAGGGGAAAAGTGCACATATTGTGCAAAAAGGGCACACATTTTGTACATGGATATGTATTTGTTAGCTACATAGCATCAAAGTATATGCATTTTTATTGGACTAATATAAAAAAAAAAATCGGATTTGTACAAAGGTTACATAGGAGCAAGTTAAACTAAATGATCACCTATTGTGGAGGTATGCCTCATATGCATGTACCAAAGCAGTTGTTCCATCTTGTTGGTATTGGTAGTCATAAAATATTTCCCTTAGGAAAGTGCATAGGCCATCCAATTTTGTGTAGCTCTTTTGAAATGATCGACAAGTGTTTCCTACAGTTGTTCAATGTCCACATCCTGAACTAAGGGTGATGACTAGAAAACATCCTTAAATTTGTGGACAATGTTTTGGCAGCTAGTTGGTATGGTAACAGTGAGGTGTGCAACATCAATTCCAACATTGTTTGGACTATTAAATAATGCACATGACTTTGCCACTATGGGTTGGAAAACCACAGGGACATAGGGAGGTGTATTAGCCATCTCCTAAGATGAGTAAGGTAAAAGAGTATACAAGTAGAAAATTATGACTGAGAAATAGATCCACTTGAAGCTAAATACTATGTACCTTATTATGTAAAAAGTAAATGTGCCTACTATCAAAATTTACAAGAAGAACAATGTTGACAAATCTATTACAATATTTATTCTATGAATTGCAGCTAAAGAGTTGTTTTTTCTTTTGACTCCTTTGTTGTTGAAATTTGAACACAAGAATCTAGTGTATGGATATAAAATAAGAAACTATCTACGGATATCTAGTTTAAGATAAATTTAGCAATATAACAATTATGAAAATACAGGGGATTTAGATTAAAAAATATAAACCTGATTCTATCATCCCATATTTGTAATTTTGTAACTTTGACTTTGAATATCTATCATTAGTTTTGTGTTTGTTGTTCAATAGACATGCATTATATTGGATCTCCCAGGTGTTATTCCCTTGAGTATTGAATGCTTCTATTTCTATTTGTGCATGATATTGTCCTTTTTTTTGCAAGCATAAATATGGGATTGTTTGAGAATTACAATAGAAAGAGGATGGTTGTTGATGAGTACAAGTTTGTTCAGGATGATAGACATAAGAGTCTCTATAGGACCACTAAGAGACAATATAAATATGGTCTTTAGGAAGCTCTAGTGAGCTCATATGACAACATTTGGGGATGTGGAATCCTGAAAATGTGAAGTGGGTCAGTTTTATTTGAATTAGGGTTCATTTGTGACCTGAGAAAGGTGAAAACTAAATTCTTTTTGACAAAAGATCTGAATTTGACCTAAGATTCTTTCTTTTTATTGTGTGAGAAATTCTAATTAATATGCATCTGATGTACTTATTAATTTTTATTTTTAGTTTATGTCATATTTAAAAATTTGAGATTTGGCAATAACTCAGCCAATCGTTGGGAAAAAACATAGTAATAACATGGCAAACTTGTTGAAAATCTATTTTTTTGTGTGAGAAATTCTAATTGATATGCATTGGAAGTAATTATTAATGTGTATTTTTACTTTATGTCATATTTGGAAAACTCAGACTTGGAAATAACTCAATTGATCCTTAGGAAAACACTTAGTAATAACATGGCAAACTTATTGAACACTAAAAAATATATAAATTTGTAAAAATATTCTTCAAAAATATGCATATTACTAAAAGTAATAACTTGGAAATAACTTAGTTGATCCTTAGGAAAAAACTTAGTAATAACATGGCAAACTTATTGAACACTAAAAAATACATAAATTTGTAAAAATATTCTTCAAAAATATGCATATTACTAAAAGTTGGTTGCTAGGAAATTGAACTAAAAGGGTTTAAGGAATCACCTGATTATTTAAAAACTGAATTGATGGAAACAAATCTTGTTTAGCTAGGGTTTCTTTTCTAGATGTACTGATCAATGCATATTTTTAGTTTATGTCATGGTTGGAGAACTTAGAATTTATTAAAAACTCAGGACTTGACAAAATTTGGGGAAAAACTCTGGAATAACTTGCCAAATTTATCAAGCATTAATAAGTGCATAAATTTATAATAATATTCTTCAAAAATAGGCTTATTAGTGAATGATAATGCAAAACACATTTAAAACAAATTCATGATTAAAATAGACATGGTGTCAAGTTTATACATAATTGGCAATCACATCTCCATAATAAAATAAGGTGTACACAAATAGATTTGATTAGGGAATACATAATATAATTGAAAGTATCAAGGCATGACACATAGCAACCATGACATATGTCAATCCTTAGTTTAGATGTAATGTTTTGTAATACGGTTATAGAATGCTATGGTATGAATGCCTTATCATATGAATATTTGAAATTTATTTACTTATGACTCTCTCCAATTTTTCAACTTACATCCACTACTATCTTGAAAAAAAACCTCTTGTTCCCTACTATCCCACAAATAAGTCCCCTATTTCCTGTGGTGGGTATAACCTTGTTCTGAGTTGGAGAGCCCATTGAAGGGGTTGGATTTGTTTTCTAATAAAGTAGATTTGGATTTAAGGCATAAAATGGTAGTGGTAAATATGTATGAGAACATTGGAAGAATAGAGAAGGCACACAAATTATTTGACAGAATGCCTCAAAGAGATGTCAAGTCATACAAAGCAATGATCCAAAGATATATTAAAAATGGGTTTGTTGAAAAGGATTTATAAATTTTTAAGAAAATGCAACTGGCAGGTGTTACACTCAAAATCCCAAACTTGCTAGTGTCCTCCCTACGTAACCCCAAATGGGAGTTTTGGAACTAGGTTAAGGGCATCCATCAAACGAAAGGGGGATTTTTGTAAGATATTGTGGTTGTAAGTTCCCTGCATAATGTGGAAGCATAGAATAGGCACGTGAACTATTGACAAAATCCTTTAAGAAGTGTGGTCTCATAGGCTACAACGATGGTAGGATAGGCATGAAATAGATTTGCTTAAAAAAAAAGCTTAGAAAATTTCAAGCAAATGCAAATGGTTTATGTAATGCAAGAGGTTAAAAAATACAAATAATTGAAATCATGGGAAGTGACTTACCTAGAGATTCTGCAAAAATTGTGTCCACTTGTCAATGATTCCAATTAGAGAAAATGGGTAGAGGTCGGAGGAAATTTGCAGGAAACCCCAATGTTTGTACTATTGTTGCTTAATCTCCAAACCCAATTGTTGTAATCTTCTTGCTTCAATCTATTGACAGTAAAGGGGCGGAAAGCAATACCGACGGGGGAAGCACTAATGACAAAGAGTTTGGACGAGTGGAAACCATTAACGGCAAGAGAAGCATGCGACATACCTCAAGATTCTACAAAAAATATTTGTTGATGTCGATGATGTCGAGGACATTGATAATACAAAATAGGTCATGAAACTCAAGAAAATATTAACAAAAGGCAGATATTTTGGACATGAAATCTCGTATGGAGAAGAAGGAAGGTGACCAAAGGAGAGTTAATGCATAGTAGTGCCATCAACATTAAACATGACCTACCTAAGGGCAGATATTTTGGACACGAATTCACATATGGCGAGGAAGGAAGGCATCGAAGGAGAGTTAATGTGTAGTAGTGAAACAATCAATAGTTGCAGATAGATTGACAACCTTATCGAGCGCCTTTGTGCTTTCCAACCATTGACGATAAAAAAGGGCTTCAAAAGCTCAAAGAGTTACTAGACATTAGATAGATCTCCTAATCTTTAAAGCTTGCATAACAGATCCCAACAATACTTCTTAACAACACTTAAATTATTTTTACATAAGATCTATTTTAGATTTTATCATTCATCTTTCAATGCATTCATTTAAAAAAAATGAGTTACAATTATAAAGCTATGATCATACAATGAACAACTTTCTACTAACCATAAAAATTATGTAAGCCCTAATTCCCTCTCATTTCACATGTCTAACTATAATCTTAGTTAGTCATTCTCATATCTCTAAATATCTTGAAGTTTTTTAAGTGCATTATTTGATACAATTTATATTTTAAAGAGGTAATTTTTATCTCTTTATTATGGCTAACATTTTTTTTTTAATTTTCTTTTCTTAAATTCAAATCTATGTGTTTTAATTTTTACCATTATTTTTTAGATTTATTCTCTCCTTGTTTTCATGATTGCATCAAGATTTTGGTCATTAGTTGATTGTCACATTTTGGATTCCCACATTATTTATACTTTAGTGTTAAATTTATAATTATGGATTCTAATTAACCATTGTGTTTGACCTGTATTCCTATATGCCTCAGATATCTTATCATAATTTCACAAGTTGCTACATGAAACACTTCAACTTAATACTAGGGTTAATGTTAATCAATATGAATTGATCAAATATATTATTTACTATTTGAGTTGGGTGAATGATTGCCACTTTTCCATTATAGGCTCTAAAGTAAATAATGAGCAACATCTTTCAAGCTTTGGAAATAGAGTGGTCTATGCATCTTAAACTGCCAATATGCAAAATGTAATTATTAGTTCCATTCACTTTTTTTTATTGGACGAAGAGAAAACAAATTATAAAGTATGAAGAAATAGAATAGATTACAGAGCTAGAAGAATGTCACATAAAAGAAGGAAACACATCAATTTTGAGGACATCATTTATTTAACTTAAATACTCTTCAAGAGAAGTAAACACAACAATTTTGAGGACATTATTTATTTATGTTTTACTATTAAATTTATAGTTGTGGATTCTAATCAATCATTTTTTATGGTCTTTATTTTTACATACATCATATATCTCATCATTCATCATATTTTCACATGTTGCTATATAAAACACTTCAACTTTGATGACATCATATGTTTTTATCAGTAAGAAGCCACTCATGAGTGTAAGCTAATTGTAGCTAAAACTAAAACTAAAGTGGCAATAATTTCTTAAAAATATAGATATTTATATTGAGGCAATGATTCAAAGTACTTGTAAATATAATATGAATGTAGTGTAAAAATATGATTTATGTCATATTGTGTTTTTAGTTTATAAATATAGAATTTGTTTTAATATCTAGATTATAAAATTTAATTAAATAAAAAATGTACAAAAGTAATATGCTTATCATTTTTGTCCACTTCATTAACTTGAATAGTTAATGTAGGGGAACCAATTTAATTTTGTTATTTTCTTAATAAATATTCAAAGTTAGATGTATTAAAATGGAACAATTTTGATAGTTGCCCACTTTATAACTAAAGTATTTATCATAAACACAAGAAAATTATACCCTTTTTGGGAGGACTCTCTCATTCACCATTTTTTTTTTTAATTTTATATAAAATTTAGTAGATTTTTTTAAATTTCTAATCAAACTTATGTTTTAATGCAATAACATAGTTGTAGATTTCCTTATAAATTACTAAAATTAACTAAAATAGTAATAAAAAATCCAATATCTAAGCTCTTGGATCTACAAAAGGGTGTTTTTAGATTTTTAGAAAGCTTATGTGATGTGAGAAACTGTTACAAGAAAATAAGAGTTTCAAAATAATAATAATAGAAAACTTAGTGTCATGTAGTTTTAGGTGAAACAGTTTAAAGTGAAACTATTTTGGGAAATGTAATTTTAGCCCAAACTCTTCTATGCAATTTTCTTAAGAGACTCAACTATGAATAGGTTTAGTTAAATTTTTTACTCAAAATAATTTCAAGTTCACATGTTTTACTTAAAATGATGTTTGACACATAAGTGGCACTAGTTTCAAGCTAACTTATTTGCTTGAAATTTTTTCAAATGAAACTATTTCACTTGAAAGCATTTCATTGGCCTAAAGTGTAACATAGATTCAAAATTTTACCCTCCCTATCATTTAGGTTTGTACTTTTTTCTCCACTACTTAATGAGCTTGTTTCTTTAGCTTACACAACATGCATACATAAATGTACAAATAATTTCTCACATTAAATCCTTTCCCACAGCCTCAACTTCCTTTATCTACACCTTGATCATAAATGTAATCATGCTTTGTGTTCACTATGGTGCCACTAGTTTCTATGCTTTCGTTGTTTTCCTAAATTTGACTATTGCCACTTTACTTTCCCTTCCTATCCTTGCCCTTACCAAATGTTGGAAACTCTCTATTAGACCTATATAGGATAAATTCTACCTAGCCTCGAGTGTTATATAGAAAACCTACTAAATGAAATCAATTATGAACAAGCAAAGCTCATATTGGATTGAGAAGCACAACCATTCACACTCTTAGACATATTATCTATCTCAGCTTACACAAAACTAACATGAATGCATAGTTTGTAGAACTCCTCTACATAATCCATGCTTTTTCCATTGATGTAGTTTTTAGAGCTTCTAATATATAACTAGCATATAATTTGTTCACACAAACTTCTCCTTGACTTTACAGACAAAACCATGCAATGTTTCTCTAACTTATTGATCTACCTTACCAAGACTTCCAAGTTTAAGCTTCCTAAGTAGCTTGAGAGATTATCCTAGGGTTTCTCTTAGTGTTTAGCAAGGAAACTATAGATCATTCCTATGACATGATGTCATGCACATTATCAATATCCATGGTATTATTATATGAATCACAACCTCCAATCCCATTTTCACTAATGTCTTTCATCACTATTAAATATCTTCTCTATGCGATTTTGATGAACTTGGCTAAGCTTGAATGACTCTCAACATATTAATTATACAACACAATATGCAAAATATCTAAAAAAAGTTGTGCCACCTGTACTAAAAAGTGTGCAAGAGACCCAAAATTTTCCTAGACAAACACAAAATGTATGTAGGTAACTTATGTCTATATGCAACTAGACTAACACAATATAATGTGCACATAAGTTAATATTATGCATAAGGAGATAAAAATATTTTTTAAATTGATACAATTTTGTACCAACCCAAGGATGCTCTTACATCAATAAACATGAATGGTCAAGGCTCACATTTTATGTTGTATTATAGGTACAATGTCATACTAATCTTCACATCTTTTTATCGTTCACCTATTTGTGTTATGTATGCATGTGAGATACGACATATATATGGTCCTTAAGAGACAAGAAGAGGATCATTCACACATAATAACAATTGCAAAATTTTTAGACCATTCCTTTCTTACAATATTTGTGTAAGCGTCATTTAATTTAAAAAACACATTTAAAATGTCATAAAATTTAAATAAATTCTTATATTCTATTTAAAGTAGCTACTCCTTTTATAAAAAATGTTATTTCATTTATTTGTGTATTTTAAATTAATAAAAAAATTCCCTAACAACATATCTATTATTACAGCGAAGGTGTTCCTTATATGAAGTGAACTACCTTATATGAAGTGAGTGACTCCTAAAAATCAACAGTTGAGAATTGTGGAGAAAGATGCAAGACGATTGAAATAATCTCAACCATCAAATTTTATAAAATATTAAAAAATATAATATATAATTAATTAAAGAAAAACAATTGCATTGTTATCTAGTCTTAGGTTTAAATTAAAAAAAGATAGGATAAGAATTGTTTTTTCTTTTAAACTTATATTTTTAGATAAATAATAATTTTAATAAATAGATATATATTTTAAATAATAATAATAAATCTTCTGATTTGTATTGTTTTCTTGGTTGATTTCTTTCCCCTTGTCTAATACGAGGTTCTAAAATCTTGGTTCTCTTGGTTCTCCAAGTTTTTCTTTGTCCTATGTTACTCTTTGTGAAAAATTTGTAACTTTTATTCTTTATGATTTAATATATGGGAGCGGGCCCTTCCCACAGTTTACTTATCAAAAACGAAATCAATAAATTAAAAATTGACATTTTATCTTTTAAATAGGATTTCATTTTATTTTCACTTTTTAAGTTTGGTGTTACTTATAAATTTAGATATAAAAGTTAGAATTTTACTTTTAATAATTTTAATATAATTTATATTTATTTTTTAATATTTTATTTAATAATATTTAATAATATTTTTTATTTGTTAATATTGAGGTGGTGCGGGAGCACCCGGGCGAATTGGTGATTAGCACCAACCAAAAAAATAGTGTTGGCTTGTTTTTACAATTTTGGTTTGTTTTGGCTCGTTTTGGTTCTTCTTGATAGGCATACATGGACATGACTTTGGAATGGCAAAGACATTCAATGGGAAAATTTGGCTATTTAATTTATTCAATTTTAAATCTCATGCTTGAGTTGGTACTTATGCGAAAATTCTTTGTATATTAACTTAAGCTAAAGGCAGTCTGAAAGATGAGGGAGAAGTGTATTGGGAAGAATTTAAATAAAATAAAATAATGAGAAGATCCAAGAAATTGTGTTGTAGAGAACAAAAATAAAACGCCACTTGATATGTGGGGGGAAGAGAAAACTTGCCAAGCATCACAATTTTATGAGGGGTTGCAATATTATTAGATAAAATTCTGTGCCACATATAAGGAATGGAGCTTTGCAAATGGACGTAATATCTATGTTGATTAAAACCCACACAGCTATGACTTTCTTTGCTATGTTGCAGCTGAAAGGCCACACCACTCTTTAGGGAGTATTTGAAATACAAATTAGGGGAAGTTGAAGGGACAACACTTTGTTAAATATATATTAATAGAATTTGAAACACAACACACAAAAAAGGAGAGGCCGCACAACTATGAGAAGGAGCAGAGATAGCACGGGGAAAATAAAAAGAGCTACTAGCTTCCTATGTTCATGAGAGGTTGTGGTTAAGATGAGAGGCATGTGATGCTGAGTAATGAAGAGAGAATCTTCTTATGCAAATTTTGGTGTAAAGAATGGGGGCATTGAATGTCTAAGAGGAACGAGTTTTCAAGAGGTAACACATAGCTAAGACTTGCTTCTGATTGTATGGTGAGTACAAGGGAATATCAAGCAACGAGCAGGGAAAATGAAGCCAGTATTTTGTAATAAATTTGTGGATATAATTGTATACAGAAATGAATTTGCAAAATGTGCAACGTCGAGCTAGGAAATGGAAACTCAATGTGTGAGTGATTGTGAATGTTAGTAGAAGTAAACATAGGAAGCATGTGTGTTTTTCAGAGATTGTCTGGGGTAAAGTTTGTTGCTCAAAAATTGAGGAGGTCTAGGGTGAAGTTTGTTGTTCAAAAATTGAGGAGAAGAGTAGCTATCTGAGATGTGTGAGGCCATGAAGGGTCTACAATTTG
Source organism: Sequoia sempervirens (assembly GCA_007258455.2). Lineage (NCBI taxonomy): Eukaryota > Viridiplantae > Streptophyta > Pinopsida > Cupressales > Cupressaceae > Sequoia > Sequoia sempervirens. The sequence goes on along the minus strand of VDFB02000015.1, from coordinate 435,250,857 downwards.
TAATTTGTAATTGAGTCAATAAAAACCAAGTTTGTTGCAATCTATGTTTTATTGTTGAGGCAGATTTTTTTTCTTGTGAAATCATTTTGTGTTTGAGGTTTCGTAGAGGGGAGTACCCTCTTGTATCAATTGGTATCAAAGCGGGTAGTCCTAAGAGTGGAGAAGATCCACCAAGACCTGTGGGTGTTGTGTGAGAAGATCGTTGATGGGGAGATAGTTCACACTTAGTGGAAAGTGTGTGAAGCGATTGTGAAGAAGTTTGTGAGGGATGTTGCAGGTGTGTGAGGAATCATGGCAGCGAGAGAAGGAGCTTGAAGTCGCGATGGAATTTTCTTGTAGAGTGAGTGATTGTAACAGGAAAAATGGGTTGGGTTAGGAGGAGACCTATGTGGATACTGTTTTGGGAGAAATATTGGGATAAAGTGGAGGATGAGATGATTGAAAAGATGGGACATATAGTTTTTGAAGAAGTAGGAAAGTACGAGGTGAGGCTCGAGGAATTGTGTGAAGTGTTGAAGAAGATGGTTCAAGGAAAAGTAGAAAAGAGTATTAGAAAGAGTGAGAGTAAAGTGGTAAAGAGAAGTGAGAAGAAGAATAAGGATAGTAGCTCGAGATGGAAAGAAGAAGAAGCGAGAGTAGCCCCTACCGAAGAAGAAGTTGCAGCAAAGACATGTCAGGAAGAAGGCATGGAGAAGAAGGAAGAAAAGAAGGAAGTGAGCAGTGAAGAAGTTGCAATAGATGGTGAAAGTGAAGTAGATTTGTTCACACAATTACTAATGATTGAGAAAGAATCAGTGACGAAGCTTGTTGGTGCAGTGAAGAGAGAAGATCAAAAAGTTGTAGCTGACGAGAAGGTGGAAGATGTTGTAGTGAAATATGATGTGGCAGCTGTGATTGAAGACAAGGCAAATTTTTTTTCCTTTGAGGATGATATTGTGGATATGTTGAATGTTGGTTTTGGAGAAGAATATGGAATGGTGTATGTAAATTTAGGTGAATATGTTACAAATTGGAATGAGGTATATGTAGATTTTAGTGAGGTTGTGGATGTAGATTTGCAATTGGATGTTACAGATTTGTATGTGTATGTTGTAGGGCAAGATGTTTTGGTGGAGGAGGTCAGACTATGGTGGGTTTGAGCCCATGAGGAAGAAGAAGAGGGTAGAGAGAATTTGGTAGAGGAGGATGGTATATGGTGGATTCAAAGTCACAAGAGGAGTGAAGGGTGATGAGTAGAGCTGTGGAAGGAAGGTGACAAGTGTTTTGGCGAGGTGCTAGAAAAAGTGGAAGAAGAAATGGCATTGTGCACATATTCAATGAAGGAGTTCGTTGTAGGTTGATTCCAACCTAAAAGAGTGGTTCCATCACTCAACTCCACCATTATGAGCCTATGCTCATAATCTTTCTACCCGGTGTGTCTAGTGCAAGAGCACCTGGGTGAATTGGTGATCAACACCAACCAAAAAAATAGTGTTGGCTCAAGTGTTTTTCCAATTTGGGTTTGTTTTGGCTTGTTTTGGCTCTTCTTGATAGGCATATGTGGAAATGAATTTGGAATGGAAAAGACATTCAATGGGAAAATTTGGCTATTTAATTTATTCAATTTTAGATCTCATGCTTGAGTTGGTACTTATGCGAAGATTCTTTGTATATTAAATTAAGGCAAAGGAAGTCTGAAAGATGAGGGAGAAGTGTATTGTGAAGAGTTTAAATAAAATAAAACAATGAGAAGATCCAAGAAATTATGTTGCAGAGAAAAAAAAACAAAACACCACTTTATATGTGGGGGGAAGAGAAAAATTTCCAAGCATCACAAGTTTATGAGGGGTTGCAATATTATTAGATAAAAGTCAGTGCCACATATAAGGAATGAAGCAACTAAATTTGCAAATGGAAGTAATATCTTATATGTTGATTAAAACCCACATAGCTATGAATTTCTTTGCTATGTTGTAGCTGAAAGGCCATGCCACTCTTTAGGGAGGATTTGAAATAAAAATTGGGGGAAGTTGAAGCGACAATGCTCTGTTAAAGATATATTAATAGAATTTGAAACACATCACAAAAAAAAGGAGAGTTTGTGCAACAGTGAGAATGAAGAGAGATAGCGCAGGGAAAATAAAAAGAGCTACTAGCTACTTGTGTTCATGAGAGGTTGGGGTTAAGATGAGAGGCGTGTGATGCTGAGTAATGAAGAGTGAATTTTCTTATGTAGATTTTGATGTAAAGAATAGGGGTGCTGAATTTCTAAGAGGAACGAGTTTTGCAGAGGTAACACATAGCTAAGACTTGCTTCTGATTGTATTGTGAGCATAAGGGAATAGTAGGCAATGAGCAGGGAAAAATGAATCTGGTGGAATTTTATAATAAATTTCTGGATTTAAATGTATACAGAAATGAATTTACAAAATGTGCAATGTTGAGCTAGGAAATGGAAACCCAATGTGTAAGTTATTATGAATGTCAATAGAAGCAAATGTAGGAGGTGTGTCTGTTTGTCAGAGATTGTCTAGGGTGAAGTTTGTTCAAAAACTAAGGAGTAGAGTAGCTATCTGAGAAGTGTGAGGCCATGAAGGGTCTACAATTTGTAATTTGTAATTGAGTCAATAAAAACCAAGTTTGTTGCAATCTGTGTTTTATTGTTGAGGTAGAGTTTTGCTCTTGTGAAATAGTTTTGCGTTTGAGTTTTCACGTAGGGGAATACCCTCTTGCATCACGAGTTTATGTTAATATTGTTTTTGATATATTAATTATATTTTTTAGACACATTTTATTAATATTTCAATCTAATAAATTAAAAAACTAGTTTTACTTTTTTATTTAATCATCTATTAACTTTTTTTTAAAATTGCAAGAATCAGGTAGCCCCTCCTATAAACTACAATGTTCTTGGTAAACAAGGAGAGACTAGACCTCATGACTTCTTGCTTGCAACAAGATACTTTAGCCAATCGAGCTAGGTCCCCCACCCTTAATCATTTAAATTAAATTAATAAGTTTATTATTTGTTATTAATTTTTTAAAATTATTATGTTTATTAATATTTATATTTTGATATATTTTGACTTTCCATTTATTTTATTTTATTTTAGTTTTTGATTTAGATTTAAGTTTGAAATTTATTTTTATTAAATTTATATCTTTTTTATAAAATTACAAATAATAATTAAAAATATTAGAGTTAATTTAATTTATAATTAGTTATCTTATTAAAACATTAACTATTGTAGAATAATTCTATTTTAGATTTTTTTTATAATTTATATAATAAAATGAATTTCAAACTTTAAATATAAATTAAAATTTATAGAGTGAGAGAGAGAGGTAACTTTTGATTAGTCATTTCATGCCAACAATCCAAGGATAGCATGTCCTAGGGAGTTATGCTTAGGGTTGCATGTCATTTGGTTAAGGATATGATAATTCACCTTTAAAACCTCATCAATATGCCCATTACACACTTAGGAGGAAAATAGATAGAGCGAGAGAGAAAGAAATAAAATAATGGAGAGGGATACAAAGAGATACAAAGAGATAAAAAGAGATATAGAGATACAAAAATAGAGGTATAGATAAAAATGAATAAATTTATGGAGAGAGGAAGAGAGAGGTAGAGAGATAAAGAAAGAGATAGAGAGGAAAAGAGAAAGAGGAGAGATATAGATAGTGAAGAAACCTCCAGATCACATAGAAGATTGATCAAGCACAAGAAGTACGAATTTGCACAACTGACCTGATGTATAAGATAGTTAGGGTCATACATATAAAGGAGATTATCAAGCATGAGGTGTTGAATTGCATCGACACCTTTACAATGTCCAGAACAGCTAGGAAACTCATTAGGAATAGGTGTCAAGACCTTCAATGAGTCATATTGTCCCCATTATTACTACCTAAGTGTATGATTAAAAACTTGTATACTAACAACCCCCTTAAGCATAACTTAGGTGGGCACAAAAATTCAATGGAAATTTGAATCCTGACAATAAGGCTTGATAAGGTACTCATTTACAATGCAAACTCTCAAATAAAGTAGAGAAAGATAGAAAACCCAATGGGAAAAAACTAGATCTTCCAAAAGAGAGTAGTAATAGACATTTTACAAAACAAGAGAAGTAATACAATAGATCTTTCAATCACTCAAAGAACATGTCTTTTTGATTTCTCTTTTTCCTTTTTAGTGTATGTAGATGATGAAGATCCAGAATTTACAATCTTACTTTCCTCAATGATTTGAGTAAGATCATTTATTTGTTTCCTCATACAGTCAAGTGCATTATGCCCCAATTTCTTACAAAAGGAACACTTGACATATTTCTTAGTATTTTCCTCCTTTTTTGATTTTCCCTCTTGTATTTCCTTTTCTTTGTCAATCCTTCATATTTTACACTTTCTACTACTAAAACACATGGCTTGTAGGATACTATGGCCCTGATCTAGATGAGTTTATCTTGTTCTCTAATCAAATTAGCAATAAAGTCATCTATATTTGGCATAGACCAATTAGAACCCAAAGCCCTTTTTGTAGAGTATAATGTTGGCACAAAAATAGAATAAGAAGATCCCAACTTGGAAAGAGTTAACAAGATGAGTTGATTATCTTTCTTCTCAACTCCACATTCCTTAAGTTGTTGGTGAAGTGACTTAAATCTGGTAAAATATTCTTGTAATATTGGGTAATTACTTGGACTTAAGATGATTAATTCATTTTCTAGCTCATGACCTTTAATATCATCAACTTACCCAAATAAATTTTCAAGAGTTGACCATACTTCATGTGGGGTTTTCAATGTCTCCACATGAAATAGAAGTTCTTTTGAAAGACATAAATTACACAAGAATCCAAAGCCTTGGTCACACTTATTGAACCATTTTTCCTTGTCCTTGGCAACATTTGGTTCCTTTTCAGCACCCATTGTAACTCTATACAAACCTTTGTTCTTGAGTGTAAGTTGTACTTGCAACTTTCACTCATGATAGTTAAAAGGTGTAAGAGGGTTAATCACTTGATTTGGGTCCATGTTTGATTAGGTTTACAACTTTTTTCAAGAACTTGAGAAAAGAAATTTTGGAGTATTCTAATCACATCTCTCTCTAATACACCCTCCTTTTTAATACTTTTGATTTCCCCTTGTTTGACTCTTTATTTTAGTGCATGTATTGCATAAAATAATGAAGGTGAAATATGGCACTTTATATTTAATGCAAAATAATCAACATTTGAAAAAAAAAATTTAAAAATAAGTACTTTTAAAATGACAATTTCAAATTTTCACTTTTTAGAATTTAACACCAATAAATTTTGCATTTAAAATAGGCAAGGAAAAAAAATAAATTTAAAGTAGCTTCAATTTTTAAATACTCATGAGGTGATTGGCCAACGAATGAGAGGAAGCTACAATGCTTCCCTCCTGCACTTTGGGCTCTACAAAACTTGGGAGGGTGATCCCACAATGTGTATCTTACAACCTTCTAAACAATTATGTCACACATTGTATATTAAATAGATATATTCCCATTAAAATGCTAATTAGATGAAATCCTTCAAGAAATTAACAATTCCTTTAAAAGTATTAAACATATAAAGTTGAGAATACAACATAATACCAACTTCAAACAAAAATAAATCAATTGTAAACTTGTTTATGAATCTTGTTTTCAAATTTAAAACCAAGAAACACAAGAAATGCACTTAACACTTGTTAGATTAGTGTCTTATCTTAGGGGAAGGAGTCAAATCACAATAAATTAAACTATAAGGTAAGTTTAATTTCAAAAAACCATTATCTATGTGTAATTGCATTACAATACACACATTAGATGCTCGGATTCTATTTCTACTTATCACATCCACTAAACATTCATATGAATTCATGTTTTAATCAAGGTATTTTAACTGATTCATTAAATTTCATGTTGGTTAACAGATTGGGAACCTTGAGATATTAAAATTTCATGCTCGAAAGGTGCTAAAATTAACCAAACAACTCTAAATACCAACCTTTAAACAAAGATAAATATCCTCTAAATTTTGTTGAGTTACGGCTCCCTCACAAGATTTTTAGTAAGTTAAATGCTAAAAACTAAATACCATGTATGCTTTTAACCGAAAAGTAGAAAATGTATACCCAATATTAGAAAAATTCCTAAATATCAGGTGTGAAATACAACAAGAAGTATCAGCACAAAGGCCAATTCTAGTTTAAACTATTCAAGAATAAAATATACACTCAATTACCATTTGAGAAATGAAATCAATTATGAAGAAAAATGCATTAAACTCACACATAGATAAGATATGCATTAAGATGTTCTCAAACACAAAGATTCAAGAACTCAAATTAACTTCACAACTAAATGCACACATACAATAGTAATTTCATTCACAAAAATATATGTATTGAGCAGTTTTCAAGTGTCTAGAAAAGAGAGCATATGAAAATAGATACAATTTTTATAGGCAGATGAGTAACTGCCTCTTTTTCATGTCCATATCTGATCAAAATGAAAAGACACATAAGAGAAAGAAAGGGAAGTCGAGCCATCACAATGATATCGCTTCATTTCTATCTTCTATGGTCACCAGGGGTTTCTTTCACCAAGTATTGAAAGATTTAAGGATGTGCATCAACTCCTTATGCTGGGGAATAGCCATGTTTGTCATCCTCACCTTCCACATTAAATGATTGTCCTTTGTTGTCTCCAAGCGGCACTCACAAACCTGCATGAGATCAATTGCTTGGGATGTGACCAAATGTAATTTGCTAAGCTTTTGTAGGTGCTCAACATTAAGTGAAGGAAAATCAAGTGTTTCCTTAACTATTTTCTGGAAACCATCTATCTGAATCTTGGTGTCCATGTTATTCCTAATCTCACTTTTATCTTGGAGTAACCCAAGAGCCACCAAGGTGCCTAGTGCTTCTTATGAAACAACAATACACTCATCAATGATTTAGCAATCTACAATCTCCACTCCACCCCTTTGTTCCATACTAAGGAACGTGTGTCTGAAGCATTGGGTATAACTTGTTTTGTAGCCCGCTTCTCCATATCCCCGCTTAACAACAAATTCAATTTCGTCTAATAGTTGTTCCATAGCTTCTCCTCCTTTTCAATCATAGTGATTTCATCCCCCAAAGTGGTCTTCAAAGTGTTTGTTTCTTGGAAGCATTTTATGGATTCAAAAATGATCTTGAGCTCCCCTTTTTAATCAAAGACCCACTCCAATCATCTACAGCCTTACTCAAGGTTTGGAAAGTTTTAATTTTGGTCATGGACTCCTTTCCAACCACATTTAGAGATTCTACAAAGGAATCAACCTGAGAAAGGGGTTGAGGAACAAGATTGAAGATAGACCTCAGACATTTAGTTAAGTTATGAACCTAGGCCTTTAATTCATTCTTACTTTCTTTATCCTTTTTTGATCTTTCAACCATTTTGGTTGTAGACACCTAAAAAATCTAAACATCTCCATCTCTAGTAAGAGGGCCAAGATCTATTCTATTCACTTCAAAATCACTCGTTGCTACCTGAGTAACATCCTTTTGCACTAAAGGATGTACAATCTCTATTTGGAGGATTCCTAATTCATTATTACCTATCAACCTAGCATTAGTCTTCAACTTCTTTGATTTCGGGGCTAAAATCCTCTGTAACAATTGGCCCACCATACCCTGCTTAGGTAAACTAGGTTGTATAGATTTCCTTTTCCTTGACAAAGAGTCCTCTAACTAGGTTGGAGTCACTGAGACCTTGGTTTTATTAACAACAAGAGATTCAAATAAGGTCTTAGTAACTAGAGGGGTGTTCTCTACAGATGCAATTGCTTGTGGCTTCTGAGACGTACCTACTTATCTGACTGGTGATTAATCTTGAGAGGGAGACGAATTGATATTTAGGGTTTCCAAACCCTCTTCTTCCTCATCTCCTTCACTCTTTTTTTTCTAGAATAGGTAGGTTAAATATATCTTCCCCATAGGTTTATGAAAACACATTCTTGTGAGGTGAGTCTTCGCCACTATCTCCTTGTGCCCTTGATGGTAATGACTAGGAAGTGCCAACAGTTGATTTCCCACTTGTAGAGGCCTAAGAAGTACCTTCGATAGGCTGTGAATCTTTAGACCTAGTGTGAGGACGAGACTGTTCAGTTCTTTTCTTGGTCACCCACTCTCGTGTTCTATCCAAAACATCGACAGTCCTTGCTTCAATAGTGTATTTCTCTCTAAAGTTCCAGTCCATGGCAGGGATAGGCGAATTTTCTATCAATTCAGTATACACTGGGTCTACCATGACAAACCTATCTTCCACAATGCCCTATAGATCCCACTTCAAATCATAAATAATTATTTGTTCCACTGTCAATCTCATCCAACTCCTTCTCCTAACCTCATATTCATCAAAACAATCAAAACAATCAACCCAATAATCTTGAAGGCTAGGCTAGTGATAGAAATTAGGGCTTAACTTCAAATTATTTTTAATATAATATTTTACATCAAAAGGAGTCTCGTCCTCATATGAAAGTAGATTATACTTGGGCAATTCTCTTTCAATATTTAGGGCATCAGAGATAGATTGACAACTATAAGCACCAAAACCAAAGGGAAACCAAACTTCCAACCTTTTCCTACCCTAGCACAATCTATTTACATCAACCAACTGTCTGCTTACTTCAATAAGCACCCATTTATCTTTAGGGTATTTAGGCAATTTGATCAAGAATCCTGCATATCCACCAACCCTTATGTAGGAGAATCTTTGGAACTGAATAAAATGGCTTCCATAGAAGTATGCAAATTGTATTGTTTCAAGTGATAACCTCATTACAGGGCGTCCTTGTAACTCCATGACCATTCTCATGGTGAAAGTGTCAGCCACTCTCCTAAAATGTTGAAAAGTCTTATGAAGTTGAAGTTTATCAAAATAATCATAAATAAGCACTTTTCCTAGAGGTAGATCACTTTGTCTTAACCTAGGATAAGGTCTCATGCAAGCGATGGCCTATATCAAGTATGAGGACATATAGAAATACCTATTGAGGGTAAAGAATTCCATCAACTCATGCAAGTGGTCACTGATAATTTTTTCCCAATCCAAGAATTGTTCTCAACTTAACATAATCTGTATGAAGATTTCCTCAAATCCATGAACATCTTCATTTCCCCTTACCTTGTGCAGTAATACCACAATCTCAACCACTTCTTCTACAAAATAGGTTCTATTCAGTTTACAAGAAAAATGGGACTTACCTCGCTTAGGCTTTTCCAACCAATTCTTTGCTATTTAATTTTTGTATACCCCTTTCTTTGCAAAAAAATCAATATGATAATTTATGATGTTCATTGGTGAATACTTATCCTTTTCTGGGATCCTCAAGCAAGACACGAAGGTGGACCTCTAGACTTTCAAAACTAGTCACTTATCTTCCATCATAACCTCAAGTGTTTGCAAATTATAATGTCTAATGCACTCTAAAATGATTTTAGGGCATTGCACAATTAGAGGGAATGTGATAGCTTCAACTAACCCGCTATCTATCACTCATTCCATGATGCGCAGTGGATTAGGTTTATTGAATTTGCTTCGTATTTCATTCAAGCTCACATGCCCTAGATGGGTATCACCAATTTTTGGCCCCTCAAAGGTTATCTCAAACATATTCATAACTTGCATATTTAACCCTCACCATGGATGAGTGTTTATAGCTCTAACAATAGATATCCTTCTAAAATGCAGATAGAAATAATCCATGAGAACAAACTAAAACAAATGAATACTAGATAAATACCTTAGTGGTGAATCTTGTAGCACGAAATTTCACTTCTCGTTTGGATCGTCCTCAAAGAATTTCATCACAGTAAGAATGTTTCTCCAACCCTTTAAAATTTCTTAAAACTTTGCAAAAAAACATGGGAGTAGATGGGCATTTAATGTCTTAACTTGCTCCATGACATGTGGTAGTTGTCACTTCACCATTTTCAATATAACAATCTTTCAAAAATTTGAAGGAAAATGTGTATAAGTGGTGAAGTGGTGAGTTCAACGAACTTCACAAAAATGTGCCCAAGTTTGAACATGTCAAGATGCCACCTAAACAATAATCATTACACAGGCAGTGAAAGAAGGTTTAACAAACTACACAAAACACCATCGAGGTTGGGGACATGGAAAAGTGATATAAAACAAGCATTAGTGGCAAAGCGGGTGGTTTAGCGAACTATGTAAAACACTGCCCAAATTTGAATGACTACATAAAATACCATCTTCGTAGTCCACTAAGCCACTTATAAGTTGGTGGATGAATTTTCATGAAGTGGGGCAAAGATATAGGGTAAGAGTGGCTCTAAATGGGGACGAAGACTGACAAGGATGAAGCAATGAACCAAGACCCAGATTAGTATGATCAGTGCTTGACCCATTAGGAAACAGAGTTGGCTATAGTGAAAACACACTCTCTAGCACCCAAGAAACAAACCAAGAAAAAACCAAAACCCTAAACTAACTATGTACAAGGGGGGTTGTTAGGAAATCAAAGTTGATAGAGTTTCGATCTTGTCCATTATAAGGAATAGGCAAGGGGGTCCCATCAGGATATGCAAGATGAAAATTATTGGGCCTGTACTCATGAGTGATTTTAAAAGGACCAATCCAGAGTGAGTCAAACTTCTTATTGGAACCTTTAGGCTCTCTGCACTTATCCCATAGCAAAACTGAATCTCCAACCATAAATTTTCTTTGTTTGGCTTTCCTGTCAAAAATCTTCTTGAACTTTGCTTGATGTATGGTTATCTTATCAACCATCTCTTCCTTCTCTTCCTAAATCTTAGTCAAATATAGAATCCTTCTCTCCAAAGTGTCACTGAAATCAACCTCTTCAATAGTAGTTTGTAGTTTGCAAACTGATAATTCCATACCTGACCAAAATATTTTCTTTAATAAAGTTGCAAACTACTTTAGAAGTGGTTCTTTTAACCAGAATCACTTCCACCTATTTGGTGAAATCAGTGGTTGTGATGATGTGAGTATGAACCCCACTGGACTATGGGCTAATTGGGCCTATGAAACCAAAACCCCATTGCTGGAATGGTCCATCGATAACTACAGGCTTAAGTGGTAAGGCTGCTAACTGAGGTATTCTTGCAAACAACTTGCACTTTTCACACTTAGCCACCCAATGATAAGCATCTTTGAACATCCCAAGCTAGTAAAAACCATGCCTTATAATTTTTAAAGTAGTCATGGTAGAAGAGAAGTGACCTCCACAAGCCTCATTATGGAAAATATTGAGCAACCGTTCTTGTTGAGCTTTATCCACAAACTTCAAGAAGGTCCCATCTATGTTGTGTTTGTATAAGGTGTCACTCCAAATAACATACTTAGGTACTTTAAATTTTAAATTCCTTTTTTTTTACCTGCGAGGTGCTTGGGGCATTATCCATATGTGAGAAAGTAGGCTATATCAGAAAACCATTCATCTTGTAGGTTGGTAGTCAAAACTAATGGAAAATACTCATCTTCTTCTTCCTCCTTTGGATTTTCCACCATCAATTTGCAAAGTTCCCTTCCTCTGACTAACTTTGTAGGCTTTAGGTCTAATTCATACTCCTATACCTTTTTTATCCATCTACCTCTTCTATTACAATCAATATCATGTTGAGTTAATATACTCTTAACAACAAGATCTAGCACATATACCACTACGTGTGAATGCAAGATTTAGAAGTGGAATTGATTAACTACCCTAACTACAACAAACACGTGTTTCTCAATTGGAGATTAATTAAGCTCATGTTTCTTTAATGGCTTGCTCATAAAAGCAATAGGTGCCTGGATTTTATTTTCATCCTCTTAGAGCAGCACAATGAACGTAGTATGCTCAAAAGCATAACAATAGATAATGAAGTCCTTCTTGAAGTCAGGACTGACCAGGATTGAAGCTTGGGAAATTTCCTCGATATTTTTGAAGGCACATTTCCAAACTTCATTCCATTTAAAGCCTTGTGTTTCCTTCATCATATCTACAATGTGCTTAGTAATTTCAAAAAAATATTGAACAAATTTCCTCAAGAAATTTAGCTCGCCAAAAAAGGACTTCACACTAATCTAGTTTGAAGGAATACCTAATTGTTATATAGATTTTACTCTATTCGGATCTAATCTAATGCATTCCTTGGACACAATGTGACCCAAAAAAATTTCCTCAATAATAGAAAAAATAGACTTCTTGGGATTAAGAGAGATACCATGTTCTTTACACCTTTGCTAAACTTGTTCCAAATTTTGTAGGTGATATGCTCTTTTCTTAGAGAACGCTGTTAAATCATCAAGATAAATGACTATAATCTTGTTTCAGAGATCACAAAAAGATAAATCCATAGCCCATTGAAAGGTTGCTCCTGTGTTGATGAGTCCGAAAAAAAATCAATTATAGGCGAAAGTTCCCCAAGGTGTAGTGAATGCCATTTTGCGTCAGTCCACTCTTGCCACACTGACTTGATTGTAACCAAAGAATTTGTTTAACATGGACATCATTTCCAAGCCAACAACTTCTTGCAAGATATGGTCCATGTTAGGTAGGGGATAATTGTCTTTTAATGATACCTAATTAAGATTCTTGAAATCGCATATCTGAATTTCCCCATTTTTCTTGTGAACTAGTACAATGTTCACTACCCAAGTAGAATGATGCATGGGATATATAATTTGTGATTTCAAAATATTTTCACTATCTCTAAAAATTGCATCGGTTACCTTGGGACTATAGTTCCTTTGTTTATGTTTAAAGACAACCTTTCCTTCTTTAAGTGGTATGTGATGTTGAAACTTCCCATCCATGAAGTTTTTCAAGTCATCGTAGCACCAAGCAAAAACTTCTTTATATTTAATCAACAAAGCTATTAGTTTTTCCTTCTCCTCTAGAGAGCAGTGTTTCCCGATGTAGACCATCTTAGGAGAATCAGGGTCCCCAATATTAATTGCCTTAAATTCATTAGAGTGCCCAACAAAATTTCACATCTTCTATTTTATAGAACGATCATGGCGGTCAAACAAGTCCTTAAGAGAAACCAACCCTTTAGGTATTTTATTCCCCTTTAGTTGAATAAATTCATCTTGGAGGCTAGTCATGCTACTAGGGCAAAAATATTTACATTGATCATCACTTCCTTCAAAAAAGACTTGAGCAAAAGCCCCTGCATTTCTAGGAAAGCCTGAATTTGGTTGTCGTCTTCAAAGACCTACCATTAATTGACGTTGTCAGGAATGTTAGGTCAATAAATCAATTCAATCCTATAGGATTCATCTTTAAATTAAGGATGTGGAAGAAGAAAAGAGGCTGAGACTACTAGAGAGTCAGCCTTTGTGTTGAATTCCCTGGGAATGGCTTCTATTGAGAAGGCATCAAAGCTTTCAATGGCAGTCTAGACTCGATTCCGATAATGCTTCAACCTTTCATTCTTAACAATGAAAACATTCCACACCTACTTAACAATTAGTTTAGCATCTCCCAAAACCTTAAGCATATTAATTCACATACCTTTAGCTTCGATTAATCTTAACAAGAGGGATTCATATTCATTAGTATTGTTTGTATTTTCAAATACTAACTTATAGGCAAAAGGAAATTTCTTGCCAAAAGGAGAAATAAGAACAACCCCTACTCCTGACCTAGCATGGGAACAACTTCCATCAAACCCCATTTTCTAGAGCTCAGGTTTTTGATTCTGGAATATGTATATCATCTTCTTTTTCCTCTCCTAAGAAGAGCATATAATTTCTGAACTCATTTTTTTCATATAGGATTTTCACTTTGGGATCTTTAGACTTAAGCACAGTTATCATGTCTTTTGACTCAATCTCAAGGAATACTTTCTCCTTACCAATAGGTATAGTGGCATATCACCAATCCAACTGTATGTCTCCTCCCAAATATTTTCAAAAAATCTTGCTTAGAAGCATACCATAACTAGCAGGTATATGTGTGACCAATATGGTAAGTTTAAGTTGCTTCTTTGGGTAAGCTGCAAGTGCAACTTGACCATCTTTAATCTACCCAAGTAAGGGAACCTACTTGGAATCCATGGAATAAAATTTTATGAATTTCTTAGTAATTTCTATCCCTAGGGCTTTAGCTATTTGTACGAGCATGACATTATGAGAAGCTCTTGAGTCAATGATGCAATTGTTAACTTTGAACCCATTTATAAATAATGATACATATAAAGGGTAAGGTTTTGCATCAAAGGTTGATAGAGAGGGAATTTTACTACTAGATGCAACATTAGTGGCTAAATCCTAAGATTTGATCATTGCTTCATCTAGTCCTGTGTGTGTTTCAGAATGCTCGAGCCTAACATATTCAATCAACCCATTTAATTCCATAGGGTTCATCTTTAGATAATCACCCTAGGAAATCTAGATTTTAGTAGTCTTACAAAATTCCACAATATCAAAAGCCCCTACTTGACCTTCTGGGGGTGATACGGTAGGTTTTTTAGGGAAGCTATTAACTAAACCTTGTGTAACATTTTCACCCTTGGAGGTCACACTCACTTTTGTAAGTAAAACTTTAGAAGAATCGGTACTTTTTTATTATGATGTTTCTAGCTTCGATTAATAGCAACACAAATAGCATCATCCAAAGTGATGTAAACATCTCCTCCTCTATCATCATTAGGTTCAAATTCTAAGTATCCATTTATAGAGTTGCCATATTGATTAGATGAAGTTCCTTCCTTTGTGACTTCTTCAATAACTTCCTTGGTAGTAGTTAATTGCATAAACCTATTGATTTTAGGGTAGTCAACACCATTGTGGTCATATTTGAGGTGAAAGACACACATGTTCCTTTTATTGTCTGGAGGAGGAGCTTCAATTTCCATCCTCTTTTGATTTTGAGGCAAAGGGTAGTGTCTTATTTCATGGTTGAAAATTTTTCTTCCTAGGGATATCTTGATAGAGTTGGTTACCCTTTGGCATCTATCTTTTGAGGGCAATTATTTCATTAGCCAATCTCTAGATCATATGATCAGAGGAGGTAGTAGGAAGTGCTTTGTTCATATGCAATTCTTTTTTCCATTTCCCAACTAAAATAAAATTATCCTCTAATTCAATAAGCAATTCCTATTTAGCTTTTGGAGTATTTAATGGTTGCCTTTTTAAGAGAAGGCCAATATCAGGGTGTTGGGCGTTGATGAAGAAACATTTATGCATTTCTATATGGGGTATTTTAG
Organism: Sequoia sempervirens; assembly: GCA_007258455.2. NCBI lineage: Eukaryota > Viridiplantae > Streptophyta > Pinopsida > Cupressales > Cupressaceae > Sequoia > Sequoia sempervirens. The sequence goes on along the minus strand of VDFB02000015.1, from coordinate 435,235,627 downwards.
CAACCGTAATTCATTTTACTATTCTCTTAAATTTAGCCACAAAGTCTCTCATAGACTCATTTGCTTCCTTCTTCATCTAAGTAACTTGTGCTATCAGTGTTAGGTCATCATTTGTGATTTTGAACCTGACCTCAAATTTACTGCACATAGTGGCCCAATTAGTAATACATCCATGAGGAAACTGATAAAACCATTGTGTCGCTACATCAGCTAAAGACTACAAACAATCTGACTGCTACATCTTCTTCTTGTACTGCAAGCATCCACATGCGGCAAAAAAAGCGTCAATGTGTTCCTTTGGTGAAATTTTTCCATCTCAAAATTTACGAAAATTCTTATGAGAACCCTTGAGTAAATCATGCAAATTATTTCCTAACTACAAAGAACCAATAGTAGCACCCCAAGGGATGGGTTGTTGGGGTTGTTGATGAGCCATATTAAGGGGAAAATTAATTACAACTAGTAAAATAGTTCTGTGTAAAACTAGGGCTTGGGAGATAGAGTGATTGGCAAGTGTTCTAGTAGGTGAGGCAGGTCTGCTTCTAGCCCCAACCCTTCACGTAAAGGGAATGATATATGAAAAATTATTTCTTTCTAAGGTTTCAAAAATAGGATAAAAAGCTCCCCTACTTCTTTCCCTTCTAGTAAATCTATGAGAATCTAGGGTTAATTAAATTACCCATGAAGTATGCCTAGATATGACCACCAGAGCTTAACAAATCTTCCCTAGCAGAGTCACCAAAAATATATTGGTTAACAGATTGGGAACCTTGAGATATCACAATTTCACACTCAAAAGGTGCTAGAATTAACCAAACAACTCTAAATATCAACCTTTAAACAAAGATAAATATCCTCTAAATTTTGTTGACGTACAACTCCCTCACAAGATTTTCAATGATTTAAATGCTAAAAAATAAATACCATGTATGCTTTTAACCAAAAAGAAAAAAAGGTATACCCAATATCATAAAAAATCCTAAATATCAAGTGCGAGATACAACAAGTAAGAAGTATTAGCGCAAAGGCCAATTCCAGTTTAAACTATTCAAGAATAAAATATACACCCAATACCATTTGAGAAATGAAATCAATTATGAAGAAAACTACATTACTCACACAAAGATAAGATATGCATTAAGATGTTCTCAAATGCAAATATTGAAGAACTTAGATCAACTTCACAATAGAATGCACATAGACAATAGTATTTTCATTCACATCAAAATATGTATTGAGCAGTTTTCAAGTGTCTAGAGAGAGAGCATATGAAAATAGATACAATTTTTATAGGTAGATGAATAATTGCCTCTTTTTCATGTCCATATCCAATCAAAATGAAAAGACACATAAAAGAAAGAAAGGGAAGTTGAGCCATTACAATGGCGTCGCTTTGTTTCTAGCTTCTAGGGTCACCAAGGGCTTCTTTTGCCAAGTCTGGAAAGCTTTAAGGATGTGCATCAGCTCCTTATGTTGGGGAATAGCCATGTTTGTCATCCTAACCTTCCACATCAGATTATTTTCCTTAGCTATCTCCAAGCGATGCTCACAAACCTTCATGAGATCAATTGCTTGGGATGTGACCAAATGTAATTCACTAAGCTTTTGTAGGTGCTTAGCATTGAATGAAGGTGAATCAAGCATTTCCTTAACTATTTTTTGGAAACTGTCTATTAGACTCTTGGTGTCCATGTTATTCCTAATCTCCCTTTTATCTTGGATTAACCCAAGAGCCACCAAGGTGCCCAATGCTTCTTCTTTATCCTTTTTTGATCTTTCAACCATTTTGGCCGAGGACACCTAAAAAGTATGAACATCTCCATCTCTGGTAGGATGGCCAAGATATATTCCTTTCACTTCAAAATCACGTGTTGATGCTTGAGTAACATCCTTTTGCACTGAAGGGTGCACAATCTCTATTCAGAGGCTTCTTTATCCAATATCATCTATCAACCTAGCGGTAGTCTTCAACTTCTTCAATTTCGAGGCTGGAGTCCTCTATAACAATTGGCCCACCATATCCTGCTTAGGTAAACTAGGCTGTATAGATTTCCTTTTCCTTGAAAAATATTCCTCTAACTAGGTTGGAGTCACTAAGACTTGGTTGTCTTAAAACCCAAAGATTCCAATAAGATCCTAGTAACTAGAGGAGTGTTTTCTATAGATGCAATTTCTCGTGGCTTCTAAGATGTTCCTACTTCTCTGACTAGTGATTCATCCTGAGAGGGAGAAGAATTGATATTTAGGGTTTCCAAACCCTCTTCTTCCTCATCTCGTTCATTCTCATTTTCTAGAACAGGTAGGTTAAAGATAGCTTCCCCACAAGTTTGTGAAAACACATTCTTGCCAGCTGGGTCTTCTCCACCATCTCCTTGTGCCCCTAATGGTAATGATTGGGAAGTACCAATAGCTTATTAGCCATATGTAGAGGTTTGAGAAGTACCTTTGATAGGCCATGAATCTTTAGACCTGGTGTAAGGATGGGACTGTTTAGTTCTTTTCTTGGTCACATACTCTCATGTTTTGGCCAAAACATCAGAAATCTTTGCTTCAATAGTGTCTTTCTCTATAAAGTTCTAGTCCTTGGTAGGGATAGGCCAGTTTTCTATCAATTCAGTATACACTAGGTCTACCATGTCATACCCATCTTCCACAATTCCCTATAGATCCCATTTCAAATCATAAATAATTATATGTTCCATTATCAGTCTCATTGAACTCCTTCTCTTAACATCATATTCATCAAAATAGTCAGCACAATAATCTTCAAGGCTAGGCTAGTGATAAAAATTATGGCTTAACTTCAGATTATTGTTAGTATAATCTTTTAGATAAAAATGAGTCTGCTCCTCATATGAAAGAAGATTATACTTGGACAATTCTCTTTCAATATTTAGGGAAACAGACATATATTGACAACTATAAGCACCAAAACCAAAGGGAAAGAAATCTTTCAACCTTTTCCTACCTTGGACCAATCTATTTACATCAGCCAAGTGCCTACTTACTTCAATAAGCACCCATTTATCTTCAAGGTGTTTAGGAAATTTGATCGGGAATCCTACATATCCACCAACCCTTGTGTAGGAGAATCTTTGGAACTAAATAAAATGGCTGCCATATAATTCTACAAATTGTATTGCTTCAGGCGATAACCTCATTGTAGGGCATCCTTGTAACTCCCCGACCATTCTCATGGCGAAAGTGGCAGTCACTCTCCTAAAATGTTGAAAAGTCTTATGAAGCTAAAGTTTATCAATATAATTATAAATAGGAACTTTTCCTGGAGGTAAATCACTTGGTCTTAGCTGAGGCCAAGGTCTAGTGCTGGTGATGGAATATATCAAGTATGAGGACATATAGAAAAGCCTATTGAGGTTAAATAATGTCATCAAATCATGCAGGTGATCACTGATAATTTTTTCCCAATCCAGGAATTGTTCTCCACTTAACATAATCTGGATGAATAAATACATCCATTCCTCAAATCCATGAATATCTTTGTTTCCCATTACCTTGTGTTGTAATACCACAATGTCTACCACTTCTTCTACAAAATGGGTTCTATGCAATTTACAGGGCAACTGGAACTTACCCCGCTTAGGCTTGGCCAACCAATTCTTTTCTATTTCATTTTTGTATACCCATTTCTTTGCAAAAAATTCAATCTGAGAATTGGTCATGTTGATTGGTGAATACTCATCCTTTTTGGGATCCTCAGGCAAGAAACGAAGGTGGACCTCTAGACTTTTTGGACTAGTTGATTATCTTCCATCCTAACCTCTTATGTTTGCGAATTATAATGTATAATGCACTTTAAAATAAGTTCAGGGCATTACACAACTAGAGGGAATGTGATAGCTTCAACTAACCCATTGTCTATCACTTGTTCACTGATTTGTAGTGGATTGGTTTTATTGAATTTTCTTTGTATTTCATCCAAGCTCACAAGCCCTAGGCATGTATCACCAATTTCTAGCCCCTCATAGGTTAGCCCAGACACATATTCATAACCCACATATTTAACTCTCACCATGGATGAGTGTTTATAGCTCTAATAATAGAAATCCTTTTGAAATGTAGGTAGAAATAATCTAGGAGAGAAAACAAAAATAGATGAATATAGTAAATACCTTAATGGAAAATCTCACAGCACAAAATTTCATGTCTCGACCAGCTCATCATCAAAGAATTTAATCACAATAAGATTGTTTATCTGAGCCTTTAAAATTTCTTGAAACTTCATGGAAAAACATGGGAGTAGATGGGTATTTAATGTCTTAGCTTGCTCCATGACACGTGTTAGTTGTTGCTTCACCATTTTAAATATAACCATCTTTCAAAAATTTGAAGGAAAACGTCTATAAGCAGTGAAGTGGTGAGTTCAACGAACTTCACAAAAATGTTCTTGAGTTCAAACAACATATCATGATGCCACCTAAATAATAATCATCACACAGGCAGTTAAAGAAGGTTCAACAAACTACACAAAACACTGCCTGGGTTGGGGACACGGAAAAGTGATATATAACAAGCATAAGCAGCAAGGTAGGTGGTTTAGCGAACTATCTAAAACACCGCTTGGAATCGAGTGACTACATAAAATACCGCCTACATAGGATTAAGCCACTTATAAGTTGGTGGATGAATTTTCATGAAGTGGTGCAAAAATATAGGTTAACAAATAAGAGCCAGAATTAAAACATATTTCACAACAAAATAATAATGAAAATTAATGGAAGATCATTGATCAGGTTTCCATTAGTAATTCATATGAAATATTACAAATGGAGAGACAATAGACTCAAAGGTTTGCATTGTTCATTCAGAAATGCTTGAAAACCATACAATTGAAAAAACTTATTCATTTGACTCAAAACCTCACATATAGACTCAAAATGTATTTTCTTGGTGTTATACATTTGCATATTCAGATCCAGAATTCAAAAAGAGACCTGTACTAATGACCCTGAATTCGCTTTTGTTAGAAACAAGGGAGCAAAACAAGCCTCAGCCCAAAATTACACTTGTCATATTTTCATTTTACAACTCATACTGATCATTCCATGATAAATGGTTACAACAAACTAAGAGAATCTTCTCATATGAGACAAAGGTTGCTTTTCAGTTGGTGGAGATTCTTGCACCTTCCAAAAGGCAACTTGTTGAAGAGAATGGTCTTCAAACTATTGAAGCATCATTAATCCAACTCACCAAAAGACAAAAAGGAATGCAAAAGGAAAGAAAATTGTGGATCAAAATCCAAATCAACCTCCAATAGTAGTCCAAGTCACCAATAGTTAGCTTTACCTATCACATTTTGAATTAGGTAGAAACATATATTTTTTACATTACAATTTTTAAGCCCAAACCTGCATTATACTTGACCATGTATATATGTTCTCCATCCTTGGGTCTACAACTCCAACTCATCAATGAATGTCTTCTTCCATAATTCGTACTCACCTTCAAAAGGCCAATTAAAACCTAGGATTTAGTCCATCCTCTTTCTGTAAGGAACATACTTTTCCATTACTGAATTAGCCTCTTTGTCAAAGTCTTCTAGGAAGCTAATGGTGAAAGATAAATTTTCAAGAGTATTTTTCAATAAATCAATTTCAACACTCTCACATATGATGGATGCTTCAAGGGAAGCAATAGTCATATCCACTTGATCCTTCCATGCCTGTAGAGGTTTTACCTCATCATATGTATGTTGAATATCAGGTAACAATACCAATTCCACCTCATCAAATTTTGACTTTAATTCTCTTATTTTTACTTCCAAAGGAGCAACATACCCTTGAAACATTTTTTCCCTAATTTCATTAACAAATTTGTATGTTGGGCCAATCTTTGGATATTTATCCTTCTAATGTGCTGACCCAAATGCTATGAGCTTCAAATTGTCAACCTTGGGAATTCATTTGTTCGTGATTGGAGTAGCTAAATCCTTGTCTCTTTGAGATAAATTTATTGCTTGCAACATTAGAGAATAATTTGAATGAATACTATTAAACTTACCTTTAATCTTCTTATTCATATGCTTCAAACCAATATAAACAATATTTGAATTATTCTCATACATTGTGTCCTAAACCTGTGACAACAATTTCTTATATGCTTTAGTCTGTAGAAGGAATTGTTCCTTTGTGGGATCATTTTATGGAGCTGCACTTGATGTGCTTGGATCCTCAATTGCAATTGGTTCCTAACCCAAATTGTATGGAATTATTGATAATGATTGCTTTGGTGGAGGAGGAGGAGATTGAGGATGTGCAATTGGAGAAGTAGGTGTTGCATAACTCAAACCTGATGGGCCCTGGGTCTTCAATCTTTCTAATTGTTGCTTAAATAATTCCAACTCTTTTTCTAACTCATCCATCCTTTGTTGACTCTTGTAATATTCATCAATGATCTCATTGTGCTTTCTTATGTATAAGTATTTTTCTACAATGACATTCTCCACTGTTGCCTTAGTGAATTTAGCAACATTAATTGCCATCTATGCTGCTTCTAATGTTGGAGTGTTAGAGACTATTTTAATAATTAATTTCCTATTGAAGTTGGTTGGCTCTGCAACTTTTAGTTTCCTAGACCCCAGAGATAATGACCAAAGGGCCAAGGCATCCCATTCCTCACTGAAGGTTGACCCTTGCAATGCCAATTTGGCTTCCTCTTATGCTTGAAATAGGGTTTTTCATGCCTCCTTATTGTATCCAATACAAATGCATCTAGAATGTCCCTCTTTGGTAGCAATAATACTCCACTTCTATACACTAATTCTCTACCTTCCTCAGGTGTGATATTTTCTAACTCATTCCTCATCATTTTTGTCACATTTTCTTGAATAACTACCTTAGGTAGTTCTAGGTACAAGCTCCTCTCCTTTGCAACATTTTCTACATATTCCTGAGGCTTATCTCTCCATACAAAATCCTTAAAAATGTTTGGTTTCCACAAAAGAATCATCCTTCAAAAATTCCTTGCAAGCCTCATGCATTAAATCATAAGCATTGTTTAGGCCACTGACATCCACCTTTCCTAGTCTGAGGCTACTCTCTCCTGCACCTAATTCAACCTCCCTTGGGGGAGAAGGCATTCCTTGTTGCATCTCTTTTGGTGTGACAAGGATTTCATCTTCTTTTGACTCAGGGTAATCAGCTACCCCTCCTACCTCAATCCTCTGCCTCTTGGGTGGTGGCTTCTCAAATGGAGATGGACCTCTAGGAGGTAAATCAATGCCAATTATGATAGGGGAGCTTGTATGGGAGGAGATGGAATTTACCTCATAGGAGAATATACTCTTGAACCTTCTAATGTAGTAGGGGTTGGAAGTGTCTGTTGTTTCTTTATTACTTCCTTCTTCCTAGAGTACACTCTAACCTTATGTGATGGTTGGTAAGAGGACCCCTCCTCCTTTCTTATTGGTTATTCTTCAACAACCACTACCTTCCCCTTATCTGTTATTATTCCTTCCTCCCTCAATACACCGGCTATGTTCTCAAAATTGTCAAGTACATACATGACCCTATTCCACTCACCCTTAATATTGGGTAGAGGGTCATAGTTGGGATTTGACCTTATGACCTTATCCAACATTTTGATGAAGGCGAGATACATTTCCTTCCTTTCATCCTTGACTTCAAAATTAAAAATTTTCCTGATCACATCTTCAGGAAAGTAAAAATTATGGACAAAGGTGCCACCTTTGATCCTTGCTTTCAAAGAGGCAATGAAACCTTCTTGGTCATGGTTCTTTGGGTGCACAATTTTTAGTCTGTAAGGTGCAAGAACCTACTCAAAGGCTTTCCATCCTCCCTTTGCCATGACAAAATTTGAAAATGTGGTCCACTCAAAAAAGAATGAGTCTTTCTTCTATTGCTCAAATAGATGTACCATTTGTGCTCCCCCAAATTGCCTCATGTCTTCAATAAATCCAATCCTTAATGACACATATCTTGGTAATGCATGTGGGTTCACATTTTTTCTATAAACTCTGAAGATTGTTGTACTAGGGTATGGAATTATGTCCCCCCAATTATGAGTTAATTTCAACTCAGACCTCCTTTCCAAGGGCCTCAAAAAATCATGTATCTCCTTTGGAATCCTAGGTGGATTGTAAATCAAAAACCTTCTCAATTTGGAGGAAAAAACATTTTGAAAAACAACATAATCATACTTCAAATCATCCTTATCTAGAATCTGATTCCAACACTAAATTGGTAGTTCAATATCCTCCTCTACCTTCTTTAGTGTCATGTCTTCACAATTAAAATTATTCTCTCCTTTGAATAAGAACATGTGCATTAGGAGAGAATACCACTAGAAACTCACCCAATTATTTCTTTCCTTTAGTGCAGAAAAACCCTGATGCATGTTTTCTGTCAGATATGTGGCATAATCATACACTACATTATAGGCCAGGTGTTGAAGGTGTGCTTCCATGTACATGTACCCTATTGGCATTGTGGATGGAAGATCAAAACCAAGAATTTGACACAAGGAGAAAACTGTCCTCCTGAAGTAATTTTCAAAATTCTTCATGGGAAATGGCTCCTTTTCATCGTTACCAATTATAACTTGTTTCCTTGATTTCCCAACACCTATACTTGCAGTATGAATGGGTAGCATTGTCAACATAAAAATAGTCTTTTTTTTCTCATATTCTGCTCTAAAATATTTGAGGTCAATGGGAATCATATCCTAACTCCATTCATGAAGCTTGAATATTTTTGCAATATCCTCTCTGGTTATCTTCACCATTTCAACACCATCATATGCCATGATCACTCTTGAAACAGGGTCATACCTCATAGGTATATCCTTTAGTAAATCCACATCTATGTATACGTTGGGCACTACTAACTTCCCCATATCCAATCTCCAGGTGTTGCAAATGAGAACTCCATAATTTCTATTCCCAAAACAATTTTCAAATATTTTCCATCCTGTGTATGGCAGATCAACATCTTTGATATAGCATTGTTTGTCAATTAACCCTTCTTTAATTTTAGGGCCTTGAAATAGAGTTGTTCCCTCGACCTTTTTGCTAGTTGAGGGTTTCAATTGGTCAAGGATATCTTGCAAAAAAGGCCTTTGTGCGGGTTCAAAATTGAAAACTTGAGTCTTGGGACCCATTGGTAATAGGTGAATTCTAATCAACCTAGGGTTTCGACACCAAAGCAGTTCAAAAAATATCCTTTTTCTTCTAAAACCTAGGGAACAGTTTGAAGGTAGAATTTCAATGAGTTCAATAGAACTTCAAATCATGCAAGAAATTCAAACCACTACAAAACAACTTAATGGCTTGCAGAATAATTAGACAGAAATATATAGCAAATATCTACCCTAATCCAAGGAAAATTAAAGAAAACATATAGAACGGCGTTTGTTTTCACTTACGGCTTTTACACTTGAAAAGAACCCTAATTCCAATTGTCTTGAACTCTAGAACACTCACTTCGATCTCCTCGATGCTTTAAAACTTATTTTCAATCTTCAATTATATGAAATAGTAATCTTTTATGTGCCTTGGGATCGGATTTGGGTAGCTTTGCATGTCATTTCCACCATTATTGCTCGCTTGCACAAAGTAGAACTATTCCCATAGCCACATCTTCAATTTTGATTGTCAGTCGTCAATTGCTTTGTGACATGGCACATTGGATGACTTAGATTGAGTCAAGAAAGTTTGAATTTTTGTCACCATCACCCAACTATCTCGTTCCAATAACATTTTTCCATCTGGAGTGTTGACTTGTTCATTATGTGGGCTCTACCTTCTTTCTAAGTGATGGGGGAATCCACGTGGTGATCGCTCGCTAGCCCTGCTACTTTTCATAAATCATTATTTTATTCCTACATGCTAGTGGAGAATGGTTGAGATTAAATATCAACAATGCATCTCAGACATCGACTCAAAACTTATGATGTCAGATATGTAAGTGGGGACTAGGCCCCACACCTGCAACAGTGCACGTGTCTTCAACCCACTAGCCTTGCTGCTTTTTAGAAAATATTATTTTATTCTTGTGGGGAATAGGGGAACAACTAGGATCAAATCCTCATATCCAACCGTTGGTAAATATTCACATGCAAAAAGTTAGTTTAAAGAATGGGATTGACTAGGTTGATGGGACCAAGACTCATAGGATTAAAGACTTAAAACTTAATTAATTTTTAGTGGAAAATATTTCACTCGACTTAGGAAATATTAAACCAATAGTATAACATTTTATGATTGACAAACCTAGAACAAGGGGTTGGTGACAATATGTTTCTGATGGCTTAAGTTGTGACTCAAATGACCTGCAATCGGGTTTAGCAAGTCAATGAAGAAATCGAATGCCTATGGAAAAAGATCATGAAATTTGAAACAAGGTCTTTTAAACCAAAACCTTAAACCATACCCTAGGGAATAGATGCAATAAATAATTCCAAGACAAGGAACCAACACAAAAAAATTCAAAATTTAAAGGCTCCACCAATGGCTCTAGCTCAAGGACCCATACCCCTAGTGGGTATGGTGAGAATTCAGATCTACGGTTGAAGTAGACTAAACATGGAGAAACAAAAACCAAGGAGCTTGAAAGGACAAGGCAAGCAGACACAACTAGAAGCAAACACACCAAGCCTATTTACAATAACTACAAAACTATGCAGTGTACATGGAAAACAACCTATTTCAAGAGAAATAGGGCTTCAAGAACTGTCCATGTATTGGCAACTCAAGAAGTTCACCTGTTAATGATTGTAAGAAGTATGAATCATCTCCATGTGTGTTTGCAATAAAATATGGTTCTAGCCATAGAGGTTCAAATTTTCCATGTTTTCCTTTATCTTTTGACCTTGCATTCCACATCAAGACCATGCTTCCTACTTCAAAGTTCCTTTCAATGGCTTTCTTATCATATATAAATTCTTAAGTTGAATTTATAGCTTTTCATTTCTTTTATGAGCTTCTCTTCTACTTTCATCAAG